>NW_020769320.1:7065906-7112818 GCF_900518735.1 Pseudonaja textilis | reverse complement strand
ATAGAATAGAATAGAATAGAATAGAATAGAATAGAATAGAATAGAATTCTTTATTGTCAAGTGTGATTGGACACACAAGGAATCTGTCTTTGGTGCAGAAGCTCTCAGTGTACATAAAAGCAACAAGTGATCAACTATGATCATAGTCATCATAAAAATGCATTAATCCTGAATTGGAAGAATGGACACTTAGTGATAGTCATAGGATACTAAATAAGCAATCAACATCAATCATACTAGGATACTAAATCAAACAATATAAATCATAAGCTACAAGCAACAAAGTGGTGGTCATAAGAAGCTAAGGAAATATGTAATAGGAAGGATGAGAAGAATAGTAATACAGTCTTAGTAAATAGTTTGACCGTGTTGTGGGAGTTGTTTGTTTAGCAGAGTGATGGCATTCGGGTGAAAAACTCCCCTTGTATCTAGTTGTTCTGGTGTGCAGGGCTCTATAGGGTCGTTTTGAGGGAAGGAATTGAAACAGTTTATGTCCAGGATGCGAGGGATCTTGTAGATATTTTCACAGCCTTCTTTCTGGCCATGCAGTACACAGGTCCTCCATGGAAGGCAGGCTGTTTTCAGCTAGATGTTATGGACAGGACAGAAAGTCTAATGAAATGAAAAAGTTGCAGATCCAGTCTTACTAACTAATGGGAATTAACTGGCCAATGCACAAGTGCAGATCGGTATTTTTTTTCCTGTAACTTTATTTTCATGCAACAAAACCCTAAGAATGCACAAAACATTTAGCTTTTCATTTTGGAACGTCACTCTAAACACTTTGTCACTGAAAATAAACAGTTATCTTGATTTCAGGACAGCCATCTCAAGCCCTAAGGAAGCTAATCTTCTCAAAAGAGGATGAAATCCTTCTTCAAATGAATTTGGATTAGTGACTGAGCTTCTCTCCTTTAGGGTTTTGGAAGTCCTTCCTACTTAGAGTTCCCATGAGGAGACAAAACCTCTCACCAATTGATCATTTTACTTTACGCCAATTCTCTTTATTGTACTGATAGGAAAGTTAAGTTTCCCCATATATATTTTTTTCGGCCTCTTCAAGAACAGTTTCAAGGTGTTCAAAACCTGGTAAGGCTTTTCTCCCCATCATCTGGAAGAGAAGGTCAGGTGATTGGCCCTGACTTAGAGCAGAAGTGATAAGAGGCCAGGTAAGAATTAGCAAGGGATGGATGGAGACCATGAATTCCATGCTTTGTTTTTGGACTCAACTCCATCTCCTCCAAACTGCCTTGCAAGACCTCCTGCCCTCAGACCCTCCCTTCCCTTGGCCTCTCAGGTCTTCTGGCATGCCAGGTAAGGCCTTTCATCCATTCTGCTGGAGCTATACTGCTGTTTCTTTCATCTTGGACCCGCGTTGAGAAAGGAGTCCCTGGTCCAGAAGGCCAACTTTCGGTGTCGTGATTCTTATCTCCCGCCTCCACCTGTCTTCCCTTTGCTTTGTCTTCCGATGTAAAGCATTCTCGTGGGCAGAAAAAAGCCTTTGTTCTTCTCCAAAACAGTGGGGCCAACAGTTGGCCAATAAAGCTAATTGGGAAGAGAGTGAGAACCGTCAACACCTCTGGGTTGAATAACAGCCTATCTTCAAAGACTATTGAGAGGGGACCAACCATGAGAGAGAGGGGCGTGGTGGCTCAAGGGCTAAGATGCTGAGCTTGTTGATCAGAAAGGTCGGTGGTTCGGCAGTTCGAATCCCTAGCGCCGCGTAACGGAGTAAGCTCCCGTTTCTTGTCCTAGCTTCTACCAACCTAGCAGTTCGAAAGCATGTAAAATAAAGGCAAGTAGAAAAAGGAATCACTTTGGTGGGAGGGTAACAGTGTTCTGTGTGCCTTCGGTGTTTAGTCATGCCGGCCACATGACCACGGAGACATCTTTGGACAGCGCTGGCTCTTCTTCAGCTTTGTAATGGAGATGAGCAGCACCCCCTAGAGCCAGAAATGAGTAGCACGGGTGTGCGAGGGGAACCTTTACCTGTTACCTAACCATGGGAGAGGGCCAAGGCTCTGCCTAATAGTTGTAAACACCCCATGAATGTCTATTTGGGCCTGGTGAGAATATTTTTCCTTTTGGTGTGGTTATTAATATAATCAATATATATGTATATATATTTATATTTGTTTTCTGAGGTTCTCGCGGGTATTTGTATGTGGATCTTTGGTTGTTCGGGTTTTCTCCCGCATAAGATTCGAAGTATCTAGGCAACGTTTCGATGAAGTCTCATACATCATCTTCAGGCTTCTGTCTTCGGCTCTTGCTTCTCAGAGTGATGTGAGCTTGCAGCTGCTTCTTCCTTTTAACTGCTAGTGGGGGTGTGACTTGATTGGGTGGGGTCTTGGCTGTGTTCTGATTGGGTGTGTGTGTGTTCTCATTGGTAGGGGCACAACCAAGCCCCCACCTGAACAGAACACGCCTCCAGCCAATCAGAACACGGCCAACCCCCCAACCAATCACAACACAGCCAAACCCCCTACCAATGAGAACACACACACCCCTACAAGCCTGAAGATGATGAATGAGACTTCATCGAAACGTTGCCTAGATACTTCGAATCTTACGCGGGAGAAAACCCGAACAACCAAATATCCACATATATTTATATATATATATATATATAAAACAAATGGCTGGAACTATTGAGAAACGTTCTAGCTGATCCCTGGTGGGTGACAGTGAGGAATTCCTTTTTCCCAGCAATGGATCCAAAGATTTTTTGTCAAGCTGAACTAGTGAAGGTGTTAATTTGCTTACCTTCACTTGACAGTTGCTATGCAGAAAAGGAGCATTTTGCTACATTTCTGGGAATGACAGTCTGTGGATTGCAAAGGAGTGGTGACAAGTGTTACTGTTCTACAAGTGCTGGTTGTGATTGTGTTCTGTTGAAACCAGCACTTCAAAACTGCAAATTACTGTAATTCATACACAATAGCAAAACAGTTAGGATGGGAAGATGCAATTATCGGATCCATCAGCTGGAAGCAGTTTATATATTATTATAGTAGAGATTTAATAGAGATACCATAGAGGCAGCAATCCTTGGTTAATGATTGCTTGCTCAGTTCAATGTTACAATGGTATTGTGGTATTTATGATCAGAACTCGGCATCCTCCTGGCCATCTCAACACCTTCATGGTCATGTGAATTGGGTGCTGGAACAGGCTCACATGTATGACAGTTGTGGTATCCCACAGTCAGGGGTGATACCACAACTTTTCTTGCAACTTTCCCTGCCAGCTTCCCACAAGCAAAGTCAATGGGGAAGCCTGCAGAAGTGGGTTGATGTTGTTGCTCTGGTAACTCTCTCTCCCAAATGGTAACTGCCACCTCCAGCCTCACCACATTCCTGCTGCACCAGGGCTACTGTTTTGTGAAGTGATGCAGTTGTGAAGTGTGGTTATATGCTTTCTAACCACATCCCTAAGCAACATATATTCTGGGTCTCAATTACCATAATTAACCAAGGACAACCTCCAGAGTGCACCACTCTCAGTGAGTGGAACCTGTCTAGATTCCTCCCGTTTATTCACTGGGGATCTGTATTTTGCACTCCATGCAGATAGTCCTTGATTTACGACTGGTTGCTTAAATCCCCAAGAAAAAGAAAAGGCACTTATGACATAGATTCAGAATTCTGATGGCCATTGTCCCCTTGCAGTTGCCTAATTACGCTTAACAAATTCTTGGCAACCAGCCTGCATTTATAAGCATCCTTCAGTCACGTAGCCACAACGTACAATGATTTTTACCGGAAACCAGCATTTACCTCCAGTTTCGATTAAGAAAACACACATAACTTAAGGATCACAGTTTTCCATTAAGACTCAAGCTAATACAATCCTGGGTTGTATAAACAGAGGCATAGAATCAAAATTGTGTGAAGTACTACTACCACTTTATAAAGCCTTAGTAAGGCCACATCTGGAACGCTGCATCCAGTTTGGGTCCCCACATTACAAATAAAGATGTTGAGAGAATTTGGAAAAAGTGCAAAGAAGAGCAACTAAGACGATTGAAGGCCTGGAGACTAAAACATGTGAAGAACGGTTGCAGGAACTGGGTTTGGCCAGTTTAGAGAAAAGAAGGGCTAGCGGGGACATGATAGCAGTCTTCCAGTATTTGAGGGGCTGCTGCAAAGAAGAGGGGGGGTCAAATTATTATCCAAAGCACCAGAAGGCAGGACAAGAAACAACAGATGGAAACTATTCAAGGAGAGAAGCAACTGGAATTAAGGAGAAACTTCCCAACAGTGAGGACAGTGGAACAGAAGTTGCCTTCAGACGTTGTAGGTGCTTCATCCCTGGAGGTTTTTAAGAAGAGACTGGACAGCCACTACAAGGGGTTGGACTAGAAGAACTCCAAGGTCCCTTCCAGCTCTATTCTGACTGAATCATATGGGTTCACTTAACAAGGTACCTTAAGAATCAGATAGATTGGCTTCACCTAGGAACTGCTCCAAAAAAAAAAAAAAAAAAACACGTCGGTCATGTAATAAGCCCCTTAACAACCAGCACAAGTGACTTAAGGTCGTAAGTCAAGGACTACCTGTATGGATACGTGTGCGTATGCTGAGAAGTGATCAATAGTAGCATCAACAGGGTTATAACTTATCGTTTGCGAGAGAAGGGTAAGAAGCATAAAATGGTTGCGCGGAGGCAAATCATCTGATGAAGAAACAGCTACTGTAGGAGTTCTTACACTAAAACGATACCAGATCTGAGTAGCTGGAGGAAATGTGTGTTTAGTTAAAAAAATAATGTAGTTTTTATATTTTAATTGGGAAATTAGCGAAGGGTCCTCAGCCTCTTCGACGCTGAATTTGGCAATTGTGATTTTTTATTTTTTGTCTCCCCGGCTTTCAGGTGAATCCTCCTCGGAGGGAGATCACAGTGGGAGAGGTCCATGCTGGAGCTGCCCTCCCATCCTTTCCTCCTTGCCACGCTGAACGTTCGATTGCTCTAGTCATTAACCTTTCAAGCCAACCCCGCTGTGGTGTGCCTTATTTAAGGAGCACTTCAGAGCCAATTGCGCAAACTGTCAAAGGTGTGCTCCACATGCGGCCGATTTCCTCCCCACACACACCTTCCCATCTTCTGCCCATTGATAAGTTTCTTGCAGTCAAAAAAAGGAGGAAAGGGGGAAGGAATGTTTTGTATTTCTCTGGACTTCTGCCCCAAAGAAACAGGATTGGGCCAAGTGGCTTCAACCCACCCACCCTCTTATTATCAGCCTTTCAATGGGGGGCATCTTAACGGAGACCTTGTCAATGTGCGGCTTCAGGCCAAATGCAGGACGTGTCGCCCGTCAGCTTTAGCAAGAGGGCATGGTGGCACCGCAGCTTAATGGTGCTGGAACTGATGGCCAGAAATGGCCTGCGCTCCAGCAGTTCGAGCCCAGCTCTGCAGGACAGGGTGAGTTCCTGCTGCTCACTGCCTGGCTGTTGGTCACCCTGCAGTTTGTAACGGATACTGCAAGTAGATAAATGGGTACCACTAGGGGTAGGATTCAAAAATTCGCTGCCTGGTTGCTGGGTCGGTGTGGCCATGGTGGGCATGGCCTACCGGAACTTACTGTTTCCAGCTTCCGGTGGGCCTCCAGAGACCAGGGAGGCCATTTTCACACTTCCAAGGGGTCCAGAGGCCTCCCCTGGCCTCTGGAAGCCCCCTGGAAGCCGGAAACAGGCCCATTTCTGGACTTCCAGAAGGTCCATTTATCCCACTCCCAGAGCCTCCGCACAGACCCTTCACTTACCTCCATTGAAAATGGGCTGCATGGAGACTCCTGGTAGGGGAGGGGAGGGAGAGGCGGGGCCAGCCGGTCATTTGAAATACTGGTTTGGTAAATCAAATGTAACTTTAACATCCGGTTTGCCCAAACCAGTCCAAGGCGGTAGAATCCCACCTCTGGGTACCACCTCAGTAGAAAAAGTTAGCTGTGTTTATGTGTGCAGCGGGCAGAAACCCCCGCTGGACCTGGCCAGACATGAGGCAACGCAACACATGGCGAGGCAAGACCGTCAGAGAGTCCTACGACCACTCGCCATGGCCAGACCACCACAATCAACTCACCATGGAAAAACTTGTTGCGGAACAAGAGTTACGCTAATATTGAAAAAATAGTGGAATAGTGGAACCCTTTTTAAAAAAGGATGCTGAAGGAGGGACAAAATGAAATGGGAATGACAAAAAATTAAATAAAGTTTTGATTATTTCAAACAATTAAACTGAATGGTTGAATCCTCCTGCAGTCCGTTGTCCCATGGCAAGTTGGCTGTGGAGAATTGGCACATTCTGACCAGTGGAAGAACCTGGAAGAGCCAGAAACTCGAGCACTGCTAGCCAGCCGGTGTAAGCTAGTTTGTCCCCTGCAGTGCACCAAGGATAGGCACACCATCACCAAAGGGAGCCATTTAGCCTAGCCCTCCAGTTACAATTTTGCATGGCAGAAACTTCAGTCACCTATTTACTATCTTTGAAAACATTTGTGGAATGCAGTTTCGGCTTTGCAAGCTGCCGCACTGCTTCCCCCTCCTTTTCTGTTGGCAACTCTAAAAAGACCACAGAAATATTTTATGGGTTGACAACTGCATTGCATGTCTAGCATGTGTAGATTTTCCTGACATTGTGTGCCATACGCTAAACAAATAAATGTCAGATTTAGCAAACCAAGTAAAAATCTGGCACTTAGACATGGCAGATTGGAACATCCATTTTGATTAGGAACTTTAGGCCATTCAAAAAGATGAAGTTTTGCTTGTTTTTTTTTTTTTAAAAATAGGCTTTGTAATGTAAATATGAATTGATTTGGGTAATTAGCTCACCCCTACTTAATTCTAATCAAAGCTCTGGACAATTATGAATTAGTCTGGAATGCTTGAGTGAATCTTCTCCAACATTAGGGAACTGGGAAAGTGTTCCTTGAGACAACAGTCAACAAGCAGCCTTCGTAGTTTGATCTGCTCTTATAATTTGAAAAAGGAAAAAAATTGCTGCTGTTTGTGTTGCCATTTTCATCTGCAGAACAGGACAGTTAGGGAAGTAATGAAGAGCAAATTCACACAGTATTTACGCATTCCAGTACCAGTACTTAATGTTGCGTCTGGATATTTATTAAAACTCTGTAGGTCATTCTCATACCTTTGAATTCGACTAAGCTTTGGAAAGCATCCTTTAGGGTTTTCAAGCACTTTGTCTGTCATTTTCGGCTGTCTTTAAATAAGATTTATGCAGCCCCAACAAGCCTCACTCAACAAGAAGTAGACATTTTTTAGCTTACTGATTTAAATGGATGGATAGACATACAGTATATATCTCAGCATTTATATCTAAGCTAAGAAGTGTAGTGTTAATTTATGATTTGCTGGTAACACAATATTCAGAAAAAGAGAACAAGTCACACTTTTTAAACGATAATGGCGTATATTTTTTTCTGCTGTGCAATTATGGAACTGCAAGAAAGCTACAGAGTGCTGTGAATTTCACAAGTACATTGGTACGTGGGTTGTTTCTTTAATAAAAGTTCCTAACAAAAGGGGAAAGTTGCAGCTGGAAGCAGTTGGGGTTTTGCCCTCCAAATGTTCAATGGAATAATGACCTTCCCAATCAAAACTATTTGCCTGGAATCAAATATTTCCATATTCAGTTATGGAAATAATTTCAAAAGTCCTGGCTGTTGGGTTTTTTTAGGTACCATGCATAAGAGATTTCCCATAAGTCTAGAATTGAAGGGCCAATTTGTTAAGTTGTTTTATTATCTACTTTATTGTCACGGACCAAGAATTGTTTAAACCACTTTCAAAGGTGGAAACATCTACTACAAAATTCCTGGTTTCTTGAAAGATTTTTAAAAAAAAAAGTCATTGATGAGCATTGGGATCACCTCCTTCCCTATTGAGAGGTATCGTCCCTCCATCTTTCAACAAGAGAAGTCCCTGGGTTGGTTTGTTTTTTGCAGCCCAGCCCAGATCTGGTCCTTGGAGAGTTGGAAATTGTTTAAAGCTAAACTGAGTGAGATGCTGTAGCTTTGCTCTTCTCATCAGCCTGGGAAATGTCTCAGGGTGAAGTTTAAAAAAATCTTCCCTTCCCCAATTCCTTTCCTTTCCTTTCCTTTCCTTTCCTTTCCTTCCCTCCTTTTCTTCGACCTTTCTTTTCCTTTCCTCTCCTTCCCTTTCCTCCTTTTCCTCTCACTTCCCTTCCCTTCCCTCCTTTTCTTCTTCATTCCTTTCCTTCCCTCCTTCTCCCTTTCTTTTTTCCCTTTCCTTCCCTTTCCTCCTTTCCTGCTTTCTTCTCTTCCTTTCCCTCCTTTTCTTCTTCCTTTCTTTTCCTTCCCTTTCCTTTCCTTCCCTTCCCTTTTCTCCTTTTCTTCTTCCCTCCCCAATCCCTTCCTTTCCTTTCCTTTCCTTTCCTTTCCTTTCCTTTCCTTTCCTTTCCTTTCCTTTCCTTTCCTCCTTTTCTTCTTTCGTTCCTTTCCCTTCCTTCCCCCACTCTCTCTTCCCTTTCCCCCCACTCCAGTCCTCTCCCCTCTCAATGCCCCTCCCTCCCACTTCCCTTATTTCCCTACAATTCCACCTGAATACAGTTACAGATGGGTAAACAGGCAGGGAAGCCAAGATTATCGGGAAGAAGTTTCATACTATTAACTTATGGGGATATAGAAAGCAGTGAAAGACAAATTCTCCACGTCCTATTGCATTCTTTCTGGGCCTGGATAAAACAAGGGCCTAATACCAGGAAAGGCTGTCAGCAGTCCCAAATATAAAACACCAGCCATTTAAAAGTGAAAGTTCTTATGCAGCTTAATTTGAGTATGGGGGAAAAAAGTATTATTAATTTGAAATTGTGCAGGTATAAATAAAAATTAGGTACAGCCAGTACTACAGCCAGTACTTGGAATAATGATTTATTGGTTCTGTATGAGGCTACGATTTTATATATCTTCCTCTGGAAGGAAGGCCCAGAGTGGCCCATGGATAGGATGGTGGCTAGAAGAATTCTCCTGAATATCGCAATTTCTGTTTAATGCCAACCCTTTGATCTCATTAAGCACTTCCTGATTCTGCCTTCCTGGACTCTCTTGAGCCCCAGTTGAATTTTTGAGAATGAGGCAGTCCGTCTATTCTTGGTGCCACCATGAGTTTTATTTGTGGTGGAGATGCTGGGGGGGAAATCATTTAACCTCTTAGGGTGTTTCAAATTTGATTTTAAAAGGGGGGATTCTCATAGCTTGAGTTAAAATGAGAAGCAGAAACTATACTGAAAAAATAAGTTATCTAAAGAAATGTTGAAAGGAAATAAACCAAGAAAGTAGTTCAGAGGAACGATGATTACCCACGTATACAAAAAAGAAAAACAGAGTTGGAACGGGTCTTGTAATCACCTAGTCCAAACCACCCCCACCCCCCAAGCAGGAGACCCTGGACCATTTTAAACAACTGGCTGTCCAGCTTCTTCTTAAAAGCCTCCAGTGATGGAGCTCCCACAACTTCTGAAGGCAACTTCTGTTCCACTGGTTGATTGTTCTCAGTGTGAGGAAGTTTCTCCTTAATTCCAGGTTGCTTCTCTCCTTGATTAGTTTCCATCCGTTGTTTCTTGTCCTGCCCTCTGGTGCTTTAGAAAATAAATTGAAAAACTTCTGGAAAAAGGAAATGCCAGAGGTTTCTATCAAACCCTTTAAAATTAAAGAGAAAGCAAATACGATCGAATCTCTCTCTCTCTCTCTCTCTCTCTCTCTCTCTCTCTCTCTCTCTCTATCTATCTATCTATCTATCCATCCATCCATCCATCTATCTCTATCTCTCTATCTCTCTATCATATCTCTCTCTCTCTCTCTCTTTCCGCTCTCTGATAACTAAATCAAGAGAGAAGAAGTACTGGAAAAAGTGACTTATGAGCTTTTTTCCACACTTACGACTGTTGTGGCATCCCCATAGCCCACGTGATCAAAATTTGGACCCTTGGCGACTGATTGGTACTTACGATGGTCACAGCATCCCGGGAGGTGTCATGTGATCCCCTTTTGCAACCTTCTGACAAGCAGAGTCCATGGGGGAAGCAGGATTCACTTAATGACCAGGTGACTAATTGAACAACTGCAGTGATTCACTTAACAATGGTGGCAAGAAATATCATCAAAACGAAGGCCAAAATTCACCTAACGCATGTCTCACTTAGCAACAGAAATGTTGGGGCTGAGTTGTGGTCATAAATCAAGGACAAATGTGCTCCAGCCAACTGCTTTTTCAGCCCTAATTCCATGAGGATGCTTCCTTCTCTTGGTCCCCCTTATTTTACTGGGATTTAACGTCGCCTTTCCTTCTTTATTCTGACACCATCCAAGTTGCAGGCCCAAATCCCCACAAGTATGTTAGGTTTTATCACCTATTTTCTGGGAATTTTAGGGAAGGGCACAGAGAGGTGGGGTAGAAGAAGAAGAACCTAGCTAATTTTCTGCAAATCCGAGGGGATGGATCAGTGGTGGGATTCAGCCGATTCGCACCGGTTCACAAGAACCAGTTGTTAAGTTTCTGAGCAGTTTTAGTGAACTGGTTGTTGGAAGAAATCCTTAGGGCAGAGAACCAGTGGTTAAATGATTGGGATTCCACCACTGGTATGGATGGAGAGTCTGTCACTCATTTCCCTTCTCTTGAAAACTCTTGTAACTCAAGTTTTATGAGCTACCACATCAAATATGCCTTGGTAATTATTTTTGTCTTATGGCCAGCAGTGCATGCACTCATTAATTCTTAAAGTTGGCTCAGGCATGAAGGCAACCATCGCAAGAGTTTAATTCTGCTGAAAACAGCTAAAGTATTAAATTAATAGCGCTCTAACCTCCCCTCCAGATAATAACAGATAATTGAGGTTGCTTTTTTTTTTAAAAAAAAATAGTAGGCAGCATAATGGAATCAAGAACACTAATTAAAGAAAACTACTGATGAATGGCCAATCTCTTCGAAAGAACAATGTCATGCAGAATGTAGGTTTTGCACCCGCTGGAGATGGTATCGAAAACATATTTTGGGCTTGGAGAGGAAATACTCAGGAAAGTGTCTTAACATTAATATTCAGATCATTCTTAACAGGGACCCCTTGAGTTTCTTTCCTGCTGAGATTAGTGTAATATTACAATTAATGCAATAATGAGTCTTCATTTTGCTCCATGAGCCTGTTTTTTAAAAACTTAAACTTCCGTGGAATGATTGTCGTTCAAACGGCATTTGAGTTGCCAAAATTTTACCCAGTGCGAAATGAACGCCATAATTAACGTAATTGGGTAATCCATCAGTAGGATTGTTCTTAATATGCTTGAGTGAATATGAAAGAATCGGGTGGATGGGGAAAAGGGCCAGGAAAGAAAAATGGAAGAAACATAATCTGTCCACCTGGGAACCGAAGAGAAGAAAGGAGTATTTTAGAGAGATGCAACATTTAGTTTAACCAGGTGGCAGGTGGTTTAATGGATCACAGTGGAAAGTCTTATTGTAGAAGAAGAACTCTTTGGTTCTGGTAATACAACCTGGCATTTCTCCTCTATCAACCAGAGACAATCCTCCTTTAGCAACTGCCTTGAACAATGACCGTTTGCCCTTATGACAACGATGAAAAAGGAACTTTGCACACCGCCAGTTATTATATAAAGCAAAGATTTTTTGTATTTATTTTTATTTTATCTTCGAACATGGTAGGAGCTAACAAGTAAAAATTACAAAGGTATTCAGAATAATGTGCTGGTTTTGCTGTCAAACACACAGGCCTGACATCCTCTACACAGTTCGGTTTGTCTTCCCCCTGTTTACCGTTAGCTTTCTGTTTTTAAAAGATGGATTCCCTTGTCACCAGGCCATTAGCTGTAATGAAATGGTTTGGAACTTTGGTGTATTTATTTTGTACTCCTAGTTTTATAATTAGGTTAGTTAGAGCCTCCTCTCCTTTAGAGTCACCAAGCAAACAGTGTGAAAATAGAAACTTCAGGCACAAAAATCATGCTTAAAAACCCAGTTTATTATTATTATTATTTGATGCATTGTAACTGCTCCGAAGACGATTCTTTTGCTTTGCATTTCTAGTTGTAGAGAAAATAGAAACCTCTGGCAAATCGAGTTGTTATTATTGATGGGATTCCTTAGGCCGAGCCTTGAATTGGGAGATGCCATTCCAGGGAAGCAGCTGCACCCATACGTATGCTTGTGTTTGTGGAAATTAACAAGGCAGAAAGCACAATCGACACAAGGGGTGGGACTTGGGTTGTGATGCCATGTCTGCCCTCTTCCCTTTGACTTTTTGGATTTTTCTTCTGCTCCAGAATGGAAAGGGAAGGAAGAGATAAGCTTTGTGAAATTGAAATCTTAAAGTACTCTGGGGAAGATGTCTTGCGTGACTCCGCTAGATCAATCGTTAAAACATTTTGCACTATTACAACTGTACTATGTGCTATAATGATAGCCAGTTTGGTCTGGAGGTTCAGGTACCAGGTTAGAAAGCAGGAGATGGAGAGTTCAAGTCCCACCTTAGCCATGAAAGCCAGCTGGGGAACTTCGGGCCAATCACCAGGAGACACATAGATACAGATTAACAGAGTTGGAAGGGACCTTGTAGGTCATCTAGTCCAACCCCCGGCCAAAGCAGGAGACCCTATACCATTTCTGACTGTGAATTCTAGTCTCGCCTTAGCCACGAAAGCCAATTGGATGACTTTGGGCCAATCACCAGGAGACACACAGGTACAGATTAACAGAGTTGGAAGGGACCTTGTAAGTCATCTAGTCCAACCCCCTGCCAAAGCAGGAGACCCCACACCATTTCTGATTGTGAGTTCTAGTCCTGCCTTAGCCATGAAAGCCAATTGGATGACTTTGGGCCAATCAGAAAGAGACGATGAGTTCTAATCCCACCTTAGCGGGCCCTGCACTTACCTGGGATCCAAGACAGGCCACGTGGAGACTCCTGGGAGAGGCGAGGTGGGCAGGGCCAGCCAGTCATTGCAACTACTGGTTCGCCAAACCAGATGTAAAATTAACATCGAATTTGCCCGAACAGGTGCGAACCAGTAGCAGCCCATCCCAATACTATGGTGCATGTTTCTTGGAATTCTCAGAAAGAATTTGAAATTGGAATTTGAAATGTTGAATCCTACCTGGAGAAGGTACCCGACATTCATGTACAACCCTGCTTTCTCAGCATCAGCAACCTGAGGTGTGAACTCCAGCTAGCCAGCAAAGGTCCACCCTTAAAGTGTTATTTGGGATGGGGCCCTGGGGGAGAACAGCCTGGAAGGTGAATGTTAGGCAGTGCTCCATTCAAAATCCAAGAAAGAAACGCTTAGACTCCATTAATATAGAGAAAAACATCTTTTACTAGAAATCAAGTGGCAGCATCAAAGGAATTCTGAATCTGAGGAACTGAGCACGAAAATCCCATATACAAAGTGATAGAAACGTTCCCACCCACCATAGTTCAAATGGTCCATCCAATTACAGTTATATATAATGTCATGTGGGGCATCTTCAGGTGGTGATGCAGGCATCTCTCCATTGACTTTGGCCTATTTTTGATAAAGAGTTGCACCTGTGCAAAGCACAGCAAAGAAGCATAAACAAGAAAGTTTTTCCCCAAAGTTTTTCCCCAAAGAAGCATAAACAAGAAAGTTTTTCCCCAACTCATACATTTCATTCTCTAAACCCCCAGCACGTTTCCCACACCCACAAAACCCAATTATTTCACCCCTCCCCCCCCCATTACTATGGCAGCCGAAAGATGCAAAGCAAAGGAAAGAAATCTTGAAGGCTGACAGTGATGAATTGGGGTTGCCTCAGAAAGGGTGAGTTTTGTTTCTGAAGCTTGTTGAAGGACCTTCACACTACACGACCCTAAAACAAGGGTTTCCAACCTTGACAAATTTAAGACTCGTGGACTTCAACTTCCAGACTTCCTCAGCTAACTTTGCTGGCTTTGCTGGCTGAGGAACTCTGGGAATTGAAGACTACAAGTCTTAAAAGTTGTCAAGGTTGAGGTCCTCTGCCCTAAAAGCAGCAAAGTCTGACTTTCTGAATGTATTTTTCTCTGTCCTGTAGAGAAAAAGAGAAAGGCAGGTCCAGACATAATAAAAGCTCAATGAGACATTTTCCTCTTTTCGGAGTGAAAAACTTTCTCAAGGGATCTTCTGTATTTGCATCGTTTTCATGCCCCAGAAGAATCGTCATCATATTTTTTTTTGTCTTTTTATAAATGGTCATCCTGAAAGGCAATAACTCATCTAAAAGGTGGCCACCTTTGATTTAAGAGGTCTTCCTGAAACTGATCGCTTGGGTTGTCCCTCCTCACCTTTCCTGGGAGGGGCGGAAGACGGGTTGGTTAAGGGATCAAACGTTTGCCCCACGGGATTCAAATCGATCTGGTCCGAATGATGTAACTCGCTCTTTCCCTTGGGGATAAAATGGATTTAGAAGAACAAGAGATTTCTAAACAATGGCCGTGTCAACACTGGGATGCTTTTTTTTTTAATAGTATTTTTTTTTAACAACAAACATAAACAAACACAAAAACGCAAAACACAAAATAAAATCTTCTTTCCATTGTACAGTGTGTCGGTTGGTACTTATCCCTTGTGCACAATATCAACAGTCTTTCCCTCCTAATTTTATGTTACGATTCATAATGTATGAAGCTATTGTCCACTTAATATTATATTATTATCAAATCATTATTAGACTATGATTACAAATGCACATCATCCTTTTCGAGCAAGTCTCAACTTTTACAAAACCTAATTCATATTGTCATTCATTTCACAATAATCAATTATTACCTAACATTATATTGTATTATCCTTACTATTATATTGTATTAATATATTAATATATTTTATTTCTCTGTTTTCTTATCTAGCCATTGATAAAATAAATCCCAAATTTTATATACTCTTTTTCTTGTTGCTCTCTAATGGCAAATGTCAATCTACTCATTTCTGCACATTCCATTATATTTCTTTATCACCTTCTCTGCTATTGGAATTTTTTCAATTTTCCAGTTTTGCGCAAATACAATTCTAGCTGCTTACACTGGGATGCTTTGAAGCACGTTGGTCAGTGATTCTCGTGGGGGGTAGAAATGTTTTCATATTCTATAATGCCATGATGTGCCAGCCACACTCACCCTTGGATGCCATCGCTGAGGTTTGGGGAAGTTTTACATAAATTGCATCTTTCCTATCAGACATGAAGAACAAGGAAGGCTTCAAACAAAGGCGCTAAGTTTTGTTCCTCGCAAGGGAACTTCAACAAGAGACCATTTTATTAGCCGAGGGACAGAAAATCTAGAATTCCTTGATAGGGTTCAAAGGGTGGTGGGTGGGCTGTCTGTACAGGTAGTCCTCGACTTACAAACACCATCGGGTCCAAAATTTCTGCTGCTAAGTGAGAGACGTTGCTTAAATCGGGTTTGCTTCATATTTACGACTTTCCTTGCTGCTCTTGTTAAGTGAATCCCCGTGGGCGTTAAATTAGTAACCCAGTCGTTAAGTGAATCTGGCCTCCCCATGGACATTGCTTGTCAGAAGGTCACCAAAGGGGATCATGTGACTCCCCGGGACATTACGACCATCATAAATAGGAGTCAGTTTGCCAAGCATCTGAATTTGGATCACACGACCTGGAGGATGCTGCCAACAGTCGTAAATGTGAAAAGCTGCCATGAGTCCCTTTTTTCCAGGGCCATTGTGACCTGGAACGGTCATTAAATGAACTGTTGTAAGTCAAGGACTACCTGTATTAATAGAATTGTACTCGGAGCAGTGGCCAGTCGCTCCCAGAGCTTCAGTGCGGGAAGACAGGGGTGTCAACTCATAAAATATTTCTATGGTCTTTTTAGAGTTGCCAACAGAAAGGGAGAGGGGAAAGGGGTTTGAAAGAGCAGTGCGGCAGTTTGGAAACTGAAAGTGCATTCCATAAATAGAGTAGTTTTTCAAAGATAGTAACTAGGCGACTGAAGTTTCTAACTGGAGAGCATGATTGAGGACTCTGGGCTGTGGAGGTGTCCCATTGGAGAATATGAATTACGATACACCCAGAGGGCTGGGGGAAAACCAGGGTCAAGGGTGACAAGGAATGATGTGTCTCAGAGTCGGATCCACTCAGGCAGTGCCGGCATGTTAACTCCCAATAAATCCTTTGAAAGTTTTGGAAGTTTGGCTCGAGACTCATGATTTAATGGAGTTAACTGCCAGAATCCTATCAGGGGGTTTCCGTGTCTCCTTGCGGGAAGCAAATGTGGAGCCAGGAAATAAGAGGAAGGCCTAGAGTTGGCATATAGAGTCCGATTCCTTTTGCAGGCAATTGTCTCCCTTGACCCCTTTAAGCTTTTGAAACCATTGTGTGAGTTTGTGGTGCTTTGGACAGCTGGAGAATAGGTTTGTTATTCACACGCCTCTCTGCCACTTTCTTTAGGAGTGCCCCAGTGGGATTGTTAATGAAGAGACCTTCAAAGAGATTTACTCTCAGTTCTTCCCACAGGGAGGTGAGTCCTTTGGCATAAGTAGCCCTCTTTGCATGTACCCCACCCCCCGTTACGTCTCACGGCTTTAATATCCAGGGGGGTAGTGGGGTGGTGGTCTTGGGAATTCAGTGACTTATGCGTTTCCACGGATGGTTGGAAAGGTTTCTTGGGGTTTCATTCATGGGTGTCTTTATGTCTTAGCCACAGGCTAGCCCAGGGATCCCCAAACTTGGCAACTTTAAAACTCGTGGACTTCAGTTCCCAGAATTCATAGCTGGCTGGAGAATTCTGGGAGTTGAAGTCCACAAGTCTTAAACTTGCCAAGTTTGGAGACCCCTGGGCTGGTTGTTCAAGAATACTCTGCCTTTGGGCTCAAAGGTATGCTTTGTTTTCACACTGCTTTCTGTGCCAAATTAGCTTGAAGGGGTGGGGAGAGCTGCAATAAATATCGTTATCTTTTCTTTCATTTTCAAAGGGTCTTATTAAGAAAACAGTAGAAATAAAGAAAACAACAACAAAAAAGGAACAGATATACTTTTAATAGGTTTTAATACCCAGCTTGCTACCAAGAACTTTTACCTGGGGTGGGATTTACCTGGTTTGGACCGGTTCCATAGAACCGGTTGTTATGATTCTGCGCAGTTTGGAGAACCGGCAAATCGTGTCCCTGGCTGGCTCCGCCCCCTCTCCGACTGCCCCTCCCCACCCAGTCAGTCCTTATCACGCATGCGCATCGCTGACTGCATTCTTCCCTGCCCAATCACACCTTCAGGTATTTCTTTTTCCCCTCCCAATGATCAGGAGTACTGGGATCCCACTCGTTGTCTTACTGGTTCTCTCAGGAGGCTTCCCTGGGGCCCAGGAGGCAAAAAAGGGCATGCTGGGGATGGGGTGGAGGTGCTGTCCCCCCTGCGCTCTGTTTTTTGCCTTCCTGGGCCCCGGGGAAGTTTCCTGGGTGCAAAAATGCCCCCCCAAAGAGGCTTCCCTGAGGCCCAGGAGGCCAAAAAAATGGGTGGAGGGGCTGCTGCAAAACTAAAGAAGCCACACTCACCCAGTCACAGGGCCACACCCACCTAGCCCCGCCCACAGAACCGGTTGTTAAAATAGTTGAATCCCACCCCTCTCTCCTACCTATCTTTGTCAGGCAAGGTAGTACGAAAAGCAGGAATTGGAAAGGAGGAAAAAAAAGAAATGCACCTTCAAAAATTAAGCCAGATTAATCTAGACACATAAATTGTTGCGATCATCAGTTCTTCTCAAAAAAGTTGAATTGTAGACTGTTATTGTCTCAAAATGGGTGCTTTTCTTTCGAGGGGCAACTGGACTTCCTTGGTTTTTCCTTGAAGATGCTTTGCTTCTGATCCAAGAAGCTTCCTCAGTTCTGACTCCAGACGGAATTGATCACTTGAGACGTTCAGGAAGAGATTGGACTGCCACTTGTCAGAAATGGTGTACGGTCTCCCGCTTAGTAGGGGGGGGGTTTGACTAGATGACCTACAAGGTCCCTTCCAACTCTGATTATCTGTTAAATCTGATGAAGCTTCTTGGATGAGAAGAGAAAAGTCTTCAAGGAAATTGATTTTTTCCTTGAAAGCCCAGTTCCCTCTTGGAAAAACACATTTGGGGCCACCATGACCTGGAGCACTGAGAGTCTCCATAGACATAGGACTGTATTCATCCATCATTATCCCTCATATCGGATTATTCCTAAATTTGGGGAGGGGTCCAAGCAGAGTTGCCCCTCCTCTGAAAAGTGACAATTAGCTCCCCTTGTCTCCTGTAGTTACCAAAACTCACAAACTCTTGGGAGAGGAAAATTGAAATGTGGTATCGTGCCTTGCTAAAAAGAAGAATAAAAGACCGACTCGTTTCTTATGTGCCTCCTGCACAGGCTGACTAATAAAGAATGACTCTTTCACTAGTAGTCAAGATGCAAGTTGGAGCTTTGAAGGAGGAGAAAAGAAATCCCACAAATATCTTCAGAGCCACGTAATGACAGCTGGCAATGCTTCCAGGGACGCCTTATAAACGCTCGGTGGGGTGGGGTTGCCGGCATTCGTTCCCTCCCACAGAATGTCATCTTAGGAAAGGCCTGGAGAGATGGAATCCAGAAGCCATTGAAATGGGTAGCTCAACGCCTAAAGTTGATGCAAATGCAGGCTCTCCTGCTGACCTCCCTTTGTGTTGTGAGGCATGTGGCTTCCTTGTTTCTTAACCGGCTTGACAGCTTTCCACCACCATCAGAGAAGAATTCCTGGCTCTTGCATAGGTTGGTGCAGGGTGGATAATAAGGAAGCCAACTTGGTGTTTTTGTGCTTATTTTTCTGGCTCCTTCTCGTTCTCGTACGGAAGCCAGCCAATTCTTTTCTTCTTAAGCAGGGCATTTTATCGGCTGCCATGCATGTGCTCAGCTTCCCTTTTTAAAGACGGGGTTCCCGGCTGCAGCTAATGAAGGGAATCAGGGCCCTTTCCTCCCCGGTAAGCCACCCAACCCACGTTTAACTCTGTGAGTTAAAATCCACAAGTTTTAAAGTTGCCAAGTTTGGGGATCCCCGATTTAGACTTTCTCCTGGCTTGTTCTTCTGTACTCTGTGGTTCTTCGCTGAGAAATTTTCTCTGCCAAATTATGTGCAAATTCCCTGGGATGTTTTTTTCCCCCCTCCATTTCTCCACCTGAACTGGATGGGAAGCCCTCAAGAACATGACACAGCCAACATCCTTTTGTTTTTAAGAAATGTTTTCATGGGTTGTTTTTGTTGGTTGGTTGGTTTTTTTAAGAGGTTGGGCAACCATTTGTCCAGAATCGCCTCTTCCTGCTTGAGCAGGTGATTGGATTAGAAGACCTGCGAGGCCCCTTCCAACTCTGGTGTTCTCCTCTGTTCGTTTCCCACATGGCGCATATTCCTAGCATATTTCAAGTTAGAAAGAAAGTGATGCATTTTCTTTTTCATGCTATTTGAAAGGATGGCATTTCCTTTTTTTTTATTTAAAAAAGATGTGTCACAACACCAATAGGCTCAGTAGTAAGCCTAATCAAGCTTCAGCACTGTAGACGTTGAAAAACACACAGGGAAAAAAATTGCCTCCAGGTTATTCCTCAGAAAGTGACAAGGAGCTGGCTGTATATTTAAGTGGGCGTGAGATCAGCATAAAGGACATTTTATTTCATTTTATTTTTTTGGTGCCAAGGTGGTAGCCTTGACTATCTCAGAACAAAAACACCTCCCTTCCCCGCTCACATAAAGAACCAAAGTAAGGTTGGATCTGATTAATTTTTGAAGGAATAAAACCAGGAAATCCCAATAGACCTAAATAGACCAGAAGGTTGTTTGTTCTTTTTAATGTATTTCCTTACAGTATATTTGCCAGAAAAACCTCTCCATGATACTCATATAGTCGTCCTAAAACTGAAGGACTCTTAGCGTTTTTCCCTTATAAGGAACAAAAAACTCTGCCAGGTATGGCCGACTGGTCATCTAGTCTAGCATTTTTTTTCCCTGCAGTAGTGAACATCGGCCTTGGAGGAAGACCGACCGATGGTCTGAATTCTATTCTGTGGTGATCCAGCAGTTCGTTTAGAAAGGGGTCACTTCATGGCTAATCAATTGATCAATCAATCAGTCAATCAGAATAGAGCAGAAGGGACCTTGAGATCTTCTAGTCCACCCCCTCCTGCTCAAGCAGGAGACCCTAGACCATCCGATCGATCCCTTCTTGTCATGCATGGCTTTTCACTCAGGATCAAAAGGCTCACCAGGCTGGCGTTGAGAAATGATTTCCTGGCTTTTATGAGTCAAAGCAAGAGAGGTGGGATTATCCAAGCAACAAAATTTGCAACAAAACCATGAGAACAGATGAAATTAAAGCAGCCAGGCCACCATCTCTCTTGGTCATTTTGATTGCTGAATGAATTTAGGATGCTGCTCACAGTATCCTGTATCTTCGTTGGTTTTTTAAAAAATGTAATTCGGTCAAGCATTTTTCCCCCTCAGAATCAGAACAAATATTTCAGGAGCCATTTTTTTCCCCCAGAGAAAACTTTTTTGTCATGTAGAAAAAATGGCGGCAACCAAGGAGTCAAAAATAACAATAGCCCTTAGACTTGTATTCCGCTTTATAGTGCTTTACGGCCCTCTCTCTGAGCAATTTACCAGAGCCAACCTCTTGGCTCAAACAATCTGGGTCCTCCTTTTACTGACTTCAGAATGGATGGAAGGCTGAGTCAACCTTGAGCCAGTCAGGATTGAACTGTTGGCAGTCGGCAGAGTTTACCCTGCAATGCTATACTCTAACCATGGCTCCACCCCAGCAAGCCAAGAATTCCACTACTTCAAAGCCATCATAGCTGCCATCTTGACTTGTTGGACCCCTCCTACAGATATCCCTGAAAGAGTATAGAGGCCCTCACCGGATGACAAATGAATCCAACCTTCTCAATTTTGCATCAGGCCTCAGCTAACGCTAGTCAAATGAAGATCTTGGACGGAAAAGGGTTGGGGTTGTCCTGCCAAACAAAACCCATCGATACTTAGGAGTCTTGTGGCTCACGTGGTGAGGACACTGAGTTGGAGCTTAGCAGGCTCCCATTCGAGACCCGGTTGCTGCTGCATGGTGGGGTGAGCTCCCGTCATTCGCTCCACTTCCTTGGTGGGGACATGAAAGGAGCTCCCACGGGTGTGTCCCCCAGACAATGGTGATGTCACCAGCTCATCCTTTCAACCCCGAAGTGCCTTAAATGACGCAGGATGGGACAGGAGAGTGATTCTTGGCACAACCACACACTGTTCTGACCAGGGGTGGGTTTCTACCGGTTCTGTCCACCTCTGTAGAACCGGTAGCTCTGAAGAGCAGCAGACATAGAACCAGTTCTATGTCTGCTGATGTTTTTGCCCAACTGCCCACCTGGGCTCTTACCTGATCTTTATTTCCTGATTTTTCAACTTCAGCTGCCGAATGAGGCACAGCTGCATTTTAAAAAGCAGGAAAAAAGGGCTGTTTCAAAGGCTCTGCACACAGCATGCTGATGACGATTTACAGGCGCGTGGCTCACAGTGTGCAGGGAAGTTCATAAATCCCGAACCAGAAGTAAACCCTGTTGTATCCCACCCCTGGTTCTGACCAAGGTTTCTGAGACCATAATTTCACACAGGCTTCTTTTAAAAGCAAGTCTTGTTTTATTGCAATGCTGGGAATTGTTTTCATTCCCAGCCAGTAATTAATCTCAAACAGTCCCTCGAGATAAGCGCCCACGTTTCAGTTCTGTGAAGTGCTGCCAATAACAGAAGTGTCAAATGAACTAGAAAGAAAACCAACTGAAGTACAAAGAGCTTCAAGAATGAATCTGAACCGATCGAATTACTTTTCTTCCTGCAAAGGTTTTGTCATCTTGGCCTGTCCCTTATCCCTTATGGGAGGGGCAATCACCTCCCAGCCTTACTCTCGAGTCACCCCTTCTGCTTCAGCTGCTCTCGCCTTCTAGCAGCTCTGCGCACACGCACGCTGAACAGGCTCCCCTGGTTTCTCTGCCTCGCTGCTGCCAGACTCCTAAGGCTCCAAAGGCAGCACCCCACTCCCAGATGGTCCTGGCCCCATCTCTGCATCAGATGCAGGACCCTCATCTGAGTCTTCTCCAGACTTCCAGACTGGTGCCCATTCTTTCCCACTGACTGATTCCACTGCTGGCTGCACCAGCGGCCGGCAAACCACAACACACATGTATGGAGGGACAATAATGCCGCTGAAATCATTTTGATACCTTCCTTTTGCCTAAAATTCCAAGACTAGGGTATAGCTTTACAATATCAACTCTATTTCTCCCCATCTTGAGGTTCTCCAAAAACCTCCAAAGCAAAGCGGCAACTTAGTGGCTGATGGTTTTATCCTCTGTTCTCTTTTTTCTTTTCCTTATTTGCCAGTTGTTTATCCTGCTCAGGTGTCCACTGCCTTCTACACTACCGTCTGGGTTGTTAAACGTAGACGCTAATAAATATTGTAAAAACAATTAGCATTTTGGTTAGCTTGGTCTGAACCTCATTAAGTCCCCGAGGCTGTTTATTCCTTCTCCTTTTGCAGAATTTTAATTGTGCAAATGCAAATCAGCTCCAATCACTCGGATTCAGACCATTAAGCCGGTTGGAGTCAGATAAAAAGCGCACAACGGCTTTGGCATGAATGACGGGGCATTCGGCCTGATTGGAGCATTAAATGTGAGTCATATATGCGATTCAAAAATCGATTCCATCAAACGGAAAGGTGAAATCCAACGGCTCCAGCATTGCTATCATTAAGAATGAGGAGGGTTGAATTTCACAATCTACCCCATGTTTTCCAGCTTATATTGTAGCATCGTAAGGGGAAACCATATTAAATAGGACTCATTAAAAGCTGAAGAACATCCTGCATCAGCCTGATTTTAATTGCAATTATCTTTCTTTCTTTTTTTTGGCTGTTTTGCTGAGTAAAGGCTGTGAGACAATCAGATCTACTGAGGGAAGAGAAGATTGTATGAAAGTATGAAGGATCTGGTTGAGTTTATTTTTGTTAGTGGCTTAGAGAGAGCAGCCTGACCAGTACTGTTAAAATGCATTTTAATGTCTTGTTTTCATTGGAGATCAGATGAACGTAGGAGAGAGAAGGTCAGCGTCCAATATCCACAGCCCAGCTAGGGAAGTGTTGGACTCTCAGAGGTGGAGCCCCGGATCTGGGGCTTAGATGGGCAGGCGGAGGGGTGGGTGGAGAAAGGGGCGTGGCCTAAGTGGGACTAATGCACCAGGTGAGCCCCAGGCCACCAGGATCCAGGCACGAGCTTCGATTCCTTCTTGGAGCTTCCTCTGCAGAGCCCTTGGGAAGTGCATCTGGGGCAAAACACAGGATCCCATTTAATGGCTGAACTGGCACTGGTAGTCCTCGACTTACGGCCACAATCGAGCAACAGATTTGTGCTGCTAAGAAAGACATTTGCCCCAGTGAGTTCTGCCCCATTTTACAACCTTTCTTGCCACCGTCGTTCAGTGAATCCCTACACTTGTAGGGATGCCACAATGGCCATAAAGTGTGAAAACGGTCATAAGTCACTTTTCTCAGTGCGGTTGTGTTTTGGAAATGGTTACTGAATGGACTAGATTCACACGATCACGTGAAGTCTTGGTATTGCTTTACAAAGCCTTAGTAAGGCCACACTTGGAATACCACAACCGGTTCTGGTCACCACAATACAAAAATGGTGCTGAGACTCTCTAGAAAGAGTGCAGAGAAGGGCAACAGTTGGAAGCTCAAACCTGTGATGAACGGTTGCAGGAACAGGGCCTGGCAGTCTAGGGAAGAGAAGGACAGGGGAGACAGGAGAGCAGCCTTTCAGTATTGGAGGGGCTGCCCCAGAGTGGAAAGGGGGGGGGGTGTCAAGCTATTTTCCAAGGCAATTGAAGGCCAGACAAGGAATAATGGATGGAAACTGAGCAAGGAAAGATTCAACCTGGAAATGAGGAGAAATTTTCTGACAGGGAGAACAATCAACCAGTGGCACAGAAGTTGCCTTCAGAAGTTGTGGGAGATTCATCCCTGGAAGCTTTCAAGATGAGACTGGATTGCCATCTGTCAGAAATGGTATATAGGGTCTCCTGCTCGAGCGTGGGTTAGACTAGATGACCTCCGAGGTCCCTTCCAACTGTATTAGTCTATGTTCTATCTAAAGCATGATAAAATCTTGATGAAGGTTAGGAAGGAGCTCAAAAGTTGCACATACAAGTTTCAGAAAGCAATTTGGAGTGGCGGCATTTTGGTAGCTAGGTAGAAAGGAAGTTTGACTGAGCCAACAAGAGTCTTAAATTTGACTGAATTCAATGGGAAATGTAATCATTTTTAAATTTAGCTAATTAGGAGCAATGTCTCTTGTCTAGGCCCTGAGTGGCACTTCTTATAATAATTTGATGGGTCTTCAATGATGTGCTTTAAAAATGACAGTGGCATTGTCATCCTTCCGAATTTGAATCCTGAAATAACAAACCTGGAATGGTAGATATGAAGCACAGAATAACATGTGCAAATGCACCCATGTGTGGTTTGTTCCAATCACCCCATTGATGTGACTTGGTTTCTATTCTCTAATATAAATGGAGACTCTACTGTGTAATTTAGTTAATTTCCCATTTCCATAAATAATAACTGGGTTTTTAACTCCATCTGTGTTATCTGTGATTGGGATCTTGCAAAGTATAAGAAGGATGTTAACTTTTTATAAGTAATTGCTTGACAATAATCAAATAATGGCTTAACCTCCCTCCCCCATTAATAAGAATACTTAATAGAGGTAAGGAAAAGATAGCAAGTTGTCATTCCAAGTGTTTAAGTTTTAATATGCAATTAATAAGGATCAATCTTTTTAATTCCAGATTCTACAACGTATGCACATTTTCTGTTCAATGCATTTGACACAGATCACAATGGATGTGTGAGTTTTGAGGTAAGGCTGTTTTTTAAAAAATTATTTATTTCTGTTCTATAATGCAGTCCAAAATCTCGTTAAAAGGTTATATACTCCATATTGCTCATAAGCAGATATACTGGGTCAACCAAATTCTTACTATTAATATTATTATTAAATAACATAATATTTGGGAAAATGCAAGTCCTGGTTTTCTAGTTCTCCACACCTCATTCCCTCTATCTAGTCAACCTTCTCCTTAAATCCCTTCTCCGACCAATATTCCCTCAACGGAAGAGTGATGGAATTTTTTTTTTAATATAATCAGAAAACATTCAATTAGTGGAGGAAAAGAGGGCCTGATTTTAATCAATCAGGTATTTAAGTTTCAGCTTTCATTATCTCCCAATTAACATCTTTCCTCTGTAAATTCCTTCTTGTTTTAAAGCTAAATGAAAGGAAATTGTTTCTCCTGAGCAATTAAGGGTTATACTCATTTAAAAACTTTTTGGTCTTCTCCAATTCTAAATACTTCACTAGGCAGAGGAGATTAATTAATGTTTTTACTAATGTTGTGCAGACAGTGAGATGATTCCCAAGTATATGGTCTGGAGCAGGGGTCTCCAACCTTGGCAACTTTAAGCCTGGTGCACTTCAATTCCCAGAAGCTGGCTGGGGAATTCTGGGAATTGAAGTGCACCAGGCTTAAAGTTGCCAAGGTTGGAGACCCCTGGTCTGGAGAATCATGGAGGCAACCAAATATATTTATAAGCCAAGTTTTTTGGTGGTGGTGGGGGTTATATATGCAAATTGCTGATTTAAACCACTATAGTAAACGCGGGGAAGTGGAGTAGTTAAGTTATTGGACCAAGACCCAAGAGAACAAGTTCAGTCAGCTATGGAAGCTGCCTTGATGAGCCTGGAATTGTCACGTCCTCTGCACACCTTAATTTATGCATTTATATATTATTTATAAGTGATACACACACACTCGGTGACTCTGGCATCCTGACCCAGAGGAGGGCTGCTATGGAAATAAAATTAGGGATGAACATTGGGAAAGCTGCCTTAAAAACCTGGGGGAAAAGATATATATATATACTGAGGAATGTTATGATCAAGATGTACAGCCTTCAAAAGTTAGTAAAGCATTTGAACGAGGTTTTTGTCAGTATTTGCACATTCATTGCTTGAACTATTTTATGAATGTAGAAACGGAGTAGTCTGCAAATGATTAAATATGCCTTTATTTATTTATTCATGAAGTAGTTCATATGTATTTAAAGATGAGACAGGTGAGCCACCGAAGGGATTTTGATAATACGCTAGCAATTCCAATTCTCCATCGTTATCTTCCATTCTGGGTAATTCCTGCAGTGATAGCCCGCTGCCTGGAATAACAGTTTTAAATACTCACTGGATCTCTTCACTTAACTCAACGTGACTGAAAAAAATCCTCAGCATGGATAAAGTATATCTTAGTCAGGTCTATTTATTATGTAACGTTCTGCTTTTTCTTTAAGAAGCACAGAACAAGTGCTCTTGTGCGTCTGGCTAGATTATTTCTATCTCACATTTTTCATTCCTCATCCCCCCAAAGAAGACTATTTAAAATACCTACAGAGCAGTAACCTTTAAATTAATGGGATGTTACCTTTCACGAGATAGTTTGATGTATTCATAGGCAACTGAGTTATGCCAGTGATTTCAGTGTTCACTAAAGGACAAGGCCGTGCTTAAATCATCCGAAGAGAGGAAGAATAATTAATAATGTAAATTACAGGTAGGGTCGACAGCTACTCCTTTGATTAGCTTTGATCTCTTCACTGTTGGCGTGGCCTCGGTTGAGGAGCTCCTGGGAAGGCACTAGGCGCAGGACCACCCATGCTCCAAATCACATTCAGTCTCACCAGTCTGGATCACCGTCTGGGCTTAATACAAACTGCGTCTGCAATAAAATTTGCTTTTAAGAAATCAGTGGAGTCTGGAGAGAAAGAGAGAGCGCGGGAGGGAGAGAGAGAGAGAGAGAGAGAGAATGACCTTTTACTTGGTCTTTGCAATTAGCTTTCGTTTGCTGTGTAACAGACAAGTAACTTCCTGATCTTGTTTATGTGTTGATTGCCTTGATTTCTAGGCTGCCCCCTAGGAAGACGCTCCCACCCTCCTGGCACAGAACGTTTATACGGCTGAATTAATTGAAGTCAATTAATTGAGGTTGCTGTGTGTGTTAAGGCAAGAGGGCAGAGAAAAAGGGCATCTCATCAGCCGAAGTCTCTGCTTTCCCTCAGGTCCACATGAATGCAAGCAAAGCCTTCTTCTTTCACAAAAACAAGAACACAAGAACGAAAACAATTCTTCATGAAATGGGAGCTGGGCTGGGTCCATAGCTAGGGATAGCGAGTGCTGTTTGTAAAGCTACTGGTTTCACTGCTCAGTGGAGTTGAGTGATCAATAGTAGATGCCCATAAAGGAGAATATTCGCAGTGCATGGTTGACGTGAGGGGTCCTTGGTGCTCTCTGAGCTGGGTGGTTTTCTTGCAGACCTTTCATGACCCAACTAGGTATCATCATCAGTGCTAGAAGGAAGTGGGGTTTGCAGAGAGGAGGAGGAGGAGGAGGAGAATTAGGGATAATTGGTGGTTTTCTTGAAGATGTTTCATGAATAGAATAGAAATAGAATAACAGAGTTAGTCCAACCCCTGTTCAGGCAGAAACCCGATAGCATTTCAGACAAATGGTTATCCAATCTCTTCTTAAAAAACTTCCAGCGTTGGAGCATTTACAACTTCTGGATGTGAAATACCTTTTTAAACCTAGATTTCTGTTTGGCCCCAATAAGCTGGATGCATTGATGTTACCTTCTGAGATTTGTGTGCATGCATGCGTGCCTTTCAGTCTTTTGACTGCAGCTTCCCTGGCAAGTTTTCAGAACTGGTTGGTCCTTGACTTCTTCCTAGAGCTGAGACGGAGCGATTGGTCCAAAGTCACCCAGCTGCTTTGTGCCTAAGGCAAAACTAGAACTCACCTTCTCCCTGTTTCTAGCTTGATGTTTGAGCTTCCACTAAACGGGCTCTCACTTCTCTTTTTCTGCTTTTCTCATGACTCAAACTAAGAGACACCATCGGTGCTAGTAGGGAGTGGGGTTTGCTCTCTTCTAGTGGCCTGCCCTAGAGAAACTGTATATACTTCTGTTCAATTGGAGTGGAGCATTTTTGTTTTCCGATTATGACAGCAAGAAAGACCCAAGGGGGTTAATGGGTTTTTAAAGATTCCAGAGAGTTTTGCAAGAGGTTGTCCATCTTCGTAGGTTCTTCAGCTTCCATGAAGCTACCAAGCCAAGGAACAAAGGCTGTTCTGAAGGCTCAGATGTCACACGACAGACGTGTCGCTCAATCAAGCAATTGGGTTTCTTTTGTGGTTCCCGCTGCCACAGCGCAGCTCTCCCTGCCATGTGGACCTAAAGCAACCAGAACTGCCATGTTTTCTATTGTCTCTTCTTCTTGTTGTTGTTTCCTTCTTCCCCTTCTAGGATTTCGTGATGGGCCTTTCCATTTTGCTCCGTGGGACAGTGCAGGAAAAGCTCAACTGGGCTTTCAATTTGTATGATATAAACAAAGACGGCTGTATAACGAAAGAGGTAAGGAGTCCAAGGCAAAGCTAACTGTACACTTTCCCCCCCCCACATATAGATAAATCATGACCTATGGATTCAGAAGTGTGGAACAAGATGTGTATGATACTGGAACAATTCCATCTAGATATTTGATTTTTTTAAAAACCCTTTTCTGCTCAGTTATTGGGATTATTGCCTACTTACTCATGCCCTTACAGACAATATCAAGCATTAAAGCTATTCCTCAGTGGGAGTAACTTCTTTCTGTTGCCCTGGGTTTGTATGTTGCTAATTTTATGCATATATGGGGTAGCCATTAGAGCAAACCTGTAAATTAAGCCATCTTGTTTGACAGTTAAAACTCCTAAGATTTATTTTATTTAGAGATTCTTAGGCTCCCATATAAGGTGACTCTGAGTGGCTTTCCAAAATTTGCCCCTTATGGGTTCTGCTAACATTGCACGGACCCTCCTGCTTTACAAACGAATTCCGGAATTAGCTGATCTTGAGAGGGGCCTTTCCCGACCTTCTTTGTTATGAGCAACAGAGTAACAGAGTTGGAAGGGATCTCGGAGGTTGTCTAGTCCAGCCCCCTGCTCAGGCAGGAAACCTATCCCATGCCAGCTCTTGATCATTTCTCAAGATAGCAATAGAAAGGCCCCAGTGAGGTGGAGAGATACGGTCTTTCAGGTGACAGGAAGACCTCCAAGGTCTCTTCCAACTCTTGTTACTGTGTTCATCGATCATTAGAACAGGATCCATGGTGTTCTGTTGAACCCAGAGAAATCCACTTGACCCTTAGAGGTCACTGAATTGCTTGAAAACAAGCGCCTACACGTGGGAACTTGAATCACAACTGTGAAGTCATCTTATGGCAGGATTTTGAGAGAGCTCCAAAGGGGTCGGACATTTTCCATCAACGCGATGTGTGTTTTTCACCAGTTTAATATGTTTCCCACCAGGAAATGCTTGATATAATGAAGGCCATCTATGATATGATGGGGAAATGCACATACCCTGTTCTTCGGGAGGATGCTCCAAAACAACATGTGGAATCGTTTTTCCAGGTAGGATTTAAACTAAATCCTATAAGGAAAACCCAGGAAGATCCCTTTGATGGTTTGAAATTCTGACGGTCATCAAATTTGCTATTATTACGCTATTTGTAAAGACGAATCAGTTACTTGTGTCCAAGGAGGCATTTAATTTATGAATACTTTAAAGCTACTTCAATGGAAAGTACAAGTCCCGTGCTAGACTTTGATTTTTCTTGCATGTACCACCTTCCATATATGTCGAAAAGAAGGAAACAAAGTAAAATAAAATCAAGAACAGAAGTTAACGGTGGGACCAAACCATTCTCTTTTAGTAGCATCCATGGATAAGTCTTTTAAAAAAACTGACCAGAAGCATCTGGGGAAAAAGAGCTTCAAATCACTTATGCAACCTTTTTTATTTCTGGCAGAAAATGGACAAGAACAAAGACGGTGTAGTTACCATCGATGAATTCATTGAAAGCTGCCAAAAAGTAAGTCATTGAAGGGCAAGTGGCCTGTAAGCCATGAGGAAGTGTGGAAGCTTTGCACAAGCTCTTTCTCTACGCTTGACCGTTCCCAACAAATGAGTGTCCAGCCCCTGCCTGAAAATGAAAGGGACTGCCCCCCCCCTTGTGAATTTTGCCACTTTGCACATCACATATTAGCTTTTTTTTAAGCTTCTGAAGGCCGCCAGAAGGATAACAGACGGGAGATGCAGGGGTAGTAACACCCGCAGAAAGTAGGTTGAAATGTATGCCCTGGGTCCTTCCAACTTTAGCTTTGATTTCTTGAGTTTGATAGGTGAAAAGAACAGAGAACAGCATACTTGGGATTTGCTATTTTGCTGCTTGGTTTCAGAGATTCTTGGGGATTTTAGGACCCAAACATCTTCCTGGAATGCAAAAAGTGTCCACCTGTTTTAGGCGAAATATTTAAGTATTTAAGAAAATAAATAGAACCCCAGATCTTTCTTGCTACCAAGTTCTGTCTCTTAATTGCAAGTGCTACCAGCCCTATGAATGGGGAACAAGGCATTCGAATGCACAAGCGCACATTCCCACAACTGTAATCACTTGCACAGCTCACGGATGATGATCTGGTGGCCTCTGTGGGTCCTCGTGTATAGATGAAGAACATTCATCCGTATCTCCAGAAGCCAGGGGGTGGCTTGCTGAGGTGCTGCAGAGGCCATCAAAACATTGAAGGTTGAACCTTGAATGATAGCTTGTGGTTCTGTGTTTCAGCTACCTTTGACCTTGGAAGATTACCTAGCTGAGATATCGCTGATGAGCTAGTCGATAGTAGGTAGATCCATGATGGCGAACCTATGGCACGTGAGCCCCAGCCAAACTTATCTGCACTCCCAGCTGATTTTCGGCCCGTTAGAAGACATTTTTGCCCTCCCAGAGGCTCGAGGGAAGCCACTGCAGCCTCGGGAGGCCAAAAAACGGGCCTTCTGGAAATACTGGAAGTGCTGAAACGGGCCTGTTTTTCGGCCTCCTGAGGCTACAGAGCCTTCCCTCGAGCTTCCGTGAGGGTGAAAACAGCCTCAAACGGGTCAAAATTCAGCTGGGAAGTATGCGCATGCGCAGTGCAGGTAAGGTGGTGGGGTGGGGGTGTTGTGCACGGGGGGGGGGCTGGGCATATTGCATTGTGGGTGCCAGCACACGCACATGCGCTTTTGGCACACAACAAAAAGGTTCGCTATCACTGAGGTAGGTGATGGGTGGACAGACAGACAGATGATAGTTAGATAAACAGATGGAGATGATCAGATATAATAATTTCATCTCAAAAGAGACATTCGCTATATCCGTAACTGTATGTTGGTGGGGTTAAGAATTGGGCTTCAAGTATCTTTTCCTAATAATTAAAGAGTTTGTATGAGTTGTTTTGTTTTTTTTTGTTTGTCTGTAGGATGAAAACATTATGCGTTCCATGCAACTCTTTGAAAATATAATTTAACCTCAAGCAGCTCTCCCTTCAATCAGTGGGCAACGTGAGCAATTCTGCAGCAACCCGTCTCCCAAGGTTGCCGCGTAGGAATCAAGAATTGTCAGCTTTGCACTGAGATGCCTATAATGCAAATAAGCTTTTGTTTAATTAAAAGCCTACCTTTGGAGACTGTGTTTTTCCACTCACTGAGGTGAAGCGAAGAAGTCATTCAGCAAATACTCTGGTAGTTGTTTTTCCAAATGTCATTTGAGTCACAGAACAATCCAAAGAAAACAGCAATAGGGAAACCGCATTTATTGTCCTTCCAACTTGCACAGCGGAGGTCTTGGAGGGATGGGAAGGGGGGGGTGGAGGGAAAGGCAAGCTTTTTGGTTACTATGACTTTCCACAGCGTCAGCTCTTGAGTTCCACAGTCCCTGCTCTGGGAAACTCATCCGATGTCATTCTCAGCGTGAGGGGGCACTTTTGACCGTTGCACTTCAAGGGGAATCCATCCAAGGGGCAGTTGGAGGCTTCGCGCAATGTTAGGGGTCTCAGATGCTGGCTTCCTTATGGGGCCACTGTGAGGAATGGGGCAACCAACACTGCTTCCAGGCTCTCCCCATTGGGCGGGGTGGTGGTAAAAATACCTCTCTCCATAATGGACCGGCACATGGAGTCTAGCCTAGCCTGAGAGGAATTATCAGATTCCTTAATTTTAAATTCAAGAACTACACTTTTTATAACAGCTTTTCTTGTGCAAAAAAAAAAAAAAGTATTATTTAACCACTGCCTATGATACATTTATTCCTTTGACAAATTTACTGAGACAGTGAACATCCGGGCGGTAATTCAGATAAAAGTTTGGGCCTCTCAAAGGTGGGAATTAATTGATCCTGCCAGTTCTTGATTGGAAATGAAGATGGGAGCGAAAGCGAAGGCTGGTGAGGTAACCAGTAAGAGAGGCTCAGTCACACTCCCAGGGAGGTGCCTGCTCGAAACATGGACCAGGTCACAACTATGACAATTGAGTGTCATTTATATGAAGGATTTTTCTTCTCTGGTTCCAAGACGAAAGTAAGATTGGAAGTTTATTAGCATGACTACTTAGAAGGAGCTGTAGATTTTTCAGGAGCTGCAATTCCTACTATTCACAGCGTGAAAAGCGGAGGGAGAGAGAGAGAGGCTTCTGTGAAGGACAGAAAATTTGCAGAAAAATGATTTGAACAAAGAGTAAATTTGCCACAGCCTTTAAAAGTCACCACGGAGAAAAAATACAAGTGCACAATATCTAAGTTGAGAGAGGGAGAAGTTGGTATTCCCCACTCTTTTTTTGGAAAAAAAGGAAAAAAAACTATAAAGGGAGAAATAGACAGTAGCCAAACAAACAAACAAACAAAAAGCACTCCTACTTCTCATGATAGTCAAAATAATATTAAATTACTGTCTGGCTAGATGCTTTTAAGTACCGATAGAAGACATATGCCAGCATTAATTGTGAAATTTTGCACTGAAGTTCCAAAAAGCTTATAGATGTACAAAAATGCTGCAAACCGTTGTAGTTTTTCTTTTTCTTTCTATTTTTAAAAATGGCATCTAATCTGGTGCAAGATGGCTTAGAGAGTCAAGCTGCTCTTATTACTGCCACTGTAGGAATATGAGTAGTACAATACATGTACATCTAAACCCTGTTGTAGAATGTTAACAAGAATTAAATGTGCACATTTTGTAATAAAAATGAAGACACGGAAGGCATGGTGTGTGTTTTTTTTAAGCGTACTCATGGGAAGTCCGCACCTGTGTATTTGTTATATAAAGTTTAATACTTGGGGATTGTGGTGCAATTAAACTGTTTTTATTTAATACTCATGAAAATCTCTGTGTTTGATGGAAACATAAAGTATTCTGAGCATAGTGATACTGGAGAAAAGACCTCCGTCCCAAAAGAACAAATTATGTAGGTTTTCCAATCTAGAACTCACACAAGAGATCTTCCTATAAGAACACTATCAAACTAAAATGATCTTATCAACAAAAACACTGAGAAATAATCCCTTCCAGTTTTAGCTATTTCAAAGTCCTTTTTAAGAGGGGAAACTTCAGGACCTCCTTAGCCAGAACTGGGAAAGGTCTTTAGTGCCCTTGTGCAGCAGCATCTAAATTTAGTAAAACGTCAAGATGCACATAGGTTTTAGGTGAGGGTTAAGCCTAGCAAGTAAAAGGTGCATATATTTTTTTAAAAAAATAAATTAGTTTCATAATAATTTTAACAAACCAGCAAACCCTTCAGCCCCCAGAAGAGGGCCTAAAACACAGATGGTGCCATGCCTAAGCATTTTTCATAATTAAGCATCCAGGACACTTTTATTCTTGATACTCGTCTTAATTTTAAATATTAATCGCTGCTTTCCCTGAAAGATCACAGAACAAGACACTCTAGAAAAAATAAGTAACGCCAACAGAGTTGCCTCTTCATCGCCGTCTTTAGGAAGAAATCGAAGAATAAGTCGGAATCTTTGCCTTTATAATGGTCAGGCTTTCCTGTGCATAAAATAGGAATTGAAAAATAGGTTGATATTTGAAGCCAGTTTAGGGGCAACCAAATTCCCTCTTCACCTGAAAACAAATTATTCCTGGTTTGAGATGGTTCTGGATGCCCCATGCCAACCTCTAGAAGGAATCCCAGCTTTCGTGATAACTATCCCAGCTCTCTCTTTAGGGGCACGGAGCAAGAATAAACCAAGGTTACGCCCTACACAGGCAGCCCTTGGGCGATGCCGGTCGTGGGGAGTGGGATTTGAGTTGCTAAGGATTGCAGCCGCAGAGCCTGGCATCATGTGGTCTTGGCAGTGGCAACCCCAGCCCTCCCCGTTGCTGTTATTAAGCGAGGGTCGTGCGTCATTAAGCAAGCGGCTCTGTGCAACTTCCTGCCAGCATCCAACAACCAAGGGGGCAGCCGGCAGGAAGTTGCAATGTGCGGGAAATTTGAAAGAAGGCTGGCAGGCAAGTAAGGACCGGCTCCCTGGTATGGGAGGGAGGGAGGGAGGGAGGGGGCGCATGAGTGGTGGGGAGACATGGGTGAGTACGGTGGCATCTGGTGGCTGCTGCCGGATGGGGAAGCGTGTGAGACAGTTGTGTGTGTGTGTGAGAGAAAGAGAGAGAGAGAGACTGGGGAGGCACAGGGTGAGTGAGTATGGCGAGGCCTGGCGTGGCTGCTAAGGATGGGAGAGGATGCAGAAGGGGCAGGGAGTAGCCACTCTGTGAAGGGCCGGGCTGGTCGTGCTTGGTCAGAAGAAACGGAGGAAACAAGATGGCAAGTATCAGCTGGGCCATCAGTGGCTGCAGGAGGCCAAAAGGCCTTGGACTGCGGGTGGAGGGAGGGGGGGCGGGGTAGAGATGAAGCACCCCTGAGGCGGTCAGTGCAGGGCCGCTGCCAGGTACCTGGTTTTCCATCCCAGGACACGTTGGTGTCTCTAACTTTTAAGTCCCAGTCTTAAGTCCCCTTGTTCAACACCGCCATAACTTCAAACCAATGCCCATAATTTGAAGAGAGGCTGGGCAGGAAGCTAGCAAGGCCGCGTTCGAGACCCAGGGGCTGCCGTGGGGCAGGGTTGTGCTCCCGCCCTTTGCTCTAGCTCCTGACGGAGACATGAAAGGAGAAACACACCCCACACCCCACACCCCAAAAATGGGCAACGATGATGCCACCGGCTAATCCTTCCGACCCTTAAGCGCCTCGGTGCTTCTGCCACGGGCACAAAGAGCTCGAGGGGTCCCCGCATTCGATCCTTGGCTCAAGAACTCAGATGAGGGCACTCACTCACTCCAGGTATCTTATCTCAGGGGAAACCCCCATGGCTGAGTTTCCCTCACCTTTCATCTGTGGCAAGGGGGGCGGGGGTGCACGTTTATTAATGAGGTTCCCCCTAAAGAATACAAAGGACCCCCCACTTGCAGCAGAAGAGAGAGGCTCCTTTCAGCGGTCGAAGGGCAGGATTGCAAACCTGCACTGACAAGAATGTAGGATTGGCAAAAGCTTAGGGACTGGTTCAATCCTGCTCTCCTTCTCCTTCTCGAGGCTACAGAACCAGCTTCAGACAAATGCAGGTAGTAAAAGCAATGGAGGAGACCAACAGGTTGCCCTTACTTTTCCACCGTACTGCTCCAGTTTTTGCAAAGCCTCCGTCGTTTGTTCTTTGAACTTCTTGCTCATCTGCCTCTTGGAAAGCTGGGGGCCAAAAGTAAGGGGCAAAGGGGCAAAGTCAGATTTCCATTTAAATGGCCTGGAAGGCTGCAAGAGGACAGCCTCGTCGCTTAGCACAATGCCTCGTCTGATCTAGGCAGGATACGGCGGGGTTATAGGGCGGGCAGGCAAATGTCTGTCTAGAGTAGCAAATGTGATTTTTTTTTAAACCCTGGTTTCAGGAGGGGACGGATTTATAGATTATAACAGAATATCATAGTTGGAAGGGACCTTGGAGGTCCTCCAGTCCAACCCCTGCTCAAGGCAGGAGACCCTACACCATTTCAGACAAATGGCTGCCCGGTCTCTTCTTCAAAGCCTCCAGTGACGGAGCAGCCACAACTTCTGGAGGGAAGCTGTTCCACAGATTAATGGTTCTCACTGTCAGGAAATTCCTCCTTAGCTCCAAGTTGCTTCTCTCCTCGGTTAGTTTCCATTCTTGTCCTCCCTTCAGGTGTTTTGGAGAATAACTTGACCCCCTGTATCATAGTAAGTGATAAACCATGGTTTGAAATCTGAGGGCTTGGGTTAACATGCTAAGACTAAGGAAATGGCATTAGGGGTGAGGGTGGTGAGAAAACCCAGCTAACGCCTCTGAAATGCCCAGACCTGTAGCAGCTTCTTATTCCAATTTCCAAAGGAATTTAATCTAATTTAATAGACCACCCATGAACAGGGACAAAGAGTCACAGAAACGCTTTTACAATACAGATCCCCCCCCCCCCCCACATTGCCACAAACCAGGAAAACTTAGAACAAAGTTATCAGCAGAAATTCTGGCAAGCTGGGATCCAGCATGGTTATACTCACACTGGAAAGTAGATGCTTCAGATGACCGTTGAGCCAAAAGCCAACCACAGCACTCAGCTGTACCAAAGCGTTCAGCCCTCTTCTAAACACTTCATCATCTGAATGGGCCTTTTAGGAAGAGAAGAAACTGAATGAAGACACATCCACCGGGTGGAAGAAGCACTCGCTAAAAAAGCAAGCCCCTCAAAGTATAACAGTAACAACAACAACAACAATAATAATTAGGTGGGGTCCAGAAAAGGTGGCCCAGAACAAAACGGCAATGCTTTTCATGCAATTGAAAATGCATTCACGGAATCCTTCTAATGTGACCATCCTGTCAGTTGAGTCATATAAAAATATTGCAATTGCTGGTAATTTGGAACTGCTCCATTCTGAGGGCTGCATTCCCCAAGGCAGACAAACAATTCATTTTAAAATTTTTCTTCCAGAAGGCTGGCATCATTTATATTTAAACAGTACAGAGTGTAAATATACTGTGTGCACATATAAGGTAACCTTTATTATCACTTTTTACTGTGAGCACACTGGCCCAGATTAAAAATGAAATTCTATTTCATGATCTCCAAAGAAAGAACATATCTATATCTATAATTTCTCTCTTTCTCTCTCATATCTCTCTTTATCTCTATCACTATCTATCTATCTATCTATCTATCATCTATCTATCTATCTATCTATCTCAATCTCTCTATCTATATTTCTATATCTATTTATCTATCAACTATCTGATCTATTTATTTATATTTCTATATCTATCTATTTATCTCTATCATTATCTATCTCTATGTCTCTATCTACAGTATATCTCTATCTATACGTATATCTGTCTCTATCTCTGTCTATCTTTCTATATCTATCATCTATCTATCCATATCTATCTATCTATCTATCTATATCTATCTATCTTCTATCTATCTATACATCTATATACATCTCTCTCTCTCTCTCTCTCTCTTATCTATCTATCTATCTATCTATCTATCTATCTATCTATCTATCCATCCATCCATCCATCCATCCATCCATCCATCTATCTATCTATCATCTATCTATCTATCTATACATCTCTCTCTCTCTCTCTCTCTCTCTCTCTATCTATCTATCTATCTATCTATCTATCTATCTATCTATCTATCTATCTATCTAGACTGGGGCAAAAGTCACTTAACAAATGTCTCACTTAACAACAGAAACTTTGGGGTCAACTGTGGTCGTACATTGAGGACTGAAGTATAATATGAAGAGAATAACTAATGGGTTATTTGGAAAAAGAGCTGTTTTCTTGGGGAGAAAACTACAATCGCAGATGCTTAAAACAACTGAACTTCATTGTAAATATTTTCTTCTGGGGAGGAAGAACGCAGTGCTAATAGGTGGCCATCATTCCTACATCCATAACAGGACTTCTTAAAAGGAGTTGTCACGAATAAAAACTTGCTGTGACCCAACCCGAAGCCATTTAGGGAAACCATCCACCACCACGCCTGCCGTTTAATTACACCTACGGAAAACCCATAAGCTGAGAGTCCCTCTTCCCCCTGGGTGTTTCCTGTCAACCTTCCGCTCACTTTTCTCAGGAGATAAACAGGAGGCAAAACAAATGTTTCAGTTGGAGGATGAAATGTTTTGCCCGCAAGTTGAGTCCTCTTTTCATGACATTTTTAAAGCTCCACCTGGCGCTTCCTGGAAGGGCGTTCTCCAGAATGGGCTAAAGAGACAGTGACTCAAGCACAACGTCTATGGCCTAAGGTGCGGTTTCTTAAGCCGTGGTTTCTCAGCTTCGACAACTTGAAGGTGTGGGCCAGCTGGGGAATTCTGGGAGTTGAAGCCCCCCCCCCCCCCATCTTCAAGTTGTCAAAGCTGAGAATCGCTCATCTGGAGGTGTAGCAGAGCAAGTTCCAGAAGGTAGACAAGGCCAGCGCCACCTGCGATTGTGCCCTCCAGCCACAGAGACCTCACCAGAGCACTTTTTAACACCGGAACGAGCCGAGGAAGCAACGGGAGGGTTTTCTGGGCAGCGCCTTCGGCTGAGAGCAGCTCTTTGAAGCCCTCCTGGGAGATGAATGTGTAGGGGTGCCTCGTTTCTTTCAGCCCCTGCGGGGAGTCACACAACGCAGTGTTAATGCACCCCGCTCCCTCCGCCTGCAAAATCCCTCCCAAAATATCCTGGGGAAGAATTCAGGAGTTTCCTCCCATCTCAAAGGTTTGTTTGCCCCCTTCTGGGTCTATCTAGCATTGCCACGTTTAACAAGGGGATTCTGCCTTTAGCACAGTAGCCAGGCACTTTTCCCCATTTTTTTAATATCATATTTTAGATAGAACATAGACTAATAGAAGGGCACTTGGGAGGTCTTCTAGTCCAACCCATGCGCCAGCAGGAGACCCTATACCATTCCAGACAAACGGTTGTCCAGTCTCTTCTTAAAAGCCTCCAGTGATTTAAGGAAAACCCTGTGTATTCTTGCTGGTTTAATTTCTGGCTCTTTTTTTCAAACACCCTTGTTCAGAAAGTACTGTAATCAGTGCTAGTTGCATGCCTTGGTAAGCATTGCTCTGTGAACAAAAGTTCTCGTTCTGAACTAATTACTACTCAAGATTTCACCTCCATTTCGATTCACAGCCTGGGACTGGTCAAAACAGCTCAAGTCTTAACCAAGGACCTCAGAGCTGTTAAGGTAACATCTGAGTATATATAGGCAGTTCCAAGTAAGGTGGGTGGTTTTTTTTTTTTAGTTTTTTTGCAAAGTCAGAATATTCCCGTCTGGTAAGTTCAAAATTAACCCTAACCCTAAGAAGAAAGGTTAGAAAGAGGCTGGACGGTGTACAAAAGTTAATTACATATAGCATGAACGTAGTAGAGGGAGAGGACCAATAAAGTTACCCAACTGTTTCAATTCTAAACTTTCTAAAGCAATAAGCACTCGCAATGTAAATTAATTACTTTTCTATACTAGGCAATGAACGATTCGCAACTCGCAATGGTGTGCATGGAATGTCTTTACATGAAAATTCGTGTAGATGTGGCAGGATACAATGCCTTTATTTTTTCAAGAAAGCAATCCAGCCCAACATTTCCTAGCTTCAGAAATTTTAAGCTGCATGGACTTCAATTCTTCGAACTCCCCAGCCAGTCCAGACATCTTAATAAGTTCCCTGGTACTGGGGAACGCTGATGTAGACCAAAGATTCAAAGTTTGGCGATGGATTCATTTTTACAAGCCTTACTACCCCCAAACATTCTAGATTTCTCCGCTTCCCCCAAACTCTGATCCCATGGCCACCTCTAGCCAAGCAGCAGAAGAATTACATGGACAAAACCAACCACTTCTTACGCTATCTTCTTTCATGCATATATTGATTTGACAAAACTGGCACTGGGCTTTCAGTGTTCTTCATAAAATTGTAACTTTTCATTTTTCGAGTGCTTTTTTTTTAAAGGAGGGTTGTAATACATCACTTTAAGAAAATTCCAGCTTCCCCTTTTTCTTTGAACAGTGTCAACAATAAAATACAAATTGTAGGAATTCTCTCCCAGACTTAAAAAGCTGATATTCCCCCAAAACGGTTTACCTCTGCTAAATTAATAAGAAGAGGGTCAAACTGAAGTGTTGCAGGATGACTGTCCCATTGCAATGTGTGCCTTATGGAGCCATGGACTAATCTAAAATAAAACAAAGCACTGGAAATATAAATAACGGGTTTGTGCAAGGGTCAACACTGACATGAAAGCAGTGAGAGAGAGAGAGAGAGGCACACAGAGAGAATGTGTGTGTCTTCTATTTTTCACTTAATGTCAAATTTTTTAAAATACCTTTTACAAAACTAGCACATTTTATTTTAGCAAAATCATATAAATTATCCTGTCTCATGGGCTCTCAACCAACACCATTAACATCCCGAGGACGATTGAAAAAGGGTGGTCTTAAGTACCTGTCAACATGTTAGAAATCAGTGTACTGCACACTAAAGGGGCTCCTGTCAAAATCCTGGACTTTTCTGGAGTTTTTACCAACTCAACTCCGCATTCAAAGATTGAGCTCAAAGTTTCACAGACTCACCCTGGACAGATTGAGAGTTTAAGAAGACACCTTTAAATCCATAAAGTCTTGCCAATTGCAGAAAGCAGAAATTACCACTTTTGGGGTGGGAAGGGGTGGTAACAAATAAACTTCTAATAATTGTTTTCTGGTTCTAAGAGTTGTAAACGTTTGTTCCATATTTACAAAACCATTCAGTCTGGCCCACCAACTGATTTCGACCTTGCCAGTTTCAGTTCTTACAACTTCACGGATAGAAGGATTATTTTTTTCTTTATTAAGTATGCTTTTTTAAAAAAAAAAACCCAAAGCACTGTACATCTTCCTCCACTGTCAATCAGGGAAGGAACAGAACTATCACATTTCTAACAGTGTTATTAAATGCAAACATTTTAAGATGGAAATTCAAGGTATTATCCAACAAGAATATCTTCACTATTTGGTTAATAACATTGGAGATGTACATGCCTCTTTCTTTTCATGTTAGCATGAAAGGCAATTTTGCCTTTGGCAGTACATTTAATCACTCCAAATAGAATTTAAAAATTAAGTAGCATTTCTACAAGGGCCTAAATTGATATTTTCAAGTTTGAAGGGAAGAATCACAAGTACAATATGTGAGTTTTATGGATTGAGGCAAAAATGTAACAACTACTTTAAAATGTATACAATTCAGAAGCAGCCACAAGACATAATGTGAATACAGCAGAACTGTAATTCAGCCACCAGCAAAACTAAAAAAAAATTTTTTTAAAAAAAGTTTTGTTTCTGGAAAAATGTTTAAGCACTATGCATTCCCAGAAACAAGTAAAATTAACTTTTCTTGGTCATATTATATTTGAATTATTGCTCTTTTAATCTACATGCAGTACAATTCAAAGCCTATTTAATTGTAAATGAAAGTGGAAAGCACTTTAAAATGCTAATATGCGAATTAAGCAATATTCATTTGATTCAACATTTAGTGTTTCCATAAATTTAATTTGCTCACCCCGGTCCCTGATATTACCTGCAAGGGATGCCCCCTTTAGAATAAATGGCTGCAAAGGCGGAAGGTACTCTTGATTGAATATTGAACTAGAACAAAAAGAAATAATATGGTCAGCATATTGTTATTCTAATACAGATATGCCCCAGCAAGTCATAGCTTTTCTAAATTCTACTGAATTTACATCCTTCCAATGGCACTTGAAGGTGCTTAAATTTTACAGCAGATATGTCATATTTTGAGGATATATTATTACAAAAACATAAGCATAAATGTATATTCAGAATGAAGATTAAAATCAGAAAGAGTGCACACGCCAAATACTTTCAACTGACAAAAGATCATGTGAATTTTCTTCTTCACCTAAAGAACATGAAGAGGCAAACTTTTACCAGTTGGAGTTTACATTAATAAGATAATATGTATCTTACTAATTATTAATACATATGATCCAAACCAAACTTGTTGCTAAGACTGCTTAGAGCAAGAAACAGCAGCCAGCTGTCAACCAGAGTTGGATGGTTTCATGCAAAACCTTCTCCGGAGTTTTGGAACCAAATGGTGGAACTAAGTATTGCTCCTTATCAAATTGAGATTTTAAAAAATGAAAGGGCAGCAAATGGGCACATATAAATAAAATATATTTTAAAAATATACAAAAATATGCACATTAGTTTTGAAAGCAAAATAAAGGAAGAGACTGAAAAATAATCCATGGACTATTAAGAGAAAGAGGGAGGAAAAATACAATAAACTAGAAATACTGGGAATCTTTCAGCCGAGATAAAAAGAACTGATAATACAAAGGGATTTATGAAATCTCTAGGCTGACTATAATGTATTTCTAAAAAATCTTGCGCACGTGAAATAGGAGTTTTCTGTCTCTTAGAGCATTTATTTGGATATATTCAAAAGATCTGGAGATTGCTAAAAAAAACATTATCATGTTTAATCACTCTAAATCCAGGTCAGCTTAGAAAAGATTCCTTTTCAAAGTGCACTTAGCTGTCATTGTTGGGTTTCCCTCCCCTGTAGGAAAAACTAATCACTCCCTCCAGTTCTAATGTCAGCTTTGGGGTGGGATAAAGCCTCACATCTTCCCAGGGCCACACTAAAGTGATAGGAGAGTCAGAATCATCCCTACAAATTGCAGAGGAGGCAACTAAGCCCCAGGATCAGAGACGCTAAAAAAGCTTTTTGAAAGGAATGGCAGTTATCACGCAAAGGGCCAAAGAGCCTTCCTGGAGAGCGGGTGGGAAGGCTGGACAGCTCCAAGGCTCAACCAGATCTGATGCCAGAAGAGAAATCGGTTGCTGTCCTTGCGGTCAATTTCCACAGAGGACATCCCGTCTTGTCATTAGTGCTGGAACCTCCTGGAAAGTCCCTGCCCTGAAGTAGGACTTAGCAGGGACCGTCCCAAATTCAGGTGAGCAAATGAGAGGAAGCAACCCAGTTTCCTGGAGGCAGGTGGCCTGGGCAATTTTCACTGGATGATGAGGATTAGGATGTCGTTCTGCTTCCTTAGAAAGTACAAAACACCATCTCAGTCCTGGCAAAACCTCTTTTATTTCCACGGCTGTGAATTACGTCCATTCACAGCTTGCAAGGTTTGACAAACAGGGGGGTATCGGAAAGGGGCAGCGCAGTCTTGGGGTGGTAGCAGTGAATAAATGCAATCCCTTGCAACGAGATGTGGCTTTGCCAGCGGATGGGCCCTTTCTAAACACTGCAAGGCAGTGGTTCCTCAGCCTGGAGCTGCTTGAGGCAAGGAGGTGAAGAAGGGCTCCCCGGCCCAGTGCTGCACCTACCGGGTCAATGGTTTTGGGGTTAAGGCGGTCACTCGGCCGTGGCTGCGGCTTCAGGGCCAAAGTCTGAGACGCCGAAGGAGCCGAGCAGGTCTTCCTCTCCTGGCTCTCGCTTTGCTCTCTCTTTCCACGGCCTGTAGACGATCTCTGCCCCACGTTGCCTGCTCCGAATACCGAGAAGGAAATGCCCGGGAAGAGAAAAAAAAAAAGAGAATTCAGGCCCCCTTTTTCCTTACAAAAAAAAAAAAAGAGGAAAGAGAAGAGAGAGGAGGAGGAAGAAGAAGAGAATTTTGCAAGTACCAGTTGCTGCTTTTCTGGCGCTTTCGGCTTTCTTGGTCCGATGCATCCCTTCGTGGGGGGGGGGGGGCCTAAGGGGAGGAGGGGGCCCTCATTGTGTTGCACCAAACAGGCGTCTGCAAAGGAGCAGAGGGGAGGGGGGTCCAGAGGAGGCTAAGGGGGGCCTCAACGGCTCAGGCTTCTGGGCTTTGTTGTGGTCAGCCCAGGGCTTGGGAGGCGTCATTCATGGCTGCAGGCGGGGGGAGGAGGGGGGAAAAGAGGCGAGGGGATGGACCGCCCCCCCCACCAACTTCCAGTGAGATCAGCTCCAAGAGACCAGTGGTAAAGGCTTGGATGAAAGACCACTAAGAGATCCCAGGCAAGAAGGGAACAGGGAATGCCAGCTCAATCCCGGGGACCTAAAGGCAGAAGGCGACAGGCCGCCCATATTTCAGCCCTGGGAACTGAGGAAAAAGGAATGCCCCTCCCGGTTGGTTTAAGGATATGGAGCCACCAGGAGATCCCAGGCCATTCAAAGCGACTGTGGCCTTTTGGCTTAAAAAAAAAAGGGGGGGGGGGGCTAGGCTTGGCCAATGGACAGGGGACCACCAGGAGATCCCAAGAGGGAGGCAACGCGAAGCAATTTTAGCCCTTTGGCTTAAAAAAAAAACACCGTGGCCTGGGTTTGGTCTATGGACAGGAGGCCACCAGGAGATCCCAAGAAGAAGGCAACACGAAGCAACATTGGCTTTCCAGTTTAAAAAAAATATTGATATAGGCTTTGTCTATGGACAGGAGGCCACCAGGAGATCCCATGGCACAAGGCAACCGGAAGTCAGGGATGCATTCAACTGGCCTCCCCAGGGGAGCCCCCCCACAAACATGACTTCTGTGATAGATGGGATGGGAGACCACCAGGAAATCCCAGGAGGCGGCTGTCGCCCCCCTGGCCCCGCACTCCCGAGGGATTCGGGGAAAAGCCGTCTGCACACGCTCTGCGGGCGGGTAGCCCTGCCTGAAATACCGCGTCGGGGCTCCTGAGCTGCAGCGGGCCGCCCGTTTTCCCTCCGTGGGGCCACCGGGCAGGAAAAGCCCGTCGCGCAAAACGAGGTAGGCCGCGGCGGCCCTGCTGTTGCTATGGGAACTACGGCGCGGCGGCAAGGCCAAGCGTCGCCCTCAAACGCGTTCGGCGCTTTGGGATGTCCGGCGCCCTCTTGAGGTCGGCGGCAGTGTCTGCGTCAACCTCAGCGGAGCCGGACTTCAACTCCCAGAATCCCTCAGGCAGCCGTGCCGGTTGGAGGAATTCTGGGAAGTGGAGTCCGCCTCTCTTCACGGTTCCTGAAACAGAAGCCCGTTCAGCCTGGGAGATGGGGGGTTGCAAGGAGGTGCAATCCTATCGCCTTCTCCTCCGATCCATGCGGGGTTTTATATTTTGCACGCAGCAACAGCAGCCTTTTAACCCTGGAAGATTTCAACTCCCAGAGTTCCCCAGCCAGCTGGCTGGGGAACTCTGGGAGTTGAAGACCTCCAGACTTAAAGAGGCCAAGTTTGGAAACCCCTGCCACAGAGAGAATTTTCCAACGGTTATTTCATAGAACAGAGGCCTCCAAGCTTGACAAACTTTTAAGACTTGTGGACTTCAACTCCCAGAATCCCTGGGGATTCCAACTCTGGAGCTCCCAGAATTCCCGTGGCTGGCTCAGGAATTCTGGGAGTTGAAGTCCATAGGTCTTAAAGGGGCCACAGTTAGAAGAGATGTGCAAAATCAAAATAGAATATGGACCCGGATTTTTCTTATTAGAAATTAATGTGGGAAAATACAATAGAGATACCATATATTTAATAATCCAGGTAATCACTGCTGCAAGATTAGTTTATGCCCAAAAATGGAAATGCAAGGAAGCTCCAGGCGAAATAGAAATAATTAGGAACATTTGAATGTGCGCAGAAATGGATAAACTGACACAAGAACTAAAAAATAAGGATAAATCTAATTATTACAAAATACGGGAAACGTTTTATCACTGGTTGGAAAAAAGGAAGGATCCAGAATATAAGAAATGATTAAGGTTTATGAATATATACCATGCATATAAAATGTAAATATGTACAATTTTTATATGAATTAGCGATGTTAAGACAACTGTGTGTTAGGATGATTGCACCACATTCATTGTTTTTAAATGTCTATTTCTTTTCTGTGTATGCTCAATAAAAAATTTAAAAAAATAAAAATAAATAAAAAATAAAAAGGGGGCCATGGTTTTACACACACACACACACACACACACACACACACACCCCACTCTGAAAGAATTATCCATCCACCCCTCTGTGTTTTCTGTTGTGTAATGACTTTATCAATGCCTCCTGAAGGCCCTGCTCCAAATCATGTTGAAAAATAAGCAACAGAATCCCGAGCGATCAGAAGTACTTTATCTAAAACGGGTGGTATAAATATGTGACATTGTGAGTGACAGAAGCAGATATTGGGAGAATCACTATTGTGTGTGTGGGGGGGGGGGGAGGTGGCATCCTGTGGCGCTTACATTACTTTCTTTAGCAAACTGCTTGTCTCTCCAACTTGCAAAGGTGCCTTCAACGTCATCCAGAATTCATCGCTGCATACTGCAAATGTTATATTCATATATAGTATATAGTAGCTTGTTTGTGTCAGAAGAACGAATTAAAACAATTAAAATAAGGCATGCTACATAAAATTTAAAAAAATAAAAGTATTATGTTAAAAAAAAAAACACCTCACACTTAACGCAACAGCTGTCATTTCCTCGATGAATTCTTGTTTCTTATACAATATTTTTTTTGTTGAACTTATGTGGATTGCTCCTCTCCATCTTGGAATGGATGCAAACTATGTTTTGAAGGAAATAATAATAAAGTAACCCCTCATTAATGTCTTTATTACGATTTTTAAATTTTTGGGGTGGGGTTTCTTGGTTGTCAAGTCTGTTTATTTATGGCAAATCTCTCAGCCCCTTTGCTATCTTTGATCTATAACGTGTTGGGCGCAGTAAAAGTAGTTGTATGGACTACTGTAAAGAGGGAGAAGCTGAGAAACTTCGTGGATAATTGATTTAAAGTTTCTGGAGAAAGGTGTAAGCTCAAAGAGTGGCTTAATGTGTTTATATTAGGGGTCTCCAACGTTGGCCCCTTTAAGACTTGTGGACTTCAACTCCCAGAACTCTGGGAGTTGAAGTCCACAAGTCTTAAAGGGGCCAAGGTTGG
>NW_020769320.1:7032768-7059570 GCF_900518735.1 Pseudonaja textilis | reverse complement strand
CCTCAGCCAGCAAAGCTGGCTGAGGAATTCTGGGAGTTGAAGTCCGCAAGTCTTAAAGTTGCCAAGGTTGGACACCCCTGCCCTATGCTATTCCAGACAAATGGTTGTCCAACCTCTTCTTCAAAACCTCCAGGGATGAAGTGCCTACAAGTTCTGAAGGCTCTCCCACTGGTTGATTGTCCTCACAATAGGACGTTTCTTCTTCATTCCAGGTTGCTTCTCTCCTTGATTGGTGTCTATCCATTGTTTCTTGCCTTCAGGTGCTTTGGAGAATAGCTTGACTGCCTCTTGTTTTGTGGCAGCCCCTCAAATACCAGGATCCTACTATCATGACCCAACTAGTCCTTCTTTTCTCTAGACTGGCCAAACCCAATTCCTGAAACTGTTCTTCCTAGGTTTTCATCTTCAATCACCCTAGTTGCTCTTCTCTAAACTTTTTACAAAGTCTCAGCATCCTTTTTTGTAATGTGGTGACCAAAACTGGATGCAGGTTTCCAGGTGTAGCCTTACTAAGGCTTGATAAAGTGTGCTGGACTGTGCTCCAAAGGGAAATTGCTCAGAGTTTCATTTTAGAACGCAGTAATAGATTGGAAGGGACCTTGGAGGTCTTCTAGTCCAACCCCCCCACCCAAGCAGGAGATCCTACACTATTTCTGACAGATGGCAGTCCAGTCTCTTCTTGAAAGCCTCCAGTGACGGAGCTCCACAACTTCTGAAGGCAACTTTTGTTCCACTGGTTGATTGTTCTCCCTGTCAGAAAATTTCTCCTTATTTCCAAGTTGAATCTCTCCTTGTTCAGTTTCCATCTATTATTCCTTGTCTGGCCTTCAGGGACTTTGAAAAATAGCTTGACCCCTTCCTCCTCTCTGTGGCAGACCCTCAAATATTGGAAGACTGGTCTCCTGTCTCCCCATGTCCTTCTCTTGACTAGACTAGCCAGGCCCACTTCCTGCAACTGTTCATCGTATGTTTTAGCTTCCAGTTCCCTCATCATCCTGGTTGCTCTTCTCTGCACTCTTTCTAGAGTCTCAACATCTTTTTTATAGTGTGGTGACCAAAACTAGATGAAGTACTCTAGGTGTGGTCTTACTAAGAGGATTTTATAGAGTGGTGTTAGTCCCTCCCTTGATCTCAATTGTATCCCCCTGTTAATGCAATGTAGGATTGCATTGGCTTTTTGGCTGCTGCTGCTGCACATGGTTGGCTCCTATTTAAATGGTTGTCCACTAAGACTCCAAGATCCCTTGATGGAATCTTGGAATGAAGATGGAATGAATCACCTTTGGAGCATCTAACTAATGGGCAAGGATGCAGAAACCCCTGGGCATGGGGGAAAGAGCCACTGTAGATGTGTAATGGAAGTAGGATATCCTGAGTAGGATATCACAGATCGTAAATTCTGCTTTTCTCAACAACCAGCGACACAGAATCCACAATCACCACAATCGCTGCATGCGTGAGATCACTTGAATTCATATATATATACAGGTAAGCCTTTGATTCACAACATTTAATGTTGTGTGACCACCAAAAGTTACAACAGCACTGGAAAAAGTGACTTAGGACTGTTTTTCACAATTATGACCAGTTATGACTCATCTGCCATCCTCTTCATAGCTCCTTTCAGCAGCTGTTTTCAAGCATGCACTTCAATCTAATCTGGGTCTAATCCAGAATCACTACACCATGACGATGCTTGTTCAACAAGTTTGTTCAACAAGTTTTAGGATCGTAACATTCAAGGGAATTTTAACCATTTACACCAAGGGTCTTCCAACTTGGCAAGTTTAAGACTTGTGAACTTCAACTCCCAGAATTCCTGAGCTAACATGACTGGAGGAGGAATTCTGGGAGTTGAAGTCCACAAGTCTTCCAGCTGTCAAATTACACGTTTCCTAATCTTCCTAATTACTGGAAGTGGAGTAGTTATAGATTGCTAATGAGAACTTTGAAAATGGGGCTCCTAAAATTAGTCTTGTTTCTTTCAGGGATATCTGGTATGGTTCAGTAGTTTGCCTAGGTACGTGATTTAATCCGTGGCGTCCCCTTCTAGGGAATTTGGGTTGGGAAAGTTTTCTTCCTGGTTTGAGAAGAATTCCTGGGACAGAATCTCCTAATTCATCAAATATTCTGAAGCCTCCAAAAATAGGGATTAAATTTACATATCCTGATAGTTTATTAGATGTTTATAGGCCACCTCACCCTCCAAAAAAGCCCACCAATATTTGGAACAAAAACATTGTGATAAATTAAACAGCCTGTGAAACATGGGGGCTGCATAATGACCATCAACAGCGTATAACCAGATTTGGCCATCCATTCCCTCAACAAAATTCTATCACGAAATATTTTCCTGCCAGGCAGGAACCAGATAAGTTCTGCTCCAAAACTCTCTACATTACAACTTAACCCAATAGGATTAAAAGAAATGACTCTGTTATGTCCCTGTCAGGGTCTGAATCAGAGGAGGAAGACGAATAGCCGACAGGGAGTGGGAGAGTGGCTCCGTTGGCTGTGGAGGAAACTAGGGAAGGGCAAAGTCCAGCTGGGCAGAGCAGGGAAGAGGTAGAACAAGGGAGAGGGAGTTCGGAGGAAGACCCAAGCCCATCCTCTCTTCACCCTAGGGCACACAGGGAGGAACGGAGAAGGGAGCAATGTGGGTTGCATGCTTATGGGGAAGGAAAGGGCCCTGATTCCCTTCATTAGCCACACCTGGGAATAAGAGTTTAAAAGAAATGCAAGCTGCGTGTGGTGTCTGCTGGGAACAAACATGAGTTTAAATTTGTGTTGATTTGGGTTGTCTGCATTCCAACCATGTTGAATTACTGCCATTCCTTCACATCTGGAATTCCTTCTCTTGCCCTGCCGGACTAATGACCTCCTCTTGCCTTGATTGGACTTATAGTTACAGTTTTTGCTGACCACATTTTGGACTTGATTCTCTGCAGACAAAGGCTGCTCCTGGGAGCTTTTCTCCAGCTCAGAAGGTGACCAGGACATTGGGGGCAAAGTTGGTGCTAATAAAGGGACTCCTACTGATTATCTGACTGTGTGGCCTTTGGGCCACGCCCCTTTGGGTCATCACAAACTCAGAACAAATGTATAAAGTTGAGTTGTGCCACCAACTTTGTAGGCCGTGAATGCAGGTAGTCTTAAAGGGGCCAAGGTTGGAGACCTCTGCCTTCGGCCAAAGTGTTTCACCATAAAAATAGAGATATGGGCCCTGGACTCACTTGTTCCCCAGACAAGGGCTGTTGGATTCCTGATCGCAGAGGGAGCCGCTCCACCCCTCCTCGCACTCGCAGGTAAAGCCGGAGGGGCTCGTCATGTGGCAAGTGCCGTGGACGCACACCTTCTTCAGACACGGTTCACAGCCAGGCAGGATCCCCACTTGCAATGGGACGTTCCTGAAATCCTGCAGCTCGCTGTTGATGAAGAGGCTTCGGAGGCAGCCATGGAAACTGGTGGCATTCTGGCCGGGAGGCAACGCAGCCACATTTTCCTTCACCGGCACACCTGAGTGGGGATGGATGGCACAGGTGAGCAGAATGAACGCCTCCTCACTGAGAGGAACTGACTCGCTACAGAAAAGTGTCCCCATTCCCTCATTTCATTTTTATATTTAATTTAACACAGGTGAAACCCAGCTCACCAAGAGGTGACTCGAGGCGGCTTGCAATCAGTTTTCTAGATAAATGTTCCGACCACCCAAAGGAGCTATTTTTTTTTCTCAAGAGGCAACTGGACTTTCTGGTTTTCCGTTGAAGATGCTTCGCATCTCATCCAGATCTGACTGGATGGTGGGCTCCATACCCATTTGGCCAAGAAGGGTCCCCACCCATTTGCACCTCTCAGGTAACCAGAGGTGGTATTCAGCCGGTTTGGACAGGTTCTCATAGAACCGGTAGGGAAAAAATGTGGAATCCCACCACTGCAGGTGACTCTGAGGTCACAGACAAAGCTCCAAGTGGCCTCAACGACCTTCTAAAAGGAAGCAAATGACCAGCTTGTCTGCAAGGAGAATAAATCCTTCCATTCCCCACCATCCAGTTAGAGCTGAAGAAGCTTCTTGGGTGGGAAGTGAAACGTCTTCAAAGAAAAACCAGAAAAATCCAGTTGGCTCTTGAAAAAACCACCTTTGGGACTTGGATGACTAAGAATCTCCAGAGACATTCAGATCTCCCGTTTGTTCCCACCTTTTCCTCCAACTTATAAAACATTCCTGATTTCCTTAAAGGATTTTTACAGACCGGGTGAACAATGGTGGAGAAATTTAATGATGATATATCAGTTCAAAAGATATTGATCATTTATTCGACCGGTGGCTGAATTAGATCACTCCACAATAGACTCATAAAAGCTAAATTGACAAGGCAAAAAAATAATAATAAAAAAGGATTCCAGACCTTGAGAAATCTACTTTAGTTAATTTTTAGTTTAAAGCATTAACTAAATACAAAAAAAAAAAAAAAACCCAAAGAAATACAAAATTATAAAAAAAAGAAAAACTAAAAAAAGGATCAGAAAAAAAATACGGTATATTTAACAGACTCCATTCTTCATACAGTGCAACGTATAGCAAATAATTTCACCACCACCCACCACCCCAAAAAACCCTGTCTGGGTTTAGAAAGGTTTAGCCGTTGAGCTGCTGTGACACTTTTAGTTAGTTTGAAAAGTGAGAATTACCATCCTTCTTCCCTTTTGCCCAACTGTGTTTTCCAAGAGACCCGAAGCCCTCTGCCCCCGTGGCAGGAAGAACTTACCTCCGACGTAAAACGGGGAGTCAAAATTCAGAGTAGATTGTTTAGACAGGTTGGTGATGGTTTTGGGGTTTCCTCCATCAATAGATAATGACAGAATCTGGTCCATGACTAAGAGTTCCACCATGTGGAATTTCCCATCATTGATGGTCTCGACACTGTGGGAGGGAAAGTGATTTAATTCCATAAATATTAGTCATGGCACCAAGAGTTTAAGAGTATCCCACATGTCTCAACTGCTTATATGAGGCTATCATAGATCTGCCCTAAACCGGGGGGGGGGGGTCTTCAAACTTGACAGCTTGAAGACTTGTAGGCTTCAACTCCCAGAATTCCTCCTCCTCCAGTTGTTGAAGTCCACAAGTCTCAAACTTTCCAAGTTTGAAGACCCTTGGGATGGATGGATAGAGATGGATGGATGGATGGATGGATGGATGGATGGATGGATGGAAGGATGGATGGGGAGACGATAGACAGACAGATAGCTAGATGATAGAATTCAGGGGTCTTCAAACTCAACAGCTTTAAGACTTGTGGACTTCAGCTCCCAGAATTCCTCTTCCTCCAGTCATGTTAGCTCAGGAATCCTGGGAATTGAAGTCCACAAGTCTTAAAGTTGCCAAGGTTGGACACCCCTGTCTTACGATTTACATATGACAACCACAGTTTGAGCAATAGATCTCTTCTCTCCTGCCAAACACACTCAGATCATAGATAGCACTTACATCTCACTCTGAAAGTGCTGGGACATAATTACGCATTAATAGTAAATTAATGCTTCACATGAATGGGACAGTCTTAACGTTCCATAATTCCTGTAACCATGTTTCTTTTTCCAGGGACCAAGGGATAAGTACCTCCACAGAGGGCAATCTTCTCATCCTTCCACCTGTCCCAACTCCACAATTTTGGCAAAAATATAAACGTTTTCATTTTCTTATGAATCAGATTCCTTGATGGGCGTTCAAAAGGTTGCATCTCATTTTTTAAAATACAAAAGATGAAGGGATATTGGTATATGGCCTTGGGACATGTCTACAGGCGATTCCATATTGGGTGGTTTGCTATGTGGCCATCCAGATTCTTCGAAGGAAATTCAAGCAGAAGGTAACAGAATCAGAGAGTTGGAAGGGGCCTTGGAGGTCTTCTAGTCCAGCCCCTTGCTCAAGCAGGAGACCCTATCCCATTCCAGACAAGTGGCTGTCCAGTCTCACCTTAAACATCTCCAGTGATGAAGAACCCACAACTTCTGGAGGCAACTTCTGTTCCATTAGTTAATTGTTTCTCACTGTCAGCAAATTCCTCCTTAGTTCCAGGTTGCTTCTCTCCATGATTAGTTTCCATCTGTTGCTTCTTGTTTTGAATTCAAGTGCTTTGGCATTTAGCTTGACCCCCCCCCTTCTTTGTGGCACCCCTTGAATATTGGAAGATTGCTATCATGTCTCCCTTCTTTTCCTTAAACTAGATACACTCAATTCCTGCAACCGTTCATCGTATGTTTTAGCCTCCAGTCCCCTAATAATCTTTGTGGCTCTTCTCTGCACCCTTTCTGGAGTCGCAAAATCCTTTTTATACCATGGCAACCAAAACTACAATATTCCAAGTGTGGCCTTACCAAAGCACTGCCAAGGTGGCAGAGGAAACATGGAAAATAGAAACTTGACCGTGACCCGCTGGATTCCCTCATATCATAGTTCAAACCTTCCCGACTTTGAAGAGGAAGGAGGAATTATGCTCTCTGTGTTATCTCCTAAGCCACGCAGCTGGCGTGGAAGGGAAACTTCCTTCTTCAGAAAATATTTCAAAACATAATTTAAAAAAAAATGACACTGGAAAAAAAAATTTTTTTCCAAAAGGCAACTGGACTTTCTTGGGTTTTTTTCTCCCTTTTGGAAATATTTCCTTTCTCATTGAAGTAATTTTTTTGGTTCTGGAATGAACCAAGGAAAGTCCTGATTCCCTTTGAAAAAGCGGCTTTGGAAGAATCATGACCGAGTATATGTGAAAATTTACCTTATACACCTAAGAATATAAAGAACCAGACCGACTCCATATTTGTTCTTAATCTGACTGTCTAGAGATCAGAACATTTATATAGCTTGTTATTTTGCTAAAGTTCTGCACCGTTGCAAAATTTGATGTCCTTGGCTTGATTTGAGATTCATGCTAGGTCGCCCTACATTAGAAGTTTATTAATGATCTCTTGTGCAATCTTTTAAGTGAAAAACGGGAAATCTGATGATAATGAATAAGATGTGGAGAGTTGGGGGATTTCCATGGAAGGAGTCTGGGAAGAGTTATGGAAAAACACCCAGGACTGCCCATTTCCTTCTTATGAGAATCTCTACAACTTCTAAGTGTGAAAAACAGGAACTATTATGTAATCTTTTAAATGTGATAATCCTATATAAGGCTGTAATTACTGGAAGGGGGTGTCTCCTTCTCCTAAACTGTTATTGGGAGTTGGGGGCTGGTATTTGCAAATATCCTGAAATAAAGCCTTCTACGGATATTGATTGTCACAGTCTGTTATTTTTATTTTTATCATATTCTCTCATTGAGAGTCTCCAGGGAGGAAGTTTCAGAAGTGGAAGTTGCCACGTCTGAAACACACCTGGATGGGAAACAAGGCCTATCTTCCCCAAAGCCTGGTTTTCTTATTTATGAGCCCACCTGTAAATGGCAGATACTGGATAGGATCCTGTGTCATAGCTGACTCTGACCCGGCCTCGGTGAAGCTCCATGGCGATGTGGTCATTGTCTCCCTTGTACAGCAGGATTCCACTGTCTTCATCTGTGGAAATCTGGCAGCAAACCAGTTTGAATTAGAAATAAAGACACCAAAGTTTTGTTTAAAGGATATTGACAACAACCAATTCTCCCTTAAGTGAACGTGATTTTAATAATACGAAGGAGGAGGAAGAGGAAGAGGAAGAGGAGGAGGAGGAGGAGGAGGAGGAGGAGAAGGAAGAAGAGGAATGAAAAAGTCAAGATCTTGTGGGACTTCAGAATTCAGACTGACAGGCATTTGGCCCATAACACACCTGACATAACAATAGTTGAGAAGAAAAAGGGTTGGTTCATTGACATTGCAATACCTGGTGATGCACAAGTTGAAGACACGCAGCAAGAAAAAAGTCACAAAGTATCGGGACTTACAAATTGAAGTTGAGCGACTTTGGAAAAAGAAATCGTGTGTTATCCCCATTGTAATTGGAGCCCTTGGAGCAATACCTAAAGGTCTACTTGGCTATTTGGAAATCCTGAATTTATCAGACTTGGATACCCTGATTCTACAAAAGGCCACCCTACTTGGAACAGCTTATATCCTCTGATGTTACCTGAACAGTTCCTAGGTCCTTGGTTAGGATTCGAGCTGTTGAGCTATCAACCAAAGGCTGTGAATCTCACCAAAGATTAACTAACTAACAACAACAACAACAACAACAACAATATATTCTCATTAGTATGAAGCTAGTCTTATGCTCTGCTTTAGGGAAATGGGGACAGATGAAAACTCAAGCTGGCTGGGGGTGGTTTTTTTTGGAATGGCTTCCCCACAGAACCCCAGTTAAGGTGCTTTTTCAAGAAGCAGTTGGACTTTCTGGTTTTTCCTTGAAGACGTTTTGCTCCTCCAGGGCTGAAGAAGCTTCTTGGATGAGAAGTGAAACGTCTTCAAAGAAAACAACAACCGGAAACTCCAGGTGCCTCTTGGAAAAAACACCTGTGGGACAACTGTGACCTGGAGGATGGGGAATCTCCACAGACTTCCTTCCCTCAGGGATGTGGTGGGCTCCCATCCTATGTCCCTCATGGGAGCTGCTCAAAACAGAGCTCTTCCAGGAGGCCTTCAGGCCTTGAGCCCAGTGGTGGGATTCAAACTGGTTTTACCACCGGTTCGATGGGCGTGGCTTGGTGGGCGTGATTTGCGCATGCGCAGAGAGGCTTTCCTACCAACCATCTCCTGCAACCCTGCACTCTCCCTGTGTCTTCGACAGCTGACGCGTGGCAATCGGCTGTGCCACACGATGAAGCTGAGCTTCAAAAGCAGAGAGCTCCACTCCCACCCCCTGCCAGCTGCTCGTCTTCCTCCTCGGATTCAGACTCCGACAGGGGCACGACAGCGGGTTTTTCATTCTCTCCTACCAAAAAGATGCCCCTCTTCTCCCAAGAGCATGCCAAGCCAACACCACATTTCCCACACACGTTTGGCGAAAAGCGTTTCCATTTCCCAGGTATGTGGCTTTCCTCTGAGGCCTTCATGTGTGTCAGTCCCTCCTTCGCTGACTCTGAATGCTGCTTGTGGTCAATGGCCTTGAGCAAAAGCTCTGAGTGGCACCAGAGGCCTCAAAGGGCTCAATGAAAGATCTATTAATTGATATGAATGACTCCCACAACCTCACACTTCAGAGCTAACTTACCTGGAGGGTGATGTTGGTGTGCGAGTGAACGTCTGTGGACGGGATTTGCAGGTACGTTTCTTTGTTGACAAAGTTGATGCTGACCAACTTTTCGCATTTCTCCCCCTGGTAGCCTGGCAGGCACTGGCAGTTGGGCTCGTTGGCCCTCAGGATGCACTGGGCTCCGTTCTGGCACTCGTAGTGGTCGCACGGGCTTGTGCGCGGCAAGACCATGGGGGGTGAAAACTCGCAGAAGAGTCCGCTAGATAACAAGCGAAGACATAGCTTGGGTTGGGTTAACAGAAAAGAGTTCAAAGGGACCTCGGGGGTCCACAGGAAAACAACCAGGCTCAGAGGACTTCAAGAACCTAACAATTAACCCTTATATTCTCCACTACTGAGAAGCTTCTTCACACATTCTAACACCCATGTTGGTGTGCTACTTCTTCACCGTCCTTACCTGTACCCTTCGGGGCATACACACGTATAACCATTCACGGCATCTGTGCACTGAGCTCCATTTCTACACTTGTTATCTAGGCAGTCATCGTAGTCAATATCACAATGTTCCCCAACATATCCAGGTGTGCAGCTGCACCTAGAGACAGGGGGCAAAATGGAATAAATGAACAAATGCAATTCATAGTTTTGGGAACAGGGATGGGGTGTCCATGGAAATTGTTAACATAGGCAGGATGATTATTATTATTGCTAATATTTAGTGGGGGGGAAACCAAGTTGAAATTTCAAGATGAATCATGGTGCATTTGAAGCAAAATGTTTCAGAATTTGCTTAAGGCCAGTCTATTAACTGCACACCTTGTTTTGCAATTCATTATTTGTACGTTTTGCTGTTGCTCGTCATTCTGTCTTGGTGGATGTGACATTCTATCAGAAGTTCCAATGGGAGTTTTTTAGTTATACCATGAATCATTCTGACAGGTCTCTTTGCTGTGGGAGGGGCGTGCATGGTTGTTCAAAAAATGAGCAGACTCGTGAACCTCAGTTGGGGAACGCTACATATGTCTTTCAATTTACTACAGAGCTCTCCAAACTTGGCAACTTTAAGACTTGTGGATTTCAAGTCCCAGAATTCTCCAGCCAGAATTTGGAGTTGAAGACTTACTTGTGGACTTCAACTCCAAATTCTGGAAGTTTAAGTCCACAAGTCTTAAAGTTGCCAATTTTGGGGACCCCTGGTCTACACCTTTAAAAATAAAGCCAAGAAAAAGCGAAAGGGTTTTCCTCAATATCTTCCCAAGGCTCAGGACAATTTACAGCCATTTCTTCCTGGCTTTTCTCTGTAGAAAAAAAATCAGCTAGTTTGGGTCCAAAATATCTCCAGGATTCCTTTCATTAAGTAGAATTTCCCCATTCTGTGCAATTAAGTTAGGCAGGAAAGCTGTTTTGGAGCTTCCTCTGCTGTGATGTCCCAACCAAGGAACAAAGATATAACTTCTCATTTTTGGCTTTCAAGAAGACAAATATGGCTCCTTAGGCATTGTCAGGAGCCTAAGATGAATAATATATTTTATATTCATTATATATTCACATCTATGGGTTCTTATGGTTAATTTTCATTGCACTGTGTTTTACAGAACTACTGCCAACTATTTGGAGTTAACTGGGGGAAAAATGATATTTATTTGTAATCATCTCATCAACATAATACCCAAAGAGCCCCAGGGAATTTAAAGGAGAAACTGATGTTTAAATGAAGCAGAAACAATCCACAAATCTAAATTTGGCCTGAGAGGAGGAAAAAAGTGCTGATCAGACCACCAGGTTTCCAAATCTACTTATCTAAAGCCCATTAAAAGTTGCTTTGCAAATGTGCATGCTAATGAATGATAATGATAATACCACTTAATTAAAGATTACCCTTCCTTGGACCTCCTCCCTGTGTAATAATTTCCAACCTGTCGCCCTAATAAACCATTTTGTAATTGCAGCTTCATAATCCAGCCGTTACCTTCATGATTCACACCCTACCATATCGCTGATGTTCCTGAACTGTTGCAGAAGATTAAAAGCTCCCCTTACATCCATCTCAGGGCTTAATTAAGAGCACAGATACTCCTCAACTTATAACAGTTCTATTAGTGATTGTTCGAAGTTACAACAGCACTGACACAAGTGACTTGTTATGACCAACAACTGTATCTCTTAACAACATAAAACAGAGGTCCCCAAACTTGGCAACTTTAAGACTTGTGGACTTCAATTCCCAGAATTCCCCAGCCAACTGGCTGGAGAATTCTGGGAGTTGAAGTCCACAGGTCTTAAAGTTGCCAAGTTTGGGGACCTCTTACATAAATTCTGGTTGTTCATTCGAGGACTGCCTGCACCGTGCTCTACTGTATTTTCAGATAAAGAGTATTTTCAGTTAAGCTCCGTCAAAACCAATGGAAAGGAAAGAGAAGGAAGGAAGAAAGGATTAAATCTGGACTGCAAGATTACTTCTCAACACAACCCCATCAGGGGTGGCCTTCAAAAATGTTAGCAACTGGTTCTGTCCCCAGTTGCTGGGTGGGAGTGGCCTAGTCGGCCTCCTGCACCATGGCAGGAGGCCCGTTTTTTTTTGCCCTCCCCGGGCTCTGGAGGCTTTTCTCGAGCCTCTGGGAAGGTGAAAACGCCTTCTCCAGGCTCCGGAGGCTCTCTGAACGCTGGAGATGGGCCCATTGTTTGCCCTCCCCGAGCCTCCACGCATGCCCTGCATTTACCTGGGATCCAAATTGGGCCGTCTGGGGACTCCTGGGAGGGGTTGGGGTGGGCGGGGTGGGGCGGGGCCAGCCAGGGGTGGGATTTGCCAGTTCACTGAATCGGCCATAAAACAGCCATTGGATTAGCTACTGGTTCACCGAAACCGTGGAGAACCAGTAGCAGCCCAGCCTGAACCGCGTCGATTCAACTCCGCTATTTGAAAGACCAAACCGGGAAGAACAAACATTCAATAAAGGAAAGGCTTACTTGTATCCTTTGGGGGTCAGGATGCACTTGGAATTGTGCTGGCAAGGATTCAGGTCCTGAGCACAGAAATCTGGCTTCTCGTCACACAGTTCCCCTGAAAGAAAGCGCAGAGAGTTTGCCCGGCTGGAACGGCGCAAAACGGAGCAAAAGAATTTCCTTTCCAAATGCCCTATTTCCCCTCTCAACACCTGGGACAAACAACACTCCCTTTTAATTCATACTTTAAGGGCCTTCTAGTGCTGGTAACCCACATACAGGTAGTCCTCAACTTACCACAGTTCTCTTAGTGACCATTCAAAGTTACAACAGATCAAAAAACAGTGACTTCCAACCATTTCTCACACTTACAACCATTGCAGCATCCCCAATGGTGACGTGACTTACATTCAGATGCTTGACCACGGAGTCGCGTGGTCCAAATTGGGAAGCCTGGCCACTGGTTCATACTTACGATGTTTGCAAGTCTCCCGGGCTCAAGCAAACTCCATAAGGAAGCCATATTCGCTTAACAATTACTAATTTAACAACCACAGCGATTCACTGAACCAAGGCGGCGAGAAAGGTAGCAAAATGGGATGAATCTCGCTTAATCCATTTCTCACTTAGCGACGGAAGTTCCAGGCTCAACTCTGGTCACAAGAGAAGAGCTACCTGTACTGTAGCAATGGCATTTCTTTTCAAGAGAGCTTGTTTCCAGGATATACAGGATGTCCCCAAAAGAGTTTTAGGAGACTCTGTAAATTTAAGACCCATCCAAATATCTGATGGTAGATCTGAACATCATAGATCAAAAAGTGCTGAAATCAGGTTTGGCAGGTGGCCTAAATGTCATCCTTTGGATCAGGGGTCTCCAGCCTTGGCCCCTTTAAGACTGGTGGACTTCAACTCCCAGAATTCCTCAGCCAACCTTGGCCACTGGGTGAGCTTCGCTGGCTGAGGGACTCTGGGAGTTGAAGTTCACGGGGCCAAGGTTGGAGACCCCTGTTTTGAAAGGTGGACCCAAGAGGGAACTGAAACAACAGGGACAAGAGAAACCGGATCCACTGACCTTTCTCCACCTCATTCAGGTTAGCAGCTGGCAGGAACAAAAGGCAGAAAAGAGACATTTACGTTCAACCGAAACAACACAGCGGGAATAAAGCAAGGCACACTTTAATGGCAGCAGAGAGCAATTAAGTCACTGCAGAGAAAGTGACAGTGCATTTCTGTTTTGTTTTTTGTTCTTTTAATTTTCTAGCACAGCAAACACACAAGACGCCCATGTCAGCGCTGGCACAGGAAGAAGGGGTGGAGGCGAAGCAGAAGGCAGGAGGGGGAAGGGGATAATGAGTGAGACAAACCATCTAGAAGAGGCACCGAATGATCTTGCCATTCAAATTGGGAGTCGCAACGGCGAATAAAGCAGAGTTTAAACTGCAGGGAATAACATGAGGGGCTTTAGAAACATTTCACCAGAACAACAAAGCAAAGAACGGGTGCAGGAATTGAGACGGTTTAATCTAGACGAAAGAAAGACCGGGGGTGACATGAGAAGAGTCTTCCAGTATTGGAGGGGGGGGTGTCAACCTGTTATCCAAAGCACCGGAAGGCAAGATGAGAAACAGGGTTGGAAAACCAACTAAGGAGAGAAGCAACCTGGAACGAAGGAGAAACTTTCTAACGGTGAGAGCAATCAACCAATGGAACAGCTTGCCCTCGGAAGTTGTGGGGGCTCCATCACCAGAGGTTTTTAAGAAAAGATTGTGTCAGCGTTCCAGAAAACCTCCACTCCAACCAATAACTCTGAGACAGGCATCTTCTCAAAAGTTCTTTTTATTTTGGAGAGTAAACTGGCACAACTGGGGAATCCCAAATCTGAAAGTTCTGGGCTTCCTTGCAACAAGTAAAAACTACAAAATCCACCCCCTGTATCCATCATCTCATCACATGCCCCAATCACCATCTGTCCCAACTTGGGACTTCCCTTCACTTATGCGCAACACAACCTGACCTTGAATCAGAAAAAGAATGTTATGATGTCTAACTACATACACTCCAAGGAATTCCCTCCACCAACTTTCCCAGGCTCAAAATGTGGCAGCGTGGGAGCATCTGGTCTCAATATGGCTTCCAAAGCAGACAGATTGGACAACTATTTGTCTAGAGTGGTATAGGGTCTCCTGCTTGAGCAGAGGATTGGACTAGAAGACCTCACGGGCCCCTTCCAACTCTCTCCTTCTATGTTCTAAAAGTTTCAGTTCTTCCGATTCAATACATTTTTCGCAGCCGAGAACTCACAGAGCTGAAATGCTCTGTTGATATTGTTAATTAAATACTGAATATTTTACGAGTTGGTTATATTTCTATCTTGAAGCAAAGGTTCCTGCTGTTAAAAATGATTTTCTTATCTTCTTTTTAGCCCTATGGTAAGCAGCTTGCAACTAAAAACAACAAGTCATGTAGGAAAAATGTCTATTTAATTATGTGAATTGGAAATTTTAATACTTGCTTTACTGCATGTACATCCTATGGTTGTTGGGCTTTCTATCCAACGTATTGACTCAATCATTCACTAAACCACAAAAGACACTCTCTATATACTAGTTTTATTAGCCTGTGGAGCAAAAACACCTCCAAATAAAACCAAACCAAAGAGTTCTTGTTCTCACCTGTTTTTCCAAGCTAAAACCAACCAAGCAAGAAATCCAGTATGTATAGCCTATGATCATCAACCCTGCCTGTCCTTCAGATGTCCCATATGTTGCTTAAAGACAACCATCCATGTCACCATCAATGCCAGGTTGTACCACAGTAAACTAAACCCTAATTTCAAGCCCTATTGACTCATAGTGGTTGTGACCTCACGCTATTAGCAATAGCCCTTAGACTTATATACCGCTTCACAATGCTCACAACCCTCTCTAAGCAGATTGCAGAGTCAGCCTCTCACCCCCCAACAGCCTGGGTCCTCATTTTATCCACCTCGGAAGGACGGGAGGCTGAGACAACCTCGAATCCCATCAGGATCGAGCTCCTGGCTTTGGGTAGTTTGCCTGCAATACTGCATTCTAACCACTAGGCTGCCACAACTCTATATTAGGACTTTGTATGCCATTACTAACAAATGTTCATACATCTGACCATTTTCTAATGGAGCAATAAGCCATTTATCAGCATCCATTGCTACACTGTACATTAAGGAAGCAGATGTATCTCTATAAAAAGAGAGAGGATCCAAACTAGACTCCAGAAATGGCAATATTCAGAAACTAGAATTTATAGGAAATAGCTAATTTCCCCAGAATTTTTTTCTATTGACTCAAGAAGGTCTGACCCTCGAGCTGAAGAATTGCAAAGATTGAATCTTTAAACAGCTCAGTTGAAACAGAATGGCGGATGTGACGCCCTTTGTCACAGCTTACAACAGAGACAAAGATACAAGCATGTGCATGCAGCCAATGCAAAGGGTAGCTGTTCTGTGCCCATATCCTACTTGTAGGTGAGGGGGAAATCTTTTTTCAGAGAAACAGGGATGTTTAAATAAATGGAGACAAAAGCAATGTGTCCTTGTAGCTCAGAGTGGCCTGTTTTATCAGAATATTCCCATAGCAACCCCTGCATCTCAAGAGGGAGAGGTTTCTTTCAACTAAGACCATTGTCCTCTCTAGATAACAGGAGGGCAGGAAGGAACCTGATATCTATTGTGCTATTATTTATGCATATGCATGCATTATTTCCCCTTAATTTCTGTAATATATAAATATGGATGCACTTCTCAGTCTGGAGGGAGGGCTATGTCTCCCACTATTATTTTGGAGGAGGCACTGGTAACAATAAATACTGCAGTGGGCCTTGAATATTTGCTTCGTATTCTGCATTTCGATTTTACGTAAGTGATCACAGATCAACGTCTAGTAATATACATTACTCAGTTCTTAAGTGCCACAAGATTCTGTGTTTATAAACTATTGGTATTCAAGCCAAGTCATCTTACCCAACATTGGGAAACACTAGAGAGCCTACTAACCAGAACAAAATACAGGGATCAAAAGAATAAATGAATTTTTTTCCCTTGCATTTTTAAAATTCAGCTCCAGAATGAAGTAGCAACTAGTCGGAATGTGTGTGTAGATTTTATGATATTCTAAGGATGAGACAGGAAAAATGGATGCATAATGCGGATGAAACAGGACTGGAGAGTGCGGAGAAGAGCAAAAAGCTGATTACGGGGCTGGAGGCTGAAACATATGAAGAACAGTTGCTGGGATTGGGTATGCCTAGTCTAGTACAAAGAAGGACTAGGGGTGATATGAGAGCAGTCTTCCAGTATTTGAGAGGATGCCCCAAAGAAGAGGGAGTCAAGCTATCCTCCAAAGCCCCAGAAGGCAGGACAAGAAGCAACGGATGGAAACTAATCAAGGAGAGAAGCAACCTAGAAATAAAGAGACATTTCCAGACATTGAGAACAATTAACCAGTGAAACAGTTTCCCTCCAGAAGTTGTTGGTGCTCCAATTCTGGAGGGCTTCTTTTTTTTAGAAGAGATTGGACAGCCACTTGTCTGAAACAGTATAGGGTCTTCTGCTTGAATAGGGGTTGGACTAGAAGACCTCCAACACCCCTTCCAACTCTGTTATTCTTTCTGTTATTCTGAAGACAGTGGGTAGGAATGATTGCTTACGTGGGAATATGATAAATTGGGGGTGAGATTATTCTCTCCCAAGAAAGGCCTAGATTTTAGATTAGGAATATTACTGGTTTTAACATGGCTCCTTTTGACTGATACCTTTTGGTACCTGTAAGATAGAAATCTGGTTGCTGATTTAATCCGGATAAAAATATGCCATTGACGGCTATCATAAATACGGCCAGAAACTTCAGCTGGTGTAAAATGTAGTATTTAAGCTGCTAACCAGCATGAACATTTGTTATGTAAGAATGTGTTGATTCCTAGAGAAATGCTTCTCAACTGTGGCCACTTGTAGATGGGCGGACTTCCAGTTAGACGTCCACTCATCTTCAAGTGGCCTAGGTTAAGAAGCACTGTTCTGAGAATTCCTATCCCTGGGTTAATTTCATATTTTGTTACTCCGTGATCATTTCTTATTTTTCCTTGAGAGCTTCAGGTGGCATATGCAGGGATCCTCCTCAGTTTATCTCCACAACCACCTCTGTGTGGAGAGCAGCTACTCAAAGTCCCCCTATGTACTCCATGGCCCTATTAGGTACTTGATCAGAGTCTCCTCAAATTTACATTTACTCACCTTAAATGAAGTCTAGATTACTTTACACAAGGCCCAAAGCATCATCAATGGCCACCTTAAATTTTGGAATAACCTCGGCTCCATCACTGTATAAGTTAAAAAAGGATTGCGCCAACTTTTCGATTTTGTATTTGAAACATGTGATTAGATCACTGTTTAAAAGTTGCCTTTCCTTTAAGAGTATGTTTGGAATTATGCAGGCTGCTAAAATTTACAACAGAGATGTGCATTAAATATTTCAAACAAATAAATAAAATGCATAGTCCTTGTTGTTTTATTAAAAATTCCAAAAGCACCTCAACTATTTTCCTGATTGCTTTTATTCATCTGCAGAAATCTCTGATCAGAAAAGGCTAATCCAGATGCAAAGTGTATCTCAATGAGTTTGTTTATTTTTCCTACTCTTTTGCCTCTCTTTATCTCTGTTGTTTCATTCGTCTCACTGCAAAATGATATAATAAGAATAATGAAACAAGAAATATTTTCGACATACCACAATGTCACAGCAAGATGAAGAGTTTAATATCAGGTAATTTAGCTTCAGAACCAAGCCTTCGTTATAAAACAAATTGCTGCTCTCCTTTCATTTTTTTTTTCATTTCCAACCTTAAATTTAATTTTGATAAGTGAAATAATCATAATGCGTGCAACATCAATATCCAAATCTGTAATTAGTAGTGACAGAATATCCATTTTACCTTATCTACATTCAACGCTCTAAGGCACCATAATATGTAAAATTGAAGTATTTTATATAAATATCATTGCAGTGAAGTAACACAGTGTACCAAACCTAGATTGAGCAGTAGATTGTCCATATAGCCAATAATATGTGAAAGGTGAGTTAATTATACATTAACCCTTGATGGATATAGTTTTACTTTCTACAAATGTTACTCACTGTTCTGTCTATTCTTTTCCAATTTCGTGAGCATTGTTCTATCTTTGGTTCAGTGGTGGTATTGAGCAGGTTCGCAACGGTTCAGGCGATCCGGTAGCAAAACCGGTAGTAACTTCTGGCTGGTCACGCTCCTGACCTGGTCGCCCGGTCGCTGCTCACTCGCTTGCCCCGCCTGCCCACCTGATCCTCACCCACCTAGTCACTCCTTAAAGTATTTCTTTCCCCTCCTCCCGCTGATCAGCTGTTCCTATGATCAGCTGTGCCAGGATTCCCCTCGCTGTCTTTACTGCTTTGCCCAGGCGGCTTCCCCGAGGCCGGGGAAGGCAAAAAATGGAGGGGGACACAGTCCCCCCACCCCCTCCATTTTTTGCCTTCCTGTGTCCCAGGGAGACCCCAAAATGAAGTGGGGGGGTGCTGCATGCCCCTCCTATCTGCCTGACTGAGCCCAAGGGGAGCAAAAATGCCCCGCCAGGAGGCTTCTCTGAGGCCCAGAAGGCCCCAAAATGGGAAGGGGGTATGTGCTGCAAAAAACCCACACCCACCCAGTTACATGGCCACATCCCCTAGCCACACCCACAGAACCGATAGTAAAAAAAAATTGAATGCCACCACTGCTTTGGTTGTACTTCATCATCTCTTCTTGTTGTTGTATTCACCCTCAGTTTATATTTACGTGAACCCATCTGACATGCCTAGAAATCGCAATGCTTAAAACCCATTTTTAGTATAATATATATATATATATAGCAAGGTTGGTCCAACCTCCTGCTGGAAATGTCGCTCGAGCCGTAGCTGCTTTGAAATGATCATTGCTGGTGGGATCAAGGGAAAATAATCTGGATTCGGTTTTCAATCGCAGTGGATGGGTTTAAAGTGGCTTTTACAATGGCAATGACTTCCTAAGGCCAAAAGAGAGCTTTTAAGAGCCTCCAATAAGCAGAAGGGTAAGAGGGGACTAGTGGACTTGCTGCGCTTGGATTTTTGAAATACTTTTGGCAAACAACCTCAGTAGAGAATCCTGAACCAACGGGGCAGGCAGCGGATGAGCGGATTTTAAGAGGCGCAGTTGCTGTCCAAACAACAGGAAATGGACAGCAGGAGCCTTCTATGGGCAGAAAGGTCAGAGGTCAAGCACCAAAGGTGTCTTTCCAAAAGGTACCTGGGCTCTGTTATTCCTTGAAGGTGTTTCACTTCTCATCCAAGAAGCTTCTTCAGTACTTTATATCTCAGGTGAGATAAAGTCCATACTCATCAAGGAAGTAACAGGTGCCTCTCACATTCTCCCCCCCCCCCCAAATCTTTTATTAGATCTGCTATTTTACAAATGGCCTAGGTGTGAATGTAAAAGGAGGTGAGGTTTGCAGAAGATATAAAAAAAAAATTATGGGGCAGCATTTAGCAATATGATATTTCGGGTCTGATGACATCACCATGCAAAATTTGAAACTATATCTATACAAAACGCCCTCCCCAAGAAAAAAATCCTATTTAAGTAAGCTATTTAGAATATAGAACAGGGGTCCCCAAACTTGGCAACTTTAAGCAGAGCTGGCTGGAGACTTCTGGGAGTAGAAGTCCACAAATCTTGAAGTTGCCAAGTTTGGAGACCTCTGATATAGAATAACAGAATTGGAAGGGACCTTGGAGGTCTTCTAGTCCACCCCCCCCCCCCTGCTCAAGCAGGAGCCCATTCCAAACAAATGGTTGTCCAGTCTTTTCTTTAAAACTTCCAGTGATGGAGCACCTACAACATCTGTTCCACTGATTAATTGTTCTCACTGTCAGGACAGTCCTTCTTAGTTCTAGATTGCTTCTCTCCTTGAGTTAAGCCGAGGTCTTCAAATTCCATCTTTTTTCTTTTATAAGGCCTGAGCTTTCTTATCACACAATTTATGTTGCACAGGTATAAAGCTGAGTTCAATGAAATAGCAGAAGAAGGTATGAGAAAGGAACACTTTGAAAGCTGAACCAGAAGAAACAGGGATCAAATTTATTAACATACAAGCTTATCATACTAGATTATGGAGCTTGTGATACATTCAAGTAAGATCTTCTTCATACCTGTGTATTCTGGAGGACAAAGGCAAGTGTAGTTGTTTATTCCATCTATACAAGTGGCATTGTTTTCACAATCGTTATCTTCACAATCATCAATGTTCACTTCACAGTTTTCACCTTCAAATCCATCAGCACAGGCACACCTGTAAAAGGAAACACACCAACTCTTCCAACAAACAAAAGAATATGCCATATGATGTTTGGAATGTGCATGTGCCTAACCAGTTTTTTGATGCGATACTCTACCAACTTAAGAGAATTTCAGGTCAGCTAATAGAAAAATGGAGGAGAATGGGAACCAAAAGAAAAGTGTTAAAAGTGCTTCAAACAAGCAAGGAAATTCTCTTGTGGAGAAAGAGGGATTATAAGTGCCGTTTTGCTATTTTTATTTTGGGGAACTTCTTTAAGCAATCTTTCCACTATAAAGTATGCTCAAATGAAACTACGCTACAAGTTAATTTCTGAATTACTGAAATTTGTAAGGCAAATTGGGGCATTTTGAGTGCTATGGGTGGAAAGTATTTTGCAAACGTTTGACTCATTTATGAATTTCAAGGGTTTTTGCCTGCTATGAAATAAATGCATGCAGAAGCATGTGTATTACTTAACAAATTTAGTTTCTCTGGGACATAATTTACCATATTAATTATTGCACAGTAATAATTACTTATTCATGCTTGCCTCAATTGGAAATCAGTGACTATGCATTTATGGCAATCACTATAACTGTTGTTCAGAATATATGTCTTAATTCATCTTGTGGGAGCCTCTCCACCACAAGTATTCTGGAGCGCCACTTATTCATTTTTCCCCTATAAAGTTATGGTTCAAACAGCCATTTATCATATTAAGTTGTTTCAAATTAATTTCAGAGAGAAATCAATCCAGCCGTTGCTTGTAATTTGTGTGTAAAAAAGAAAGCTAATTGCTTATTAAATAAGGGGAAATCAAAATCGTTTCTAACAAGCCAGCAGAATTTTTATTATGGAATTATGAGATCCATTTATTACCATTCTTAGCTCCATAATTTAAGAGCTACATCTGGAGGGCCTGCATTCTGTGATTAAAAAAACCTGTAGATTAAAAATGCTCACAGCATGTTTCACCCAGTAGGGTGCTGGACTGGAAATGCATCGTTAATTTTGTGTTTCCCTGGGATTTGCATCTGACTGTTTACAAGCTGCTTGATAGGAGGCAAAGCAAAGCCTTGGAACTGTCAGACTTTCAAGAGGAATTTAGCCGGCTGTTAGTTAGGATAACAAGAGGCAAAAATCATGTTATCTTTCCCCATTATCCCCTGACTAAAAATGACATATTGACAGCAAGAAAAGTTTTCTAAGTGCATTAAGCTCATTTATCTGAATGAAAGACTTGGAAATCAATATACAGCACCTACTTTGTTACCGGGAGAAGGAAAGAGGAACAAATGGGCACAGATTCCGTACTAGGGGTAGATGACTTCCTTTTTGTATGTTATTATTTTTTTCTAACTCACCAAAACCCATTCTTTTCGTCTTCTTTTAAGTGGCAAGTCCCCCCTTCTTTACATGGGCTGCTGATACAGCCGTGGATTGGAACCTCACAGTCTCGACCCTACAAGTAAACAAGCGAACATGGTACAGAAAAATAAGGGTGGGGGAATGAGTTTGGGGGAATGAGTTTTCTTTTCAGATAACGCATAATCAGAGTTGGAAGGGACCTTGTAGGTCATCTAGTCCAACCCCCTACCCAAGTGGGAGACCCTACATTTCTGACAGATGGGAGTCCAATCTCTTCTTGAAAGCTTCCAGGGATGAAGCTCCCACAACTTCTGAAGGCACCTTCTGTTCTGTTCTCCCTGTCAGAAAATTTCTCCTTATTTCTAGGTTGAATCTCTCCTTGATCAGTTTTCATCCATTATTCCTTGTCTGGCCTTCGGGTGCTTTAGAAAATATCTTGACCCCCTTTCTCCTCTCTCTGGCAGCCCCTCAAATATTGGAAGGTTGCTCTCTTGTCTCCCCTGGTCCTTCTCTTCCCTAGACTAGCCAGGCTCAGTTCCTGCAACCCTTTTCAAATGGAAACACATTGTAGATTCCACATCCACAACCCACCAGTCCTGCCAATGTATCTTTCTATCTAATGAAACCAGAGCAACTGAAGCCCAGAAGGAGGAACCTGAAGTAAGACTGCACCCCAAAACGAAACCGAACCAGGAGGTAGGAATGAACGGAGGGACTCGCTCATATAAAAGATACAACCAGCGCATTAATTAAAGGACCACAGATTTTTCTTTAAAAGAATATCTTCTATACCTTGAAGCCGTAAGGACAGGAACAACTGTAGAAATCTACGGGGTCATTGTTGCAACTCCCACCATTTTTGCAAGGGTTAGATAAGCAGGGGCTGCATTTGGCGAGGACAATGACATCCATCGGACCTTCAAAGAAGCACAAAAGAGTTCTTTGTGTTACAAAAACTAGCCCTGTCCTCACTGATCATCATCTCAGCAGGCCTTTTGGTCTTCTTACCGGCTTCTGGGGCCCTCCTGGTGAACCCCAATGCCAGGTGAGCTCTTCTAATGGCCAAACTTACAACGGGATTCAGGCCTGTCTCACAGGGTGAGCTGAGCAGCGTTTCAAGGGGAGGGAGAAAGTTCTGTGGATGGCACAGGGAGTCAAAAGGGTTGAACTAATAAGGTTGCCCCTTGGGTGAATTGATTAGGGCTGTTAAAAAGTAACCATTTCCCAGATCAATTTCCTTTTCACATCTCTATTTTGGAATTTTACTTTACTCAATGTTACTTTAAAGGGTTTCTTTTTCCCCTATTTATCCCTCATATTGAAATAATGTTCCTTGTAGATCCTTTCATGACAACTGTCACATAGACTGTAGGAGACGACCAGGCTGAGCCTGAAGGAGGGGTCAAATGTGCTACAAGTCACGAGTCCCTTCACCTCCACAAGAGATCGAAGTCCCACCCTGTCAAGCCCGAAACTGATATAAGTGTAGCCATTTTAGTTTGTCTTACTATATATTCTTTTTCTTACTTATTCTGTGGCAGTCATGGGGGGGAAGGGTTTTGGGCTTGACACACTCCTAAGGGGAGAGGAGTGGAGAAAAAGATAGTGTTATGACTAGGTGATCTTCTTTCCTGTGGGAAACGAGCTGTCCTTTCTTGGGCCCCTGGAGGTGGAGATTTATGACATCAAGCAACATTGAATTACTTCTATTGGAGAATGTGACTTTTGGAGGGTGTTCTTAACTTCTAATACTGTGGGGTAATTCCGGGTTGGGTCAGATCCGGAATTACCATGGACTTTGCCAATTTGATGCTTTCTTAAATAAAAGAAATCTTTTTGAAAATGGACTTCGTTATTTTTCTTTTAAAATGGATTTCATTACTTGGAAACCTGAAATCCCAGCATGAGTGCCTTCCTTATCTCCCGCTCATTTCCCTTGGCAATTAGTTGGCCAGATTCTTGTAGAGAGCTTAAGCTTTCAATGAATCTTTTCACTCCTTTGAACTGCCTGAATAGCACTTGCACTCAGATTATGGAATTGTTTATTCCATACCTTGACAGGTGAACTTTTTGGAGGGAGTGGTGAGAAGGAGTTTGTCTGCCATTTCTCCTGGGCCGGCACATCGGGCGATGCCCGGCTCCTTGTATTCGGACTTCACCCAGTCTGAGAGCCACTGCATGTGACAGTCACAGTGGAGGGGATTGGCTCCAATCGCTCTGTGGGGGGAAACAGAAGCCAAACATACACCTTGAATTCCAAGTGGGTGAAATGAAAATACAGGTAGTCCTTGACTTACGGCAGTTTGTTTAGTGACCATTCAAAGTTACTGAAAAAAAAGGTGATCCATGGCTATTTTTCACACTTACAACTATTGCATCACCCCCATGGTCATGTGATCAAGATTCAGAGGCTTGGAAACCGACTCATATTTACTACGGTCGCCTGATCCTCCTTTTGCGACCTTCCAACCAGCAAAGTCAATGGGGAAGCCAGATTCGCTGAACAACCGTGTTACTAATTGAACAGCCACAGTGATTCACTTAACAACGGTGGCAAAGAAAGGTTGTCCAATGGGACAAAATTCACTTAACCAGCATCTCACTTAGCAACAGAAATGTTGGGCTCAATTGAGATTGTAAGTGGAGGGCCAGCTGCAAAGGAGACACAAAGAATGCCGCTGTCAGGATTCCAGCGATCGCCCTAATTAAACCATGAGGCTCGAGCCAAACTTCAAAAAACTTCAAAAGGTTTATTAGGAGTGACATGCCAGCATGACCTGTATGAAGCCCACTCTGAGACACGTGGTTTCCAATCACCTCTGACCCTGTTTCCCCACCACCCCCTAGGTGTATCATAATTCAGACTGTCCAATGAAACACGTTCGTGGACTGCGTGTCATCAAGCACACTCTCCAATAGAGGATTTTCACGTCCAGAAAACCCATTTGCCTCAGTTACAATCTTTGTGAGATAAGCTTGGAATGTGCTAAAGATACCGTAGTGACTGATCAGATAGATTCCCAAGGGATGCTTATAATCCCACAGCTTTTTAAATTGGTTTAAATTGTTTAGTTAGGATAGCGTAGCAACAAAGGTTTGGATCATGGAGACTCAGCTTCCTTCTCCAGAACTTTGCTTTCAGCTACAGAAGCTCACATGATGTCTGTGAGCCTCTCCCTGCCTTGTCTACCTTACACATTTAGTACTGTTGAATGAAGGATTGCTATATACAGAATGGCAGAACTGAATGGGACCCTGAAGGTCTTCTAGTCCAGCCCTCTGCTCAACCAGGGGAACCTATATTCCATTTCAGGCAGGTGACTGCCCAGTCTCTTCTTGAAAACCTCCAGCGACAGGGCACCCACAACCTCTGGAGGGAAACAATTCCACAAAATAGTTATAAGTTTTTAAAAATAACTATCAGGATATTTTCCTTAATTCTGGATTAAATCTCTCTTTGATAAGTTTCCATCCAACCTTATAATTATTATTTGATAATCCAACCTATGAATCAAACTATCAAAACATGGGCAGAAAGTTGAATTCCTTCAAAAGCTATGGCGGTCTACTGGCGAAGGAATTGGAACCTGGGGAGCTGCAGGTTCTAGTCCAGCCTCAACCTACAGAAGCTTCCAGGGATTATGGACCTGTCAATCACCCAGCCTCGTGAGATTGCTGATGATAGGGGAGTGCTAGTGATGGGATTCAAATTTTATTTTGCTACCAGTTCTGTGGGCATGGCTAGGTGGGTATGGCCAAGTGGTCATGTGACTGGGTAGGTGTGGCTATTGGTCATGTGATGGGGGTCAAAAGTCTTCTTTTCTTTTTTCTTTCACAGCACCCCCCCCCCCCGCAGCCCATTTTTGGCCTACCAGGCCTCAGGTGCTGAGAAAAATTGTTTTTTTGAAGCCTTCCAAGATAAGTGCATCAGCAAGGGAGGGGAATCAGCTATGTCACGCAATTTAGATTAGCTAGAAAGCAAGAAATTCAATGATTTCCTGTTTTCCAGCTAATCTAAATTGTGCGGCACAGTTAATCGTCACCCAGCTGATCATCGGAAATACCGGATCAGCCAAACCGGTAGCATCTTTTTTTTACTACCGGTTCAGGTGAACCAGTCTGAACTGGCAGCATTTCACCTCTGGTGCTGTGTAGATTGCCTTCACCTCTCAGAGAAGAAACTGGAGGGAGACCTTACAAATGAATCCATGGGCACTGAGGGCAGAAGCACAAATCATAAACAAATGTTTCTGCTTTCCTGCACATGCCTGTTTCCCTTTCATGGGTGTTTGCTAATGTATTGAAGTGTTCAGACATGCTTCCTCTTAGCTAGAAGGCACGACTGGGTGGGTGTCTCTCACTACATAGGTAGTCGAGGTTACCCCGGGTCAGGTCCAAACAGAGTTGCCCTGTTAAAAATTATATATGGACAGATAAATCCTTATCTGCCTGCTTTCACCAAGGACAAAAGGCAACCAGGTAGCTCTCCATGGTCCATTACCCATTAGAACTTTATTATCTCCAGAATGAATCTCTTCCATTTAATGGAGTGTGAATACTTTGCTCACTGTATTATTTGAGTGTTCAACTGCAGCCGATTAAATCACTAAATAATTCTCAGGACAGAGAAATCCATCTCCTGCACAATCACACCACTAAAAGCATCTTTTATGCATGGTGTTAAGGACACAGCAACCCCCATTTTGCCTGAACAGTATTTGAGGTTATGGTGGGAATCTCAGTCAATGGTCCAATCTTCTGTATATATAAAAGCAAAATGCCCCTCATGCATCATCACAAAATCTCCAGAACTATCAAGCCTACAAACTTGAAATTGGGCGCGTATGTTCCTCTTGGCTTCTAGGGGCTCCCTAAGAAAGGATTTTTCCAAATGACCATCAGAGCATTTAGAGTATTTCCTATATTATTATTATTATTATTATTATTATTATTATTATTATTATTATTA
>NW_020769320.1:7012259-7032758 GCF_900518735.1 Pseudonaja textilis | reverse complement strand
TATTATTATTATTATTATTATTATTATTATTATTATTATTATTATTATTATTATTATTCTCTGATGCTGAGGAGATCTACTCCCCCTTCCCACCTGAAAAGAAATCTCTTCCAAAGGCAAAACACAAGCAGAGGAATTTCAGTTTCAGTTTTAGTTTCAGAGCACCAAGCAGCTTTAGGACAGAACAGTTGAGCTAAGCCATGCCCAGGCTCCTTGCTGTCTCCTTCTTGCTCACACAGCAAATACTGTTTTAGTTTCTAAACAGCCCTCAATTCTCTCACGCACTCACAGGATGCTAGCCAGATGAATACTGATGGAGGCTGGTAGCTAGAGGCAGAATTCCCCCCCACATTTTCCTCCCCCAAAACTAAGCCCGACCACATAGTTTCGTAGCGAAGCACAGGTATCCAGCTGGTAGCTAATATATGATATTCTAATTCAGAACCTTATTGTAAACAGGAACCAAATACTCACAGATGAGATAATGCGGAAAGATCATTAAAAGCACCTTCAGGAAGAAGAGAGATGTCATTCCCATGTAACGACCTAAACAAGAAATAAATAGGGAAGCAGGTTAGAAGAAAGTACTCCTTCTCTCGATCCAGCAATTCAAAAGAGACTCTCGTTCAAAGAGCTGAAGTCTTCTCAGTTTATTGCGTGCTACTTTCTCCCTTTGTGCGCTATCTGTAGAGACTCCAGAACCCAATTTACTTGTGTTGAATCGTATGGATTCTTTTAGTAGGTATTTATGTTTTAATTTTTTGCATTTTAGAATGACTGATCTGAAGCTGCAAAAAAAAGAAAAGAAAAAAGAAACCCAGATGATGACCATGATAAAGTCCTTGAAGTTTACTGAACTTAGAGTACGCAGCTTCTTCAGAACTGCAGCTGCAAGACTGTAATTTTATTTTGAGCGTAGACATTGTTCCTGACAGAACAATTAACCAATGGAACAACTTGCCTCCAGAAGTTGTGAATTCTCCAACACTTGGAGTTTTTAAAAAGATGTTGGATAACTACTTGTCTGGAGAGGTTTAGGGTTTCCTGCCTAGGCAGGGGGTTGGACTAGAAGACCTCCAAGGTCCCTTCCAACTATCCTATCCTATCCTATCCTGTTTTGTTTTTGTTCTATGCAGAGCAATTTAAAGTGATTCAACTTTAAGAAGTTGTGTTGTAGCATTGTTTAATTTTTTTTCAAGCATGCCCTCTCCAACTCACCACCCAAAGGCACCACAAGCATTATCCAAATACAGATGGTAGAGCATTCATGACACAATCATGGCTTCTTGTAAGCACACATAAAGTACAAAACTAGGAAATGAGTCCAGGGGTTACTAAGCAGTTTTTGTGCAAAGTGAAAGTAAACCTGTTGACTTCATGAACACATCCATGTTGGAAACAACATACAAGTATCTACCCCTGCATTTCTCTGGATATTTTTGACTCTCAGTTGGTCCACCAACCCAGGGACATCCCATCTAAATACTCACAAGGGCGAACGATGCTTAGTTTTTGGAGATCTGCCCGGATGAGCTAGGCTACTACCTATTGTAAGCAGCTACAATGGCAGTAGAAAATAAATACAAATACACATTACCCCAGATTTTGCCATTTATGTTACAAGAGTCTACGGCAGAGGTCTCCAAACGTGGCAACTTTAAGACATGTGGACTTCAATGCCCAGAATTCCTCAGGCAGCCATGCTGGCTGGAGAATTCTGGGAGTTCAAGTCCACACGTCTTAAAGTTGCCAAGTTTGGAGACCCCTGGCCTATGGGATAAAAACCAAATTGGAAATTACATCTCAAAGTCACAGAAAGGTTGAGCTTGAAGCAAATTGTACACTAACCAGACTCCTCCTTTGAGGGAGCTGGGAAGTTCAGACACATGAAAAAATAAATAAGCTACTACACAGAAAAGCAAGGGCAGGAATATTACTTACAGCAGCCTAAGTGATTTCAAGCCATCAAAAGTCCGTGTTGGAATACATCTGAGCCGATTGTAACTGAGAATTCTGAAAGTATAGAAAATATTGATTTCTAAACGATGTAAGGCAATCAGGCGTTACACAGAATCACACAGAATCCTTGGAAGGGACACTTGGAGGTCTTCTAGTCTAACCCCACTTATCTTGCCTTTGGAAAATAAGTTGACCGCCCCCCTCCCTTTCTTGTGGCAGCCCCTCAAATACTGGAAGCCTGTGATCAGATCCCTCCTAGTCCTTCTTTTCTCTAGGCTGGCCCTAGAGATGGTCAAATCTGTCAAAATCCTTCTGAATCTAAGTTCTAAGTGAGGTCTAAATAGACCCCTCCTCTAAGGACCATTCTTTAGCCGATTAACAAGTTGGGGGGACCTTGGAGGTCATCTAGTCCAAACCCCCTCCCCCGGTCCAAGCAGGAGACCCTGCCTAGCCCATTTCTGACAGATGGCTCTCCAGTCTCTTCTTGAAAGCTTCCAGGGATGAAGCTCTTCTTCTTTTTAAATACTTTATTCAATTTTCAAAATTTAGAAACATAAAATAAAACTTTATCCATCATTATACCAACATTAAGACATCTTTTACATTCCCATATCATCTTTATATATGTGTGTGTGTGTGTGTGTGTGTATGTATGTATGTATGTATGTATGTATGTATACATACTTTACAACTCCATTACCATTACACATTTCTTTCATTATTCAATTTCAAATTGATATACAGATAAATATAAATAGATTTGGATATAGGTATAGGTATTTACATAGTTTCTTATTCTTTACCTAATTGACATTTTGATTTCTTTTTATTCTTAAACCATTCATACTAGGTATCCCAGACATTATAATATATCGACTCTTCTTTATCTCTTAATTTCATTGTTAGCCTGTCCATCTCTGCACAGTCTAAGATTTCTTTTTATGACAACACCCTCTGATGGTACGTTTTATTGGATGAAGCTCTTCTTTAACTTCTTTTCTCTTTCAGTTGCAATGATAACATAATAAAATCTAAGGAGTAAATTAGTAAAGCTTATTGCTTTATTCAAAGGAGAAAAAAAAACCACTTACACAGTGAGTAGCTGCGTCATGTTGCTGAAACTCTGGTTTGAAAGAGTACTGATTCTATTGTTGCTTAAATCTCTACAAAAAAGCAACACATCAGATTTAGAAATCTTCTGTGTTATAACATGGATATAAAAAAAACCTGAATCGTAACGTTTTTATCGATAAAGGCAAATTATTGGAGCCTTATTTTAAATGCCATTTGGTTTACCGTATTGTCTGTAGCAGAAGACCCCATAAGTTTTCGACCCCATAAGTTTGCAATTATAAACAAGATCATAAAAACTGAACAAGAGCACCAATGGAACATAAGAACAAAAATAATTGGAACTTATGTATAATCACATTAAATGAAAAGCGTTTATTCGAATACATACCGCATTCTCTCTATATATTTAAATAAATTCCTGGCTGTGTCTTTGTATTAAAGAAGATATGCAACGTGTGCTTTTTTAAATCGAAACAAGTCATTGCCGTCTTTTAAAGCAGTGGTCCCCAACCACCAGGCTCCGGACCGGTACCAGTCCGTGGATCATTTTCTACTGGGCCGCTGGTTTGCTGGGCGCCGCCATCTTGTTTCGAGGAGCAAGTGCTTCCAGGTGAGCTTTTCTGGTTGGAAAGCGGCGTTTGGGTCCAGAAGGAATCCTCGCGCCTTAGTTTCATCGAAGGGGGGGCGGCTTCGAACAAAGAGCCGTCCCAATGGCAGAGGAGATTAAGAAAGCACAAAAAAGGTACAAAGGAGGAGTTGAAGGTGGCGGGGAGAAGAGGGGGACAGCTGGCTGGCCAGTCGCTTGGCTCACCTTGCCTTTGTCATGCGTGCTGATGCCGGTACCGGGCCGTGGATCATTTTGTGATGCCGGTACCGGGCCGTGGCACAAAAAAGGTTGGGGGCCACTGTTTTAAAGGATGCATACATTCAACTTTATTATTTTTTTTACAAAAATGCAAAGATATACCAATACTTTATGCATACATACTGCCTTGTGGGAGATCTCTTATCAACACAGATTGGCCCTTGCCTTTTTCAATGCAAGCATAGCTATCATGTTGAAACAAACTCGCTTAATGTTTAAATCTACTGACTTAAAAAAATATGTTTTAATAATCCTTTGATTTTTCACTACATCACCATCTACTGCTGAAAAAAATCCCATACCAAAGAAACCAAACCAATTTCTTTTCTTATCCTTCATTTATGCTACACCTCATCTCACCAATGGCAAACAGGTCTTTTTTGGAGTTACAAGAGATTCTGCTTCTACATTTCCTAAAAAAAATCCCTCAGACATGATGGTTAGATCAAAAAGCAGACCTGTTCCAAAATCCCTCTATATAAAAGTGAAATGCCCCTCACGCTCCATCACAAAATCTCCAGAACCGTAAAGCCTACAAACTTGACATTTAACATGTATGTTCCTCTTGGCTTCTAGGGGCTCACTAAGAAAGGATTTTTCCAAATGACCCTCAGAGCATTTAGAGTATTTCCTATATTATTATTATTATTAACATGCTCTGATGCTAAGGAGTTCTACTCCCCCCCACCCCCACCTGAAAAGAAATCTCTTCCAAATGAAAAACACAAGCAGAGGAGAGGAGTTTCAGTTTCAGTTCCAGTTCTAGTTTCAGAGCACCAAGCAGCTTTAGTACAGAACAGTTGAGCTAAGCCACGCCCAGGCTCCTTGCTGTCTCCTTATTGCTCACACAGCAAATACTGCTTCGGTTTCCAAACAGCCCTCAACTCTCTCACACACTCACAGGGTGCTAGCCAGATGAATGCCCATGGATCCTGGTAGGTGGAGGCACAATTTTTTTTCTGTATTTTCCTCCCCCCAAACTAAGCCCGAATCACATAGTTTCGTAGCGAAGCACAGGTATAGAGTTAGTACAGCACAAAATGGAAGTTCAGAAATGATACCAGTGTAGAGAAATGCTCTCAAAATTACTTACATCAGAGTTAAGTGCTTGTAGTTTGACAATTCTTTGGGAACGAGGGTGAACTGGTTTCCATCTAAATAGCTACGAAAAGAAAGATGTGTATTATTTAGCTGAAATCATGAAGAGTTTATTTCACCACTCTAAAATCCAGGGGTGAAACCCAATGAAGAAGCACAATAGGCCATCTGCAGAATACAGTGGCGACAGCAAAGTTTAACCTCTACTTTGCAAGCAATGCTACTCTAGTTCCCTACAGTATTGACCTTGTCAACTCTCAGGGTTCCTCCTTCCACAATGTATTCAAGAGGGATTAATATTTATATGTATTTATATATCAGGGTGTAGTGATGCGATTCAACCGGTGTAACAACCGGTTCAGTGAGCGCACGCTTCGCCCAAAACAAGAGGTTGTTTTAAAGGTGTTACTTACAGTTCGCTCACTTCTTTTGGAATGCCTTTAGGTAAGGCTTTCAGGCCCTTATTACTGCAACGAACCACCGTATCTAGGCACGTGCATTCGGCAGGACAGCGGGACAGGGGAGAACAACTGTTGTCATCATTCCCTAATTAAAATATAAAATAAAATAAGAGTTACCCTGCGGTCAGATGGGCAGCCAATACAATAATTTAAAAAATGCAATGCAATGCAATGCAACAAGGGGTGACATGACAGCAGTGTTCCATTATCTCAGGGGCTGCCACAAAGAAGAAGGAGTTGAGATTCGCCAAAGTATTTGAAGGCAAGACAAGAAGCAATGGGTGGAAACTAATCATGGAGAGAAGCAACCTGGAATTAAGGAGAAATTCCCAACAGGGAGGACAATTAACCAATGGAGGAGCTTACCTCCAGAAGTTGTGACTGCTCCATCACTGGAAGTTTTCAAGAAGAGATTGAATAACTATTTGTCTTACTCCAAACAAAACAGCAGCATTCAACCAGGATAGATTTCTTAATGTTTAATATCGGTGTGAATAATACTGTATATTTGTCATCTGTTACTTTTTATTTGTTCACTTTTATATTTTTATCATTAGAGTTTTATGGTTTGTTTCTCCTTTTTTCCTTTACTTTGTATTTCATTTTTGGAAATGAAATTTTTAAAAACTGTAAAAATAAAATAAATAAGCTTTATTCGACTAAGGGCACCTAATATAGAGGATGAGATGTCTATTAGTGTGCCACTCCAAAGACATTTTGAAGCCATTATACCTCCGATTGTATCTTCAAGGGCATGTTTCTTTTATACCTTCAAGAATACATTTCCATTATCCATCTAATAGTTTCTTAGGAAGTGGAAGATGACAACATTTCTGTTGCTAGAGTAACTGGAGTACTGCATAAACGTTATAAGCATAATAATCATTCTCTGTTATTACAATAGCTCTCTCTCTAAAATGAAACACAGCAGAAGAAGGAAAAGCGCATAAAAAGGAGAAAAAAGGCAGAAAGAAAATACAGTCTGGCCAAAGAGAGTAGAAGTACAAGACCAAAATTATTATTTTTTCCTGGTTTTTGAATAGCTTGCAGTTCCATTTCTATATCACAGATTGCTCTTGTTCATTTTTGGATCAGGACATCATGCAATATAGCAATAGAAGGGTAACAGCTGAAGAAAAATAAATCTACTTGTAGTTAATTATTCATAGAAAAGGAAACAGTGTTGTTTTGAGCATTTTTGCTACAAGTGTCATTGTACCACTGCAATTATACAACAAATGTCATGGACAAATCCACATATAAATCCAACACAAGATAGTTGCATTTTTCTATCCTTGATCCTTATCTTCTGAAGGGCCGAAAAAACCAGATTCCTGGGGGGGAAATACTTATGTTAGAAAATGATAAGAAACAAGAGAAATCTCTCCGAAGTCCTAATTAAGTCCACAGGTCATAATTGAGCCAGAGTTGCTTACTTCTGGCCTATATCATGAAGAATTTCTTTACAACCACTAGTAGGAACTTAAGGGTTGTGACAAAATAAAATGGGAACCACCATGATTCACCAATGTTTCGTGGCTCTTCTTTTGTCTCTGAAGATCTCAAAACAGTTCCATACAGGTAGATTCAGCAGAGCGATCCTAAGTGCCAGGAGGACTTTTGCATTACTTGAGAAAATCAGAGTCCACCTCTGATGGTCTCCTTAATCTGGATGGAAACCAGGTTAGAACTGTTTCCAGTCTTGGCATCTCCTGACACATATATCCATTTTACACTCCGCATGAAATGAAGAAAATTCACCTTTCTTATTTCAGAAAGATCCCTGAAGTACGCTCTCTTGTCTCCCCCTCCCTCTGAATTTTAGGGGTTTATATGCAATTAACAGAGAAAACAGGACTGCAGCTGGAGCCCAACATATTGTAAAACCATCTATGGTTATTCGTGACCCAATTTTCCCAGGAAGAAGCCAATTAGTAGAAACTGGAAAAGGGCCAGTTGTTCAGCCTACAGATCTTGTTACTGCCCATTGCTCAACTCGAGGTTAAAGTCATCCAAATGAATGGAGGAAATCCTCAACTTACAGCAGTTTGTTTAGTTGCAGGAGTCCCCAAACTTGGCAACTTTTAAGACTTGGGGACTTCAACTCCCAGAATTCTGGGAGTTGAAGGCCCCTGTTCTATGACCGGGATGACTGAGAATCTCCGCAGACTTTCACTGAAGTTATTTAGAGTGGAGTAGTAACTCCTTGGAGGAGGCAGCAGGTGGCAGACCTGCTCACAGATTTTAAGAGACTCTGTAGTAATGGAGGGATGGGATGCCCAGACTTGGCTGAGCCCAGGGAACCACCTGCCTTACCATCTTCACAGGTGAAATCCTGGATGGCGACATCCTGGATGGGGATCTCCTTGAGGAAGTACGGCTTCTGGCAGCGAGGGTTGCCCGTCACGATGCGTTTCTTCCGCAACCACTCCCCCAACCACGCTAAATGGCAGTTGCAATTGAAGGGGTTGGCCAGGAGGTTTCTGCACGGGCAACACACAACCACACCCAGAGTTAGTTGCCAAGAAAGGAAACCATTAAGACATCCACAACGATGGAAGTTCTTTCATTTTATTTTTTTAAAAATGTGGCTGATAGTCTTTGTTTATTTTCGGTAAGAGAAATAAAAATATGATTGCTTTGCTTCTTTGTCCTTTGTACAATTTGGAAAGTTTTCCTCCCCCATATCCTTTTTAAATATTTATTTATTTATTTAACAAATTGCATATCTCTATTTACATTGGTAACAGAATTGTGTCATTAATAATACATATATTTACATTTATTCCTACACATTAATTCTTATTTCTGTGTTCTACCCATTTATACCATCAATCCCAAACAGAGTAATATTCCGATTCGTCTTTGCCTTTTAATTCCTCTCTGTGAGTTTATCAATCTCCACACAGTCCAGTATTTTTTGTATCAGGTTCTCTTCGGATAGTATCTTTTCTGTTTTCCAGCCCTGTGCAAAAATTATCCTCGACACCATTATTATGTGTAGAATGATGTATTGGATTTGTTTGCTAAATTTTCCTTTAATTATTCCTAATAAATATATTCCAGGTTTAAATTCTATTTGGTGTCCTGTAATTTCTTGTAACCATCTTGACATCCTCATCCAAGATATTCTAGCTTTTGGGCATTGCCACCACAGGTGAAAAAATGTTCCCTCCTTTTGTTTACATTTCCAACATTCTGATTTTGTAATCGGATATATTTTGGCCAATCTCGCTGGTGCTAAAATACCACCTGTAGATCATTTTGTACTGATTTTCTTTGTACGCTGTTGACAATGTTAATTTGCAGTTTTTGGTCCAAGTTCTTTCCCAGCCCTCTGATTTTATATTATGACCTATGTTCCTTGCCCAGGTTCTCATTGGTCCCTTCACTATCTCTTCTTACAATTTGGAAAGTTTTCCATCTATCCAATCAAACTCAAACTTACTCCAAAACAACCACCTCAAAACCTGGGTTGAGGCCTTCTCACTAACAACAGAAAACACCTTCCCTCTGGCGTCAAAACACCTGTGTCTACCCCAATTCCCCCTTCTTCAAACATTCTGCCCAGGATAGCCAGTTCTGCCTCAGAGCTTAGAAATTATTTAAAAACAATTTAAAGATGTCACAGATTGGACTTGCTGTCAGACTGTCTACGCCTGATAATATAGTAATTTAACATAGAGATGAAGGCCGATTGCCTTGTATTATTAAACTTAACCTGACAATTGTTCTTTCATTAATTTGTCTCTTCAAGATTTCCATCCTTTATTTGCGCCAGAGAATGGCTTTCCCATCTAAACTGACAGCTGAGTTGATTACATGTCACTTATAAAATGAATTTGCCTGCAGAAGTCTCAGGGCTTCTGGCATGTCCACGTTTCAGGGGAGACCTTTGACAATTTCATTATTTATAAACATGCCATCTTAAATAGGCACGAATTAAGTCTTCAGGTATAACATGTCACATTTCAAGAGAATTAAATACGTTGGCAATTACGTGTCTCAGGAATTCCTACCCCAGAAACTTGCATTTTTAAATATAGCACATTTTCTCCTCCTTCCCCATTTCCCATTCATTTGGCTTTTCTTCCAGTACAAATAAAACAATTTCAAGACCAGGTGTTTCTGGAAAAAGGACGTTTCAAATATATCCATATAAAATCCAACCTTTTTTTAAAAAAAAAAACTAGGAGTAAGTTTGACTCATGGTTTAGACCGGTACAGGCTTGGTTATTGAATATGTTTAAAAGACAATAATGATGATTATGGGGGCCTGGAGGCTAAAATATATGAAGAACGGTTGCAGGAATTGGGTATGTCTAGTTTAACAAAAGGAAGAACTAGGGTGACATGATAGCATTCTTACAATATTTGAAGGGCTGCCCCAAAGTGGAGGGGGTCAAGCTATTCTCCAAAGCACCTGGGGGCAGGACAAGAAGCAACAGATGGAAACTCATCAAGGAGAGAAGCAACCTGGAATTAAGGAGAAACTTCCTAATGGTGAGGACAATCAACCAGTGGAACAGAAGTTGCTTCCAGAAGTTGTGGGTGCCCCTGTGGTGGGATTCAAATTTTTTTACTACCAGTTCTGTAAGCATGGCTTGGTGGGGCGTGGTTTGGTGGGCGTGGCAGGGGAAGGTTACTGCAAAATCTCCATTCTCTCCCCACTCCACTAACCTGCTTTCCAGCTCCTTTCTCCTGTGCAGGGCAACCAAAGAAGACCCAGCCAATCAGCTGGGAGTCAATGGGAGGCAGAGACTAGATGGGGTTGGCGGGACCAGTCAGAGGTGGGATTGGCTGGTTTTCTGAACTACTCCAAATTTCCACTACCAGTTCTCTAGAACTGGTCTGAACCGGCTGAATTCACCACCTCTGGTGCCCCATCACTGGAGTTTTTTAAGAAGAGATTGGACAACCATTTATCTGAAATGGTATAGTTCCTGCCTGAGCAGGGGGTTAGATTAGATGACCTTCAAGCTCCCTTCCAATTCTATTCTTATGTTATTCTGCTTCTCTTTTTAAACCAAATAAGGTTGATTTTCAGTTGTCCTGTTCTTCATAGACTGCAGGCTGGTTTGTGACTGTTACAGTAGAATTGTTGCAGCTTCCAGCCCCAAAATTCAGCCCTTAAGAGCAACTTTTCAAGTGAAACCCACTGTGACCCTCTCTATGTTCCTATCAGCTATCAATGTTCTGTATGTCATGCTTTCTAATGTGTTATCAATAGGTCCGATTAACTGTAACTTATTGAGCAAATCTTTCTATTAACAGAAACCAACTTACAGCGTGGAGAGAGAATGAAGGGTGTCGAAGGCACCAGGAGCTACGGTGGTGATCTGATTGTCGTATAAGGAGAGCAGTCGGACGGAACTCAAACCGGTAAAGCTGTCATTGCTCACACAGCTAATTTGGTTGCTCCTGAGCATTCTGAAGAAGAGGAAGAAGAAGAAATAGGAACGAATCCTTTATTTCACCCACTCATTATTATTCCTTAGATGTTGCTAAATAGACTGGATGTGCAAAACAGCATCGTAGAATTCCCTGAAACATTGCATGGGCCAACTCCTAAAACATTTCTATGCTTGTTTTAGGGTTGACACGAACAGAAGGGTATGGGGGTGGTAGAAATTTGAAAGAGCATTGCAGCAGTTTGGAACCGAAAATGTATTCCATTCATATCTTGCAAAGATTGCAACTAAGCTACCAGAGTTTCTGCACTGCAAATCTCTAATTGGAGAATGTGATTGATGACTCTTGGCTATGGATGTGTTTCGTTGGAGAATATGAATTATGATGCATCTAGATGGGTGGGGAGAAACCAGGGCCAAGAGTGAATTACATGTCTCAGAATTGGCTTCTTGCAGATCATGCCGACATGTTCTCTCCTAATAAATTCTTTGAAGTTTTTGAAGGCTTGAGGCTCATGATTTCATTAGGGCAACTCCCGGAATCCTGACACCATCTCTACTTTGGGCCATACCGATATGGCTGTTCTGGGGAGGGGAGGGGATGGTTTCTGCTAGGTTTCCAGATGCTTTGAACCAGAAATGGCCCATGGTGTTTGGCATGGGGCCCAGACCCAACTGGAAGGATATTTTTGGATCGTCATGGCTTCAAGTCCAGAGAAGACCTTCTCAAAAGCCATTGGAATGGCCTGGTCAGTATGGCTCAGAAAAGAAACATTCTGGTCCTGGGACAGGGTATTTCATACTTCCTTAGTAAATGTTTTCCATAACGAAGGCAATAAGAAAGATGGAGAAATGTGAAAGGAGAAATAGGAGGAGGAAAAACAATTGGGGGGAGACATGGAGGCATCTTAAAAGACAATGAAGAGGTATGGAGGCAGGCTCCTTAAATAATTACATTATTAAACTATCTCCTATTCCATTAGATCATGGGTGTCAAACTGGATTTCTTCCAGGGCTGGATCAGCATTGTAGTTCTCCTCTGCAGGCCAGGCCGGGGGGCGGGGAGGAGATGGGACGGATGCCTCCTGCAGCACTGTGCCAGGCCCCGTGCCCCATTTTGGCTGCCAGAGTCACCGTGGATCGGTCCTTTGCTATCTTCAGGCCAACCCCACAGGCCAAATTTAAGCACTCCAAGGTCCAGCCCCCGGGCCTCGAGTTTGACACCCCTGCATTAGATTATTTCTTTCCTAGCCAACAGTTCAGCTCAAAGAACACCTCCCTCCATTTATGGAGAATGGATGGATTTGATTCTCCCCACCATCCAGTTAGAGCTGAAGAAGGTTCTTGGATCAGAAGCGAAACATCTTCAAATGAAAACAAAGAAAGTTCAGTTGCCTTTTTGAAAAAGCACCTTTGGGACAACCTTGTCTGGATGATGGAGAATCTCCACTGTCATGCCCCTGTCAGAGTTTGAATCTGAGGAGGAAGATGAACAGCTGACGGAGCGGGAGTGTGGCTCTGTTGGCTGTGGAGGAAAGTCCAGCTGGGCAAAGTCCAGCTGGGCAGAGTATGGGAGAGGGAGAACAAGGGAGAGGGAGTTCAGAGGTAGACCCAGGCCCATCCCCTCTTCATCCTACAGCATGCAGAGGGGAATGGAGAAGAGAGCAACGTGAGTTGCATGGCTTACGAGGGAGGAAAGGGCCCTGATTCCCTTCATTAGTCACAGCTGGGAATGAGAGTTTAAAGGAGATGCAAGCTGAGTGCGCCAGCTGCTGGGAGCAAATGTGAGTTTATCCCGTGTTGTCTTTGCTTATCTGGGTTCCTGACGCCCTCCCAACCGTGTTGAGGTATTGCCATGCCTTCATGTCTGGAATTCCTTCTCTTGCCCTGCTGGACTAATGACCTCATTTTGCCTTGATTGGACTTATAGTTACAGTTTGTGTTGACCACGTTTTGGACTTGATTCTCTGCAGCCAAAGGCTGTTCCTGGGAGAGTTTTTCTCCAGCCCAGAAGGTAATCACAACACTGGGGGCAAAGTTGGTGCCGATTATCTGATTGTGTGGCCTTTGTGCCACGTCCCTTTGGGTCATCACACTCCACAGACATTTAAGTGCAAAAAATAAGGAGGAAGAGATTGCAGACTTACAAAGTCTTTAGACTTTCCAGGCCTTTCAACATTTTGTGCCGCACATTTTCCAGCCTGTTACTGGTGAGCAAAAGTTCATTGACTCCAGCAGCTCCTTCAAATACGCCTTCCTCAATATCTGTGATCTTGTTGTTGCTCAGATTTCTATTGCGTGTTCATAATGAAGAAAATACAAATATCCTTTAGATCAATCACTTCTAGAACTGAGTTTTTTGTTTTGTTTTTAAAAAAGACATTGATTTCAAGAGAGCAATAAGGAAGGCTTGGTGTTCACATCAACCAGAGACAGTGATTCCAGAAAAGGGGAAGGAAAAATTATTTCTAAAATACTATCACAGTCTAATGGCAACAAACATTTCAAGAACTTTGAAAATGTTAATTTTCAATGCTGGCATCGCATCTCAAAAGTATCTGACTTACAATAAATCCCATTTTCTGCATGCTTGGTTATACTCTAAATTTTTATCATGCTAAAATAAGGCCAACTAATACATGTTGCATTTTTGCACAATATTATAATTCGGTTTCCATGTTCATAACTAGAATGCTTTTTCAGCCTGCTAAAAAATGTAGTTAGCCACCCCAATTTCTATTGCAAGAGAACTACATAGAAGCAAACAGGATGGTAGCAAGTTTCTAAAAATACGGCTGTAGGATTTTTAAAAGCTGACCATCATCCGAGTATATTAAAGTTTGAATATTGGCTTTTGAGATTGATGTCAGTCTTTTGAGATAGGCCATGTCAGGAAAACAGGCCTCTCAGCAATTCCACTTTATTGTCATGGGGTATGATAACAGAATCTCAAAATCCTGTCCAGGATTTCCTCTGTCCTATCTTAAGCTAAACAAAATCAAAGTTGAATAACCTTGAGCTTATTTCTGACCCTACCTTCAGTCTTGGAACTGTGTAAATCTTTTTTTAAAAATAAATTTTATTGAATAAACATTAAAAACAATTGAACATAGTGCGACTTTCTTGGCCATCATTTTGGCCATACAAGCTATAGCATAGAGATACACATAACAGTTAATTTCCTTTTTCCTTTATGTTATTAGTGTAGTACTAGCTGCATATTATTTCTATTTACATTTATATACAATTATATACATATTTACAACCATCTTTTATACTCATGCATTCGTTTCATCTTGTATTTGTCCATTATATTCCATTCTCTTTGGTTTACAAAACTGTAACTTTCATTCCTATAAAGCGTCAACCCTTCCTTTCCTTTTCCTTGACTCTAAGCCATTGATACATTTTACTCCAGACTTCATAATACTCTGTCTCACTCTTTGATTTCTAAAGTTAGTCTGTCTATCTCTGCGCTGACTAATATTTTCCTTATTATTTCACTTTCTGTAGGGAAACTGGAAGAAACTTTCTGTAGGGATATCTTCATTCTTCCAGTTTTGGGCATTCACCAGTCTCGCAGCTGTTCTTATATGTATCATTAAATACACTGCTCAAAAAAATAAAGGGAACACTTAAACAACACAATGTAACTCCAAGTCAATCACACTTCTGTGAAATCAAACTGTCCACTTAAGTAGCAACACTGATTGACAATCAATTTCACATGCTGTTGTGCAAATGGAATAGACAACAGGTGGAAAGCAGAGGCAGTTAGCAAGACATCCCCAATAAAGGAATGGTTCTGCACGTGGTGACCACAGACCACTTCTCAGTTTCTATGCTTTCTGGCTGATGATTTGGTCACTTTTGAATGATGGCGGTGCTTTCACTCTAGTGCTAGCATGAGATGGAGTCTACAACCCACACAAGTGGCTCAGGTAGTGCAGCTCATCCAGGATGGCACATCAATGCGAGCTGTGGCAAGAAGGTTTGCTGTGTCTGTCAGTGTAGTGTCCAGAGCATGGAGGCGCTACCAGGAGACAGGCCAGTACATCAGATGTGGAGGAGGCCGTAGGAGGGCAACAACCCAGCATCAGGACTGCTACCTCCGCCTTTGAGGGACAGGAGGAGCACTGCCAGAGCCCTGCAAAATGACCTCCAGTGGGCAACAAATGTGCATGTGGCTGCTCAAACGGTCAGAAACAGACTCCGTGAGGGTGGTATGGAGGGCCCAATGTCCACAGGTGGGGGTTGTGCTTACAGCCCAACACTGTGTAGGACATTTGGCATTTGCCAGAGAACACCAAGATTGGCAAATTCACCACTGGCGCCCTGTGCACTTCACAGATGAAAGCAGGTTCACACTGAACACATGTGACAGATGTGACAGGGTCTGGAGACACCGTGGAGAATGTTCTGCTGCCTGCAACATCCTCCAGCATGACCAGTTTGGCAATGGGTCAGTAATGGTATGGGTGGCATTTCTTTAGGGGGCCACACAGCCCTCCATGTGCTCGCCAGAGGTAGCCTGACTGCCATTAGGTACCGAGATGAGATCCTCAGACCTCTTGTGAGACTATATGCTAGTGCGGTTGGCCCTGGGTTCCTCCTAATGCAAGACAATGCTAGACCTCATGTGGCTGGAGTGTGTCAGCAGTTCCTGCAAGATGAAGGCATTGATGCTATGGACTGGCCCGCCCATTCCCCAGACCTGAATCCAATTGAGCACATCTGGGATATCATGCCTCGCTCCATCCACCAACGCCACGCTGCACCAGACTGTCCAGGAGTTGGGGGATGCTTTAGTCCAGGTATGGGAGGAGATCCCTCAGGAGACCATCCACCACCTCAACAGGAGCATGCCCAGGCGTTGTAGGGAAGTCATACAGGCATGTGGAGGCCACACACACTACTGAGCCTCATTTTGACTTGTTTTAAGGATATTACATCAAAGTTGGATCAGCCTATAGTGTTTTTTTCCACTTTAATTTTGAGTGTAACTCCAAATCCAGACCTCCATGGGTTGCTAAATTTGATTTCCATTGATAATTTTTGTGTGATTTTGTTGTCAGCACATTCAGCTATGTAATGAACAACATATTTAATAAGAATATTTCATTCATTCAGATCTAGGATGTCTTATTTTTGTGTTCCCTTTATTTTTTTGAGCAGTGTATATTGTTCCTTTACTGTATTTCTCATTAATAATTCCCAGTAAGAACATTTCTGGTCTGAACTCTACTTTCTGGTTAACGTCTATCTTCTTCTATCCAAACCTTTATTTTCCACCAGCATTTTTAGGGACTGTGTAAATCTGTTCTCCAAGTTCAATTCCTTCCTCATTCATAACTTCTCCAAGGTCAACTGTGTCAGAGTATATTCATTAACTGGCAGAGACATGGTTAACAAAGTCAGCAAGTGAGTAAGCATGGCAGCAAACCAGCCAATGGGTGTGGTTTGGCTCTGTGTGCTTTGCTGAGAATTGAAACTGAAACTAACTTGCTTGCTTACTGAAACTAATATCTGCATTGAGCTGTTGCTGCTTGTTTTTGCTTCTGTTACGTTGAAAAAATCTACAAATGGTATTGTAAACTTTACTCATGTTCATAAAGAAGTTATTGAATCCTGCTAAATCAGTCATCTCTATGTTTTCTGGACTTGAATTTATGCTGCAAACTCTAACAAAGTGTGCTCCTGTAGAATGAGACACTGAGACTTCTGAACAACATGTATGAACCTTTCATAGCCTCTTATCCATCAACTTCGATAGGACGCTCTCTCCCATTTCTGCATAGGACCACAATACACTATCTGGAATTTCCAAGTATTTGGAGGCATCCAGATGATCATGAGTCGATTTTTGAAGATGTTCTGTGATATATATCACTGGTGGGTCATCTCAACAGCCTCACTTTCCCACTAGGCTGTTTTTTTTTTAAAAAAAAAGTTAATGATTGCACTTGAGACCGCTTACACCAGGACAGGCTGACAAATTTTACTCACATTTTACGCAGCTGGGGAAGCTTCTTAAAGATCCCTGTGGCTTCCAGCACTGTAAACTCATTGTTATTGAGCCTCCTGTAAATGGAAACCATAATAAATATGTATGTCCGAGTTCATGTCTTTAGTAAATCTATGCAAAAACAGCAATTAATAACATGCTGTCAAATTCTGGGACCAAGAAGAAAAAAAATAAATAAAGCTGACCACCTCTTGAAAATAAGCAGACATCGACTGACTGCATATTTTCATATAGCAGCTGGGAGTAATAAGCAACACAATTTTATCTGAAAAGTGAATAGCGTATAAAAATGACAAACAATAAGATACACATTCAATATGAGGGATGCAGGAATCGGACACTAAGCAAGTTATATTTATATATTTATGGATTTACTTATCTGGGTTTACATTTGTGCAATAAGCAAAACTTATTGGCCGGATTACAAAAATTCGTAATTTAAACAAACTACAGATGTTACTGAAAAATCCTGCTCAATTAAACTACCAAATGCAAACAGCCTCCATATGATTTTAATAAGTAGACTGGTATGTATATTCCACCAACCAAACAATATATCTGTTATCAGATCATTAGTTATTATTAATTTTTCCCAAAATAATTGACCAATCAATTCAATCTGATGTCACATAGAGTTTCTGCTCAAAGTTTTTATGAATATGCATTTTTAAATATATTTTCCAATGCTTCATAAATGATTTCACACCTTCACCACAATTGGTTTCAGAATATCGAATGAAAGCTATGGCGATTGTGTAGTGGCCTTAAAAAGTTGTCTCACATGTAGGTAGCCTTTTCATCTGCAGAGATAGTCCTTGACTTATGACAATTAAGCCTAACATTTCTGCTGTTGAGACATTTATTAAGTGAGTGTTGCCCCATTTTACGACCTTTCTTGCCACCATTGTTAAGTGAATAATTGCAGTTGTTAAATTAGTAACATGGTTGTTGAGTGAATCTGGTTTCCCCATTGACTTTGTTCGTCAGAAGGTTGCAAAAATAGAGTAGAGTAGAGTAAAGTAGAATATTTTATTGGCCAAGTGTGATCACATGACCCCGGGACACTGCAACCGTCATAAATATGAGTCAATTGCCAAGCATCTGAATTTTGATCACGTGGCCAGGGGGATGCTGCAAAGGTTGTGTGAAAAATGATCATAAGTCACCTTTTTCACTGCTGTTGTGACTTTGAATGATCACTAAATGAACTGTTGTAATTCGAGGACCAACTGTATTTCACCTGTGGCAAAACTTATTAATTGCAATAAATTTCCCGGAAACAAAATGTGCCTTAATGTCATGCCCCTTGTGGAGACTGACTCTGTGGGAGAGGAGGAACAGCCGACAGGGAGTGGAAGTGTAGCTCCGGAGGTTGTGGAGGAAGCCGGGGAAGGGCAGAGGCCGGCTGAGCAGCCAGAGGAAGAACCAGGCCCATCCTCTTTCCATCCTAGGGCACGCAGGGAGGAGAGGATAAGGGAGAGATGTGAAAGGTGTGTTCTACAGGGGAGGAAAGGGCCTTGATCCTCTTCATGGGCTGCAGCTGTGACAACTGGATAAGAGGACGGACATGCGTATGGGCCAGTGCTGGAAACAAAGCATGGAAATATCTCTAGTCTGTCGTTTCTCTCTGAGCTTGGCATCCTTCCCAGTGTGTGTTCTGTTATCTGTGGACGTCCTCCAGCCCTTATCTTGCCTGGTTTGTGTTGCTTTTTTTCCTTCTTCTTGTAACTGTTTGTGTGGAAGTTTTTTGTCTTCCATCAAGGATATTCAAAGCTTGGAAGCAAAGTGAAGGAATGAAAGGGGCTTCACCTGTTTTCTGTGACTGTGTTTGTTTTGTATCCCACCCTGGATCATCATACTTAATTTCAAAAGTAATTGTAATAAAGGCAGAGGCAGAAAACAAACGGGCACAATGGGATTCAGTTCCTGCTTTCTTTTTAAAGACTCTGCTGGGTGAAGTTCTTAATGTGAAAGTCTTGAAGCGGATCACATCCTCAGGGCTTTCCTCTCTGGAAAAACTTCCCTTTTGACCCATGGATTTTGCTATTTGTTTCCCACCTGAAAGCATTGGAGGGCAAATGAATGAATGGATGGATGAAAAAATGAATGAACGGATGGATGGATGAATGAATGAATACATTTTATTCTTGCATCCACAAGTCACTAATATAAGGCTTATAATTGGCGCATCCAAACTGCACTTCAACATAGTCTGAGTCTTTCTTATTATTTGACATTTGACATTTATATTTTTATTATATAAATTACAGGCCAAGAGATGATGTTGCTGGGCCTGACAGCTCTGCCCTCCCATTTCCCTTTCAATAACCTGGTTTTGAATCTTATCTGCTACAGCTTGCATCATCCCTAATGCAGTTCAGTACAGATTTTGGCAGCAAACCACGAGCACATGGGTTGAATTAACAAGCAAATACTTAAAGGAAGCCTCCTGAAAAGCCAGTGTCATTATGCCTGTTGCTAAATCAGTTCTCCTCCTCGCTTAGAAAAACCTCCTCTGTTTGCAAGCATTCCCCAGAGTTGTTTCTGTTCTCCGCTCCCTTCCAGCTGTGAAACACAGCAAAGGATATAATTGGAAAGCCTTGGCTTTGTCATTTGTGGCATAACAAGCACGGTGAACTGCAGCTCACAGATTGATATCGCCCGAAGCACCAAGCTGCTTGCTTCTGATGCAAATGTTAACATTATTGTCCACCATAAAAATGGGAGGGGGGGTGTAGGTCTCATAATAATATTAAAGCATTAATGGATCAAATAATTATAATGATGATGAAGTGCCAAAGGTACTAATAACATACTTGTAATTCTCAGTTAGACGACCCCGTGGCCTCTTGGGTTTTCAGTTCATATTTTTAAATTTCTAGGAACTCATATTTCTGACAACCTTACTTGGTCAGTCCACACTATGGCCACTGCAAAGAAGGCCCAACAGCACCTGCACTTTCTGAGGCTGCTGAACAAAAGTGGTCTGAGTGAGAAGTTGCTGGTTACTTTTTACTGTTCTACCATCAAGAGCATTTTGGCATACTGAGTAACGGTGTGGTATGCTGGATGCTCTGCAGTGGATAAGAAGATGCTCCAGGGAGTTATAAACACAGCACAAAAAAATCATTAGTTGCTCTCTTTCTTCTTTGGAAGAGATTGCGAAGACCAGACTCCTCTCTAGAGCACTAAAAATCTCCACAGACCGTTCTCATCCTGGTCATTCATATTTTGAACGGTTACCATCCGAGAGGCATTATAGGTGTCGTAAAATGAGGACGAATAGACTGAGAAACAGTTTCTTTTCCAAGGCAATAATTGTCTTGAATCAAACGATGCATATGTGATTTAGCCCTATGTACATAGTGGCATTTTTAAACTATCTAACTTACAATATGTTTTAGATAGGTTTTAGACTAAGTTTTTAATTATTATTTTAATTATTTTAATTTTTAAATACTCTGCAGTGCGATTGTGATGTGGTGTTTGGGGCACTGTGCTGGAGTAGCTTTCAAATTTCATTGTATTTGTATAATGCAATGACAATAAAGGTATTCTATTCTATTCTATTCTATTCTATTCTATTCTATTCTATTCTATTCTATT
>NW_020769320.1:6997100-7012249 GCF_900518735.1 Pseudonaja textilis | reverse complement strand
TTCTATTCTATTCTATTCTATTCTATTCTATTCTATTCTATTCTATTTCAGAGATAGTGTCTTAATGAAGCAGAGAAAGAGTGGTCCAAAGCAAAAACCAGTGGGACTAGGAATGGCTTCCCAGTTGCTGATGGTTTGACTAGGGATGGATGCTCTCTGGCAGCTGTCTGGTCAACCCAGATGTTAGAAGCAGTGGTTGCCTGCTGCCAGTTTGGACCGGTTTGGGCGAACTGGTAGTTCTGACCGTCAGCTGGCCCCCGTCCTATCCTATCCTTTATTTCCTGCCGATTATCCCCCCCCCCCCACTGTTCTACTTACCATTGCTGACTTGGAAGGTAAGCAGCTCAGCTTATAAATGCTCCGTTTTCAGTGGAAATTCTGGTAGGTCCCGCCCACCATGCCCCCACCCACCCAGCAACTGGGCAGCGAACCGGTTGCTGGGATTTTTGAATCCCACCCCTGGAGAAGCCACAACCACGTGACTAATTTAACCATTTAACAACTGTGACAATTCACTAAACCAATGTAGTGGGAAAAGTCATAAAATGGGGCAAAGCCCGCTCAACAAATTTCTCACCTCGCAAGATAAATTCTGGGCTCAGTTGTGGCCGTGCTAACTCAAGGACTGCTGATCGGTGCAAGGTGGGACTTACAGTTCTGCCGTGTACTGCGGAAGATGCTCGGGGATTTTGCTGAGCTTCTGATTGGAACAATCCACCGTCGTGCCTTCGCAGCGGCATTTTTCAGGGCAAGCTAAGTCCGCAAAGCAATCGCCACTGAGTTTGGATCGGTAATCTTCCGTGCCTAGGGGTGAAACAAAACATAAAACACGTCCGTGAAGCTGGTTTTCCAAAATTTGCCAGAAGAAGGAGAAGAAGGAGAAGAAGAAGAGAAAATAAGTCGATCTTGCAACCAAGATGAAAAGGGTTTTGTGATCTTGAAGAAGAGTCAGGCTTAAGCGAGGGTTAAATTTGAGAAAGCTTGAAATTTGCCAGAGGGGGGGAACCCTGCACATGGTTTAACATGAACTGGAGCTTTTCACAGCCGCCGTTTCTGCTGATTAAGCTGTCAGCCAATCTATTCCATTTTACAGTGGGAAAAACAGAGAACAACGTCCCTTTTGGCTCAATAGGCTTTTATAAAACCCCAGTTTTAGGGTTAAGTAGATTGTTGCCCCCGTTTTATTTTTCACTCCCTGTTTAGACTCCCATTTTGCTGAAGCCTTTTTATGTCATCTCTCAACAATGCAGTTTACAGCGCTGCCTGGCCTCGTCGTTTGATTTGGTTTTGTTTTATTTTATTTTTTTGGAATATAGAATTCAGATTTAAGCCTCAGCAGCTTGCCATGCTGTAGAAAGCTGCGTGACGTTCCATGGTGCTTGACAAAACCATGTTTAACGCATACCTCACAACCACATGGTTAGATCAAGCACAACAGAAAATCTCGCCCACTTAATCAAACTTCATCCCACCGGGACAAGGAGAGGAAACAAAGGGGAGGGGTGGGAGAAGAGGAAAAGGAACAGGACAGGGTGGCAGGGAGAAACTTCAGAGGGTGGCCGTGGCATTCTTTGGAGCGAGACTTTCCTCCATGACGGTCACATCATTGAATCTGAAAGGAGAGCAACACAGGCGTGCAGGAGGAGATTTCTTCCCCATTCGTCGTATAAGTAAGACACGTACAAGTCAAACAGACATCTAGAAAAGATCTGAGGGTTGGTTGGTGGGAGGAGAGAAAACAAAGGAGGGTCGTGAACTCTTCTTGGATCAAAGGTGAGGAGACCGAGACTCAAAAGGGGAAGTGCCTCTGATCTGAGGAGCACGATCCACACACTCCCTTCTGTGCTTACAGCCCCAGTGGTGAACTCCTGGAAAGAGGGAGAAGAAGAAAACACAGACAAGGAGGAAAGAGAGACAGAGTGGTCTCCAATGGAAGCCTCCCAGAAGACAAGAGAGCTGATATGCAATGGTGGGATTCAGCCGGTTCACACCGGTTCAGAAGAACTGGTTGTTAACTTTCTGAGCAGTTTGGTGAACTGGTTGTTGGAAGAAATCCTTAAGGCAGAGAACTGGTGGTTAAATGATTTGAATCCCACCACTGCTGATAGGCTTGATCTCACCTAGGGTTTGAGGAACAAGTGGGCTTCCATTTGGGGCTTCCAAATCCAGAAGTTGGTTTTTTGTTTTGGCACATACCTTAAACATAAATTTCTTTGGTTGTGTGGCTTAGCCCAAAAGAGAGCAGACCAATGTTTGTTTGTTTTTGGAAGCAGAGAGGACAGCAAAAACACTGAGCAACAGTGACTTCACCCAACAATTTAATTCCAAGTCAGGGACGTGGTTTGCCCAAGCAAAGTCACCAATGGCCATCATGGAACTAATGGGAAAGGGACACAGCTACAGTAGAACCCCATGGCACTCTGGTCATACATGTTCACCGTTCAAACATGCAATCAGCTGGCTCTTGGAGCCTTCTGGATGTGTTTGAAAGAAGTAGAAGAAAAAGAGCTAGTCCATAGTTTTAGGGCATACAGCTGGCTAAGCTCCCATCCCAAAACAGGTTGTCATTCTGAAGTTCAAAATAATAAACTCATTTGTACTAAATAAATACTCATTCACAAGTTGGATTCTCCTAACTTTTAGCTTTTTATATATTTATTAATTCTTCTATGGAGCCCATCTCTCCTTAAGGTGACCCTGGGTGACTTTTGCAAGACTAACATATGGGTTTCATAGATCAGCCTTTCGTAACCTTAGCAATTCTAAGCTGCGTGGACTTCAACTGCTAGAATTCCCCAGCCAGCTGTGCCAGGTGTTTGATATGATTTTAAAATGAAATAGTAATTTCACTTTTCTGATTTTTTTTTTTTTATGAGAAGTCTCGACAATAATCAAAAAGGCCATTTTCTTTTTGTAGAAGCTTTTCACTCCATCAAAGCAACCAACAGACCTTCTTCAAAGAAAGCAGTTGGTCAGACTTTATTCCTAACAAAGAGGGAGGTTATCATATCAAATAATTCTATTTACTTTTTGCTGGCAGGTCATGCATTTGTATTTGAGTCAAAAGGTTAGTTAAACTTGGAAACCCTCCTGCCAGTCAATTATTTTTCACCTATCAGGATCCTGCAAGGTAAATGAGCAATCCTATAGTTCCTCCCTCAAACCATCAAGAAAATACTGGAATAAAGATCCTCAATACAAAATAAATCATTAAAATGGAAGCATGTGTCAAAGAGGAACAGCCAATGCGTTTGGTGTGGCATGTGCAAAGAGAATTAAAGTGGTATAAAATAGTGGCGATGTTTTAATTATTTTTTGATTTTATCAGAGCAATGGTACCCATGGATCCTTATGCAAATAAAAAAAAAAACCACCAATTTTGACCTGGCACTCCGTGATTTTGCAAGCACAGGGAACAAAAGAAAGGAATAGAGCAAGACAAGCAGAAAATCGAGTTCAGGTCATAAAACAGCAAAGAGGGAAAGGGTTCTTTGGGTTTTCTCAGCCCTTTGATCCGAGCAGGATTCTTTCATTTTAAAGCAGCTCAGCGGCTACATTTAAAGAAAAAATGATGTTAAGCAAGACAAAATATCCCAGCAAGTTCTCCTTCAAGAAACTATGAGCTGGATACCAAGAGCTGCATGCAAAGCTCGTGGGTTATGAAAACAAATCTAGGCAACTAGCACTATTCTAAAAGGTGTTTACTAGGGTTAAAAGGCATGCATCACTGTGCTTAGAAGTTAAAACAAAATTGCTTTGTGTGATAGCACAAACTCAAGTCTGCAGCTACTTGCACTGCACAGCCAAACCTACCTGGAATGAAATACTGTTCTTTAGCTACATTAAAAAAGACACAGAGAGAGAGAGAAAATAGGAACCTGAATGTCAGCAAGCAAAGAATTAATTTATTAGACTAAGTAAGGATGACAGATAGGCTAAAGTGACTACCACGGGGAAAATGTATATTTGCATCCATTGATTTACACAGTATGCCTGGATATAAATTTATTTGCATAAAGGTTAGTTGCGTTATTCTTGAATTTGCCATTAAAAAAACAGAATTAACTGCAGACTAGATGGACACCAGATGCTACAAGTTAGATTTTAGAAGAAAGAAAGGAGGAAATAGAGTAAGATTAGAAAAAAACAAACATCACAATTTATCATGATAGAATATAAGCTTTTCCTTGAAATATGAAGGACATGCGTTTCAATTTTCTATTGCTGCTGGTTTTCTAAAAAAAAGGATTTTGCTAGTACTCCAGGAGTGAAAAAGAAATGCTGTGAGGAATATAGCCCAATGGTCTGACTTAGTTCACAATTGAAAAGCATTATGTAGTCGATTTCTGTCTCTATTTTTTGTGTTTAACCAAGGTTGAGATGTGGGCTACTAACCTACATGGATATTACAGATCCAGTCCAGACTTCCTTTGATTGCTAAATAATTCAGCTAAGAACCAGACAGGATTTCTGTTAAGGATGTCTGCAATTTTCTTTCCCCTCTTTAGAGAGGCTGGGCGAGTTTTCTTTGGAAGGGAAGAAAAAGTAGCAGGCGAGCAAAAGAAATTACCTGAACAACGAAATTTCTTGCTTTTGATCTGCCCAATCCTTTTGTTGGCCAAACGGCGGGGGCTGGAGCAACGAGCACCGCTGGTCTCAATGGGGTTTACATGGAGATAATCTGCCAGCCACTTCAGATGACAGTCACAAATAAATGGGTTCTGAGCCAAGTGCCTTTGACAAACAGAAAGAAAAGAACATTTTTAAAAAGGGGGGGGGGCGATGTTGCGGTAGGTTTTCCGCCAAAGTTTCCTGCTGTACTCAGGGAGTTCACTCGAAATGCTCATACGTACAGTGTTTGAATTGCTCGTAGAGGAGAGAAAGTGCCCTTTGCAATAGTCTGAAGTTTGTTGTCATACAAAGAGAGAAGGTTCAAATTATGTAAGTCTTGGAAAGCATCCACTCGCAGGCAGTTGATCTTGTTCGCATTCAATAATCTGTAAAGCCAAAGAGAATGGCAACATATTAGGTGTTTAATTAAGCTTCGCTGCTGTAGCTCTTGGACTTATATGCCCCTTCGCGGTGCTTTCCAGCCTTCTCTATCTACGAGGTTTACAGAGTCAGCCTCTGGCCCACAACAATCTGGGTCCTCGTTTTACCCACCTTAGAAGGATAGACGTCTCCGGTCAGGAGCGAACTTCTGGTTGTGGAATACTGCATCGAACTCCCAGTTAGCCTGGAATACTGCATTCTAACCACCAGGAAGGAAGAGAGGGAGGAAGCGAAGGAAGGAAGGAAGGAAGGAAGGAAGGAAGGAAGGAAGGAAGGAAGGAAGGAAGGAAGGAAGGAAGGAAGGAAGGAGAGGGAGGGACCCCTAACAATAACACTTAAGACTTATATCCTACTTTCCCAGCCCTCTCTAAGCGGTTTACAGAGTCAGCCTCTTGCTCCCAACCATGGGGGCTCTCATTTGACCCACCTCAGAAGCAGTTTTCTTAGAATCCACTTTGAGTTTTCTCAACGTGTAGTGAAGGAGCAGTATGGCATTCCCAAGTTCTAGTTGACTTTCTTCCTCCAGTTCTTAGTTTTATCGTAAACATTAGGCCCTCTTGAGGATTTTCACACAAATATTCTACTAGGGCAGAGGTGGGGAACTGTGGCCATTTGATAACTTATGGACTCCAACTCCCAGAATCCCTGAGCCAGCTGGCACCAGCTGAAGTCCACAAGTTATCAAAAGGCCCCAGTCCCCCACTTCTGTGTTAGGATATTGCCTGTCCATCTTGCCTGTCCAGATTTCGCAAGGAGCTGCCCTTGGCTTCAAACAAACTAGAACAATGCAAGCTGAAAAGTGGCACTATTGTTTACTCCAAGGAAATTTACTTCTGCAGGGTACCTGTGTTCATATTTATCTGTGTTTGCCCTGCACTGCACACATGCAGATACATGCATTATACACATATATGCCTATTTTGTTACAAACCCAAACAATATTTCTTATTTCCTAATCATATATATTTTAAAGTTCACCTCTCAGGTGCAAGTAATTTTAATATGTGTATATAATTATGATTCAATTATTCAACCTTTTCTCCCCTAGATCTGTGGGACCTAGCTAATTCCCAAATTAGTATTTAAAAGCATGGGAATACAAAATAAATCAGACATTTCTGTTATTTTTTTCCAACTTATTTTTTTATATTCTTGGATCTATTCTTTCCTTCCTCCCTCCCTCCCTCCCTCCCTCCCTTTTCATACATGCAAAGGCTGTTTAGTCTTCTCATTCATGTTTCCTTTGAAATTAGTGTATCTTATGTAGATAAAGAGAATACCACTCATCTATTGTTCAGTGTTATTGGAGGTTGTTTGTTGCCCACAAGCAACTTTGCTGCTGTACCCTCAGGATATCGAGTTGTTTGCCCTCACAGTTTTACCCTGTCTTGGGATTAATCAGATGTAGAGAACCACAGAGGAATAAAACTCTCTACTGTGAATTGCATGGGCCATTTTGTGACTATATAGAGGACATTCACTTTAGTGGAGTTGAGTAGATCCCAGCACTAAGCAAAAGAGACATACAGAATCTTTCAGAATGGTATATACAATCCCTCTTACTTGAAGTTCTTAGACTAGAAAGATATGGATGTTACATATCTTATACCCTGTACATGAGGTGTCTCATCCCTCATCTTTCTCCCACTTCCTTCAAACTGGTAAAATTCCAAATAAATCATTTAATTCCAATGTCATTATCAAACTTCATGACATCTAGTAAAGTATTGGCTGAAAATGTCCATGTCTTGGAATGCCAGGAAAAAGAGACAATCAGCAAGGAAACAAAGGCAAGTTTGTATAAAAAGTGGAAAACTGCATTTCTAGGCACAGGAATATTCTCTGCCACTCATCCTCCAAGCAAACAAAAGTTGTATCTACCAGTCGTGGCTGCCTCTTCCCAACTGTCTCCCTTCATATGTAACCATGATTTTAAAATGCAACGTTCACGCTAATTTTTAAAAATAATAAATATGAATAAATAACCTTGCTTAAAGAAGAGATAGACTGACAGACAGGGGGACTAATAGAGATAACTCCGAGAAAACAGCATAAAATGAATGAAAGTGTTCCCTTAAAATCGGTATTCTCAAACCATGGGTTCCAGTGCTTAAAAGCAAAACAAAAAGGACTGTAGAAAATTAATTGAAGGGGGGAAAATGTTTTATCTTGATGAAGAGTAGGAATAGGAGAGGAGAGCCTGAAAGGATTAGAAAGAAAAAAAAAAACCCTTCAACTTCAAAAGATGGAGATTTCTCCCCTCAAAGCAGGCTTGCTGGTTCAACCCACTTCAACCCCAAACTCCCTTCTCAATAAAGACAAATAAAACTGTGTTTTAATAAAAGAAATACTCACAGTAACTGAAGAGCAAAAAGCCCTTCAAAAAGGCCCTTGGGAAGTTCGGTGATTTTGTTTCCATAGAGAACCCTACAACAACAACCACCACAACAAAAATGGTTAATTAATGCATCTAGACATTTTCGACCACCATATTCCCCCAGCAATAGCAGAACAAAGTTCTCATGAAAATGCTTTTGAATAACACAATTTTATCTGCCAAAGTTCCACTATCAGGCTCTTAATAAGGAGTTGGTGTTGGTCTGGTTAGTTTTTCTAAAAGTATTCTAATTATTTTCACAGATGTCTTCTGACCTAAATCACATTATTAGCACAGAGGGTTCTGAGAGTGATGCTTTACAGGAAGAAAATTGGTTTGCCTTGTTGTTGTTGTTGTTGTTTTTAAATCTCACCTATTTTTATAAGTAACTCAAGGCGGCAAACATACCTACTACCCCTTCCTTCACCCTATTTTCCCCCCAATAATTGCCTTGTGAAGGGAATTGGGCTGAGAGAGAGAGAGAGTGACTGGCTCAAAACCACCCAACTGACTTTCATGACAGGACTAGAAATCAAAGTCTCATTCATGGTGATTAGCCCAAAGTCACCCAGCTCGCTTTAATGCCCAGCTAAAATAAAGCCATCTAAATCAGGATTGCACAACTTGACTAGTGGCATCACATCAAGCGCATATCACACCAAGGATAACAATGTGTGTTGACTTCCTGCAGAGTTTCTACAGAGTGCAAATTACACCACTGGCACACAGGAACAGTTGCAGGATTTGGGTTTGGCCAGTTTAGAGAAAAGAAGGACTAGGGGAGACATGATAGCAGTCTTCCAGTATTCGAGGGGCTACCCCAAAGAAGAAGAGGGGGGTCAACTTCATTTCCAAAGCCCCAGAAGGCAAGACAAGAAACAAAGGATGGAAACTCATCAAGGAGAGAAGCAACCTGGACTAAGGAGAAACTTCCTAACAGTGGGGACAATCAACCAGTGGAAAGTTGCGGGTCCTTCATCATTGGAAGAGCCTGGACAGCCACTTGTCTGAAATGGCAGAGGGGTCTCCTGCTTGAGCAGGGGGCTGGACTAGAAGACCTCCAAGGTCCCTTCCAACTCTATTCTGATTGGAATGAAGGAATGGACAGCAGCTGTATAGTTTCATTTTGTCGTGGAATGAATTATTTGTGTGGAGCAAACAACCTCTCTGCATTTCAGACATGAAGTACAGCTAGAATTTTCAGTAGCTTGAAAACTCCCTGAACATTTCAGGTCTAATCGAGCTTAAGCAGGCAGCATATGGAAGGGTAACTGCGACAGAAGTTGAGACGCATAAAATTTGGGGGAACCAGCTAGCAGAACTACAACAGTGCAATTTTATTTCCTTTTCTAGCCCTCTGGTGAGTACAATGGAGTTTTGATAAATAGCTTCTACTATGGTACATTTGCGAAGGGATTCAGAATATGGAGAAGAAGAAAAACATAAGAAGGTGCTTATTTTTATTTAACTCAGGAAAGCAACCGAAGAAGCAGTTAGACATCAGAAAAAGAAAAAAGAAAAGAAAACCCACAGGGAATGAATTTGCAAGTTTTGTTCCCACCAGACTTCAGAGCTGTATTTAGCAGCATAGCCTAAAATCTATAAGCATTTGTCTGCGCACATACCTACCGTCTGGAAAACAAATATGCTATTGAAAATTGAGTGCAAATGGCCTTACAAATAGTTTTTAAAAGAACTTACATCAGGGACATGCACTTTAAAAACCTGTTTCGGGATAATGTAAATGTCAAGGAGTGAAAACAGCTGATCTGCATTAAAAATAATGCAGACAATTTAGGGTAAGAGTAACATAAAAGAAAGAAAATTCTGCACGTTAAAGAACATTGCAGACTCCAAAGACTGCAAAGCTGACTACACATATTTCTAAAACATCTGTAGAAAAAAATATTGAATCCATATATCTTTACATAGCACAGCGGGATTTTTTATATATGTATAATTTGCCCAAGATGGAGTGAATTCTACCATTACATTACATGAAACCAGTGTATTAATTAAACTAGCTGGATTAAATAGTGAAGCTGAACTTTAAATTAAAGGTCCAACTATCCTCACTTATTAAGTTTACAGTTTCCTAGGAACAGATCTGAAACTGTCTTCATCTCAGACTAGGATTATTTTCACTACATAGGATTATTTTTTTAAACAAATTTACAGTCATTAAAACTTCATATGCAAAATCTGCAGTCAAGTTGAGTTAATGTTTCCAAAAAAATCTAGTTGTATTAATATATGATAATATCATCTGAAGCCCAAGTTCAATGGCTTAACTGGTTTAAAGACAAGTTACCGGTAAATTAGGATGACAATAAATGTAATTAATAGCACAAATGCTGGAAATGAAATATTTTTAGCCCTGACATGCTCCATGGGCATTCTTCAAAACTTAAAAAAAAAATGCATGGATAGTTAATCACTTCCTTAAATATTTGCTCCTCTCACCAGCTGTCTGAGTATGCAAATATGCATTGTAGCATATCCTCATTAAGCAGTTGGTTTTAAAAAGTCAAATGCTATCTTGAGTATATTAAGAGGCCCCAGACTCCAAAAGCAACTGTTCCGTTCTTCTCTCTCCAAATGGACAGGCTTCGTTTGGAGAATGGTGTCCAGTTTTCAGCACATAATTGAAAAAGAACAGTGCTGAATAAATTTGAGAATTTGGAGCAGAAATACCATGATGGTGAAACATGAGGAAATCAAACCTTATTAACAGTTAAAGGATTTGGTATGTTTAGCTTATGGAAGCTGAGGGAAATCTTCAAATTACACAAAAAGAAGAACTTGCTAATTTTCTATGGCCCCAGAGGGTAGAACCAGACCCCATGGTTGAAGAAAGAGTTTCAGACTAGACACTGGAACTTCTTAACCCTACAAGCTGCTAAAGACTGGAACAAAATTCCATAGGAAGGGGTGACTTCTCCTTCACCGAAGACCTCCCAAGAGAGGTCATCTATCTAGATATCTTCTAGCAGATCCAGTATTCAGCAGGGAACTGGACTTCTAAAGACCTTCCAAGGCAACAAGATAAGTCAAGACCTCCTAAAAGTTGGACTTCTGATTTCCCATAGATAGTGCTTACCTCTGGGAAATCAGTGCCCGCCTACTCCCATGAGTGGGCATGTGATGTTTGATAGTATTACGCCCCACTTTGGAAGCGTTGACTTAGCAAGTACCGATCCATCTAATGTTTCCAGAAGAAGTTTCCTTAAGGGAGTTTATGTCAGTGACTGGCCTTCACAATGTCCGGGTCAAGGAAAGCATGCAATGCCATCATCAAAAGCACCTCTCTCAATGAACATGGGATGAACATCGCCTGTATGAGAGGCGGCTGGGATACTTACAGGGAATTAAGTGAGCGGAGACCCTGGAAAGCATCTGGGGCTACCTCAGAGATTTGATTGTTGCTCAGATCACTAAAACGAGAAAAGATGTCCCAGTAACACAAGCACAGCCTTTAGGACAGCGTCTCTCAGCCTTGGCCACGGTAAGGTTTCTTGCCGGCTAGGGAACGCTGGGAGTCGAACTGCAAACCTCTTAAAAGTGAGCGAGATAATCACAACTTTCTTATGTAAATTCCAAAGTATTTCTCACTTACATTCGCCTGAGCTTTTTATAGGGTGAGAAAGCTCCAGGTGGAATGACCTTGATTGAATTTTGCTCCAGTCGTCTAACAAAAAGAGACAAAAAAAAAAACTGGATAGAAAAAAAACACTTCACAGGGAAATAAGATGTTATATAATTGACACCCACATCCACGAGAAAGAACATGCTATAAAAACATGGGCAAGTTACGCCACAAGAACAGAGAGGCTTCAGTGATTTTTAATTTTAAATGCCGAAAAAAATATTCTGTCAATTTGATATAGATTTAATGATAATCCCCATTAGGTGCTAATTTTATTTTGCATTTGTGGCATACTAAGATATCTTATGTTTCATCTGGAACAAGAAAATACAAGGAAATATATTAGATAAATGTATTCGATGTTTTGTTAACATAGGATTCATGTTCTCCTCCTCCCCCCATGTAAAATTAGTCAGTAATAGTCAGTCGATGAGAACTAGGGAGGCGGAAAAGATTTTAAAATGCATAGATAAATGTGTTTATAATACAGGTAACCTTCAACTTACACAAGTCCACTCAGCAACCATTCAAAATTACACCCAGTTGATAAAAGGATAAGATTTTGGACAGTTTCTATGGTTTTTCCCATAATCATAATAATACTTTTCCCTGCACTGGGAACTAACAAAAGTTTACTGGAAAAGTGAATGAAAAAATAGAAAAACGAAAGGCTGAAAATCTTGCCAGAGACTTGGAAAAACAAAGGCCGGAGTGACCCATTCACAGGAAGAAGCAAATCTTAACTTTCATTTCATAGCAATGCAATGCAGAAAGAGCAGTTCGCTAAGGATAGAAGGAAGGCTTCCAGAAATAAATAATTTGTAAATCAGCAGAGCAAGTATAAATTATGGCGCTGTTTAATACCGGAATATTTTCTTGATAGACTATTACCGTTAATAGCCACCACTGTTTCTGAGAAGCCTCTTATGTTCAAATAACAGGGGTCTCTGGATGTACGGGGGACTGACACTAAGAAATTGAGGTGATTGTAGCCAGTGACCTGCATTATGCCTCTCTAAACATTAATATTTTCTGTGCAATGAAACAGTGTAACACAATCATGGCTCCCCCCCCCTCCCAATATGGAATTATTTGCAAGAATAATAGAATTGGCCATCTTCTACGCTCCACAGATAAACAAACGTTTCTGCAACATGTCATATGTCAAAGTTGAATAACCATTTGAGATTGGATTAGCCATTTTTCTGAAATGGTATAGGGCTTCCTGTCTAAGCAGGGGGTTGGACTAGAAGACCTCCAAGGTCCCTTCCAACTCTGTTGTTCTATTCTAAAGTCACTTGGGTACCCTTCTACGTCTGATATAATTAATGAATTGATTGTTCAACAAACCAGCCATTATTTTCATTGAGAATCCCATTGATAGGGTTAAAGTCACAAAATCCTGAGCTGTCAATATCTAACGATCAATATATTGAACTCCTGGAGTTTACCAATTAGGTCAATCTGGAATTGCTACTTAAATGTATTTGTCAACTCATAAAATATCTCTTTGGTCTTTTTAGAGTTGCCAACAGAAAGGGAGGGGGTAGCAGTGCGGCAGCTTGGAAATTGAAAGTGCATTCCATAAATAGTTTTCAAAGATAGTCACTAGGTGAGTGAAGTTTCTGCCTTGCAAAATTCTAACTGGAGAACATAATTGATGATTCTTGGCTATGGAGGTGTCCCATTGGAGAATATGAATTACGATACACCCAGTGGGTGGAGAGAAAACCAGGGTCAAGGGTGACAATGAATTATGTGTCTCAGAGTCGGCTACACACAGGCAGTGCCGGCATGTTCACTCCCAATGAATCGTTTTGAAGTTCTGGAAGTTTGGCTCAAGACTCATGATTTAATTGGCGTAACTGCCGGAATCCTGACAGTATTTGTGGCAGGGATGAACAGTGCCACCCTCCTCCACCCATTCCCCAACATTGTGTGGGGAGGGACCTAACAGGAATCCACCTCTCTTTATGGACGGAAAGCTTTTGCAAGCAACAATTCAAGTGAGGCAACTACCCAGACGCAAATACAAAGTTGTATCAAACCCACCTTGGTTCATTCACAGGGAAGATAAGTTGCTAGGAAGATATACCTCATTTCTGACTTACATTTCTGTAATGGCTTCCGGAAGATTGGTGGGGATTTCAGTCAGGCCTTTCCCTCGGCAATCCACAATGTTGTTACTACAGGTACACGTAGCAGGGCAGTGCAACACACTACAGGAGGGAGCCATAAAAGACTGGTGACCTGAAAACAGCAACAAATGGCCACTTCTAGAGCTGCAAGACAGCTACTCAAGAAAAGTGCAACGAAGTCACGGCTGGATCCTGCTTGTTTGATATGCGCCCCACTGACCCCTAATCATTATTGTAACAAGTTTTTGTCTGTGGAATTATGGGAGTCAGTCAAGACATCTGGAAGGAATCCAGTTTGGGATAGATTAGCAAGGTTGCAATATTTCCTTTGCATCCATTTAGACATTATCTGCTGAGCTTCTCATCAAGCAAAACCATCAAAAACATTTAGAGGAAGAATAAAAAAGAACGGTCCACGTGACAGTTTTATACATCATCCTTGGACAGCTGGGATGTATTAAGAGTGTCTGACAACTAACTGATGACACAATTGATTTTTTACATTATTATTATTATTATTACTTAAAGTGAACTTGCCTTCTTCCTCATCTGGAGGTTATGAACAGAGAAAAAGAAACAATATTAGCAACCTATCACTTGACATTTCATTATTCTTTCATGACAAGCAAACAAGAAACCCACAGATGGTAAAATATGTCATGCGCCCACTGTTTATAGTTCCCTTTTATTTATTTTTTGTGCAAAAGTAAGTTATTAATTTTGGATGGGGATGTGGAACTCTGCAGAGCCATAATTTCACCTCTTGCACTGAGTCGTTACTATGAAAAAGCAAGAGGTTGTGGCAATTAAATACGCAGCATCTAGTCTTCCTTCTTCTTCTTCTGGCAGATATTGTTGTAGACGTAGGAGTCGATATAACTTCTATCAGGCATAAGCGCACCAACGTGCCTACCGTCCCTGTCCTATTGTTTCTTTTTATTTTAATTATATGTATCCATTTCATGTACTCATAACTATGTCTATACTTATACCTGTAATCTTATAATCATTTGACAACATAAACAAACAAACAAACAAACAAACAAATAAATAAATAGAAGAATTATTGTATGAAGGAACAAGAGACGTAAATAAGGGCCAGAATATCGGTTCCTTTCCCCCTCTGCCAATTTTTCTAGTTATGCTGACTGCATTTCGACAAGCAGAAAGAGGATGTAACCAAGACCCTTGATCTCTAAGTCCATCTTCTAAGTCAGCTTTTTGAAGTGGATGGGCTTCACTGCACCACTCAGAATCCTGGAAAAGCGGACTCTCGGCGGACTTCCATGCACCATTTATTAGTGAAACTAGCATGGCCAATGTGGTTTTTCAATCTTGTCTTGCATCTAATTAAAGGTTGATTGAAAAATCAGGCTTGTCAGATGCTCCACCTTTTTTACCCTGCTCTATGGAGTGGAGAGTTGGTCTCAGAAAGAAAGCTACATGGAAGAGACCAGAAGAATTTGAAATGTGGATTTACAGGGGGCCATTGCATATAGGTTGGGTTGACAAAGTCATAAATGAGGAGGGGATAAGCCACCTGGGAAAGCCAAGGGGAATCACCCAAACCATTCAAAAAAAGCAAAAGTTGGAAAATTTTGGACATGTGAGGCGACACCTGGAAAAATACGGCATGCTTTGCTTAACACTCCAAGGAAAGATGGAAGGCAAATGAGGTCCAAGCAGAAGAAGAACATCATGGCTTCAAAATCTAAGGGGGCAGTTTGGGCAAAACCCAGGAGCACTTTTTCATGCAGCAGTTGATAAAAAAAGGATCGCCAATATGATCGCCAGTGTTTGATGACGGATAGGGAAGGAGAAGGAGAGAAGAGGAAGAGGAAGAAGAAGAGGAGGAAGAGGAAGAGGAGGAGGAGAAGGAGAAGAAGAAAAAGAAGAAGAAGAAGAAGAAGAAGAAGAAGAAGAAGAAGAAGAAGAA
>NW_020769320.1:6962921-6983839 GCF_900518735.1 Pseudonaja textilis | reverse complement strand
GGGCCTTATTTTTTTTTGACCCCCGAAAAAACAGCTAGGCTGTCTTTTAGGGGGTGACTTAATTTCCTCCCCCACCTAGAGCGCCCCATGCGCATGTGCCTCTCCATGAGGCCGTTTCTATCAGCAGACGAAAGCTCCCCAAAGGCAGAGTCACCAGCCGCTTCAGGGCGAGGCGTGGCTGCCCGCGTCCCCTCGCCATGAGGCAATGTCTTTTGGGTAATAGAAGCTCCCCAAGGGCAGTCACCAGCCACTTCGATCGGCCAGTAGAAGTGGCCTCGCGGTGAGGGGAATATGCGTGGGCGCTCGCCCTGAGGCTGCTTCTACCGGCTGATCGAAGCGGCTGGTGACTCTGCCTTTGGGGAGCTTCTATCGGCTGAGGTTCTATCAGTAGTAGATCGGGGTAGCCTAGGCTACCTGCAGGGCGTTCCTAAAGGCAAGTTTTGTCCCCACCCCCTGCCCTAAATTTTGTGGGTGGGGCTTAATTTCACCTCATGCCTAGAAATCATGCTGGACCTTCCTATTGGTGGAGGCTGTATTGTTAGAGAAACACAGTATCTATCTTATCTATCTATCTATTTATCTATCATCTACCTACCTACCTGCCTGCCTACCTATGACTCCAACCCTCATAGCACTACAGGCATGTCTGTTCCCCCATGAATTTGGGTGTTTATTTTACTCTTGTAAGCCACCCAGAGTCTGAGATAGGTGGCTATATAAGATAAATAAAAGAATATATAAATACTTACAGATTTTTAATGTCAACAGCTCCACGGAAAGCCTTCCTTGGGATGGCGTGTATCTGGTTTTCACTGAGGTCCCTAAAAAAAAAGATAATAAATAGCTTCCAAGGATCTTTTTGCTTAAGAACAGTTGTATCAAATCAACCCAAATTTTATCAATTCACATACACACACAAAATCTACTTAGTGATACCCAATTGTAAGCATAAGGGACATTTTAAAGACTCTTAAATGTTTGCATTCAACATAAAAGGAAGAAGAAAGCAGCAAATAGCTAACAATTAGCATTACATAATTTCCCAATGCTTATATCAGAACATAAGGTGGCTCAGTGGCTAAGGACGCTGAGCTTGTTGATCGGAAAGGTCAGCAGTTCGGCGGTTTGAATCCCCGTAATGAAGTGAGTTCCCGTTCTTTGTCCCAGCTTCTGCCAACCTAGCAGAGTTCAAAAGGACGTAGAAAATGCAAGTAGAAAAATAGGGGCCTCTTTGTGGTGGGAGGGGAATAACGTTCCATGCGCCTTTGAAGGCGTTGAGTCCTGCCGGCCACATGACCACGGAGACGTCTTCGGACAGCACTGGCTCTTCTTTGGCTTTGTAATGGAGATGAGCAACGCCCCCTAGAGACGGGAACGACTAGCATGGATGTGCAAGGAGTAGAACTTTTACCTTTACCTTAAAAAGTATACATACAGGTAGTCCCCAACCTAGGACTACAATTGAGCCCAAAATTTCTGTTGCTATATGAAACATTTGTTAAGTGAATTTTGCCCCATTTTACTATCTTTCTTGCCACAGCTGTTAAGTGAATCACTGCAGTTGTTAAATTAGTAACGTGGCCATTAAGTGAATCTGGCTTTCTCATTGACTCTTCCTATGTTTTAGCCTCCAGCCCCCTCATCATCTTTGTGGCTCTTCTCTGCATTCTTTAATATCAATATGGCACATTCCTATATGAGTCCTTCCAATTCTCCCAGGTGCAATTAAATGAATGTGTAAGAAAATACTTCTTTGCTTCTTTCCAGCGTTTTCATCATGGGAGTGAATAAATTGCTGCAAATGTACAGTTTGCAGTAGAATTTACGTCACGTTTTGATTAATTATTGAACTTGCAGCTGCACAGACTGCAGAATGTATTTATGAAAGTGTGCATTTACATTTGTATATCAGAGAAATAACTGGAGGATAAACTAGAACAAACAATGGTTTGTACGCAAGTTTTAGAAACCTTGCAAATTTAGAGACTATTTTCAAACAGCAAACTGTATCCAATTCAAAATAGAGGAAGCTAAATTTTGAATTCAATTTTGAATAAAAAGTTCTAAGTGAATAGTCATAATAGACGTTATTGTCCATTTACTGAACAAACAGGGGGCTCTGCTAGAGATACATATATATCTATCTATATATTCCACCTCTTTGCAAGGAAGTCAGCTCTGCACTGCAGCTATTTTATTGCTCACCATCCAATATCTGAGTTGAATATGCTATTTACTTTACAAAGCACAGGACGCTATTATTTTAATTGTGCTAATGGAAACTGCTGTGTGCATTGGTGAAATCATGCTCTTCCAAAGTTGGGATAAGGGACCTGTCCTTCCCTGCATAGTTAAATCAACATTACTTTAAGACAATAAATTTTCTGTAGTAGGCACACCTGCTTCTAAATTTAATTACTGGTAATTCTATTTTCCCTTTATGGCTTAACCTCTCTTAAGAGACTGATCACTAGTACCATAAATCTACAAAAGCATTCAATACTTTGCAGAAACTACCCGGTTGCAGTGGAAGGAGTAAAAGGTACTTATTTTCTGCGGTCACAGTAGTAAGCAAGAAGCACAACTGAGCACCTAAAATCAAGTCCTCCGACAGAACAGGCAATCCTTGACTTATGACCACCACTGAGCCCCCAAATTTAAAACAATTGCAGGCAGCCCCAAATTCCCCACGCTAAGTGAGACCTTTGCTAAGTGAGTTTTGTCCCATTTTGTGATCTTTTTTGCCATCGTTGTTAAGTGAATCACTGCAGTTGTTAAGTTAGTCACACGGTCGTTAAGTGAATCTGGCTTCCCCATCGACTTTGCTGGTTGCAGAAGGGGATCATGTGACCCCTGGGAAACACCGCAACCATTGTAAATACAAGTCAGTTGCCAAGCCTGCAAATTTGGATCATGGGACCTTGGGGAGGCTGAAACGGTCGTAAGTCCCTTTTTTCAGTGCCATTTTAAATTCCGAACGGTCATTAAATGAACAGTTGTAAGTCAAGGACTACCAGTGCTATCCCGATAATAGAAATTTAAGATCTAAAAAGAGGACCACAATGAAGTGGGGAGTTTCTCACTGAGTATTGTTCCAGTTCAGTGATGGCGAACCTTTTTGTTGTGGTGTGGCAAAAGCGCGCGTCCATGTGCCAGCACCCACAATGCAATGCGCTTTGCCCCCCTGTGCATGCGCACATAATACCACCACCACTCCTCCCCCTCCCCTGCACTGTGCATGCGCACGCCTCCCAGCTGATTTTTGGCCTACTTGAGGCTGTTTTTGCCCTCCCGGAGGCTCGAGAGAAGCCTCTGCAGCCTCAGGAGGCCGAAAAATGGGCCCATTTTGGCACTTCCAGTATTTCCAGAAGGTCCATTTTTCAGCAGTGCAGGTAAGTTTGGCTGGGGTTCATGTGCCCTCAAAAATTGCTCTGTGTGCCACCTGTGGCATGCGTGCCATAGGTGTGCCATCACGGTTCTAGTTAGTCTATCTACTGAGAAATTAACTAACCACATTTCCCCATTATATAGACTGGTAATGAAACATCTGCATGAAGTAAAACCAAGTTAACAGAATAACAAAGCCCAAGCAGGAGACCCTAGACCAGACTTCAAGCGTTGAAGTCCACAAGTCTTAAAGTTGCCAAGTTTGGAGACCTCTGGCACAGACCATTTCAGGCTAATGGTTGTCCAATCTCGTCTTAAAAACTTCCAGGGTTGGAGAACGTACAACTTCTGGAGGGAAAGGTTTTGGAGAAGAGTTTGAACCCCCTCTTCTTAACTGCAGCAGCCCCTGAGATATTCGAAGAGTATTAGATATAATAGGAAGAACAAAAATTCAAAAGAAACTTTAGGATCTAAAAATTCAACCCTGTGTCACGTTTATTCTCCACTGATGGTTCTGTTTTCTGAAGATGTGCTGTTCTACTTAATACTCTAATATCTGAAGGGGTGTGACTTTATTTCATTGCCTCTATCTACAACATTTTTGATACCTAAATTGTAGAGTTACATCTGGTGTTAACTTGGAATTATATGTCTACTTCCACTGTCGAAAGAGAGGCTTATGATATGGCAAGGTGCATATAACATTTTCTCGTAATATATTTTCACAACTTGGGTGAAAGAATAGAACTAGTTTGGGAACTAAAATAATTCTAGCATAGACCAGAGCCTTTCTTAACAATTTTGCTGAGATTTAATGCTCTAATTTACTCTAATTCAGAGTTTAAGTTACTGAACTCTAAACCCTTTTCTTAAATTTTGGAGTTTAAATTTTTATTTTGTAGTCCCTGTAATATAACACTGGTGAAATACGAATTCTTTTAAAATCTCCCATTTATTCCTGGAATAAACTGTAGCAGCATACTAGTAATTCTTGAAGTAGATCAATTCCATTCTCTGATGACTCCAGAAATGCACTTAGACTAATTTGCCAAGAATACACAGCATAGCACTGTTTTAAGAAGGCCGTAAATATTATTCATTATAGAAAATTAAATTCCTAAGCAGATTTATTGTACATATTACCAAAAAGTCGCAATGGTTCAAGAAACCAAATAATGATTATGATAACAAGAGAAACAAAGCAGTAAACATGATTTTCAGAAAATCACAGTGTGATAAAGACACTGTGGTTTTCTATCTTACAAAATGCAACTTTATGGATAACGATTAAGTGCATGATGTATTAACCATCCCATCGGAAAGACTGGTCCTGTGTTATTTTCTTTTTTAAAAAAAATACAACTATTTAAATATGCTTTCCTTATATATCTTTAACAAGATTCTATCCTGTTGCTTACTTATTACTACATCGTGAACAAATTTCTGTAATGCTAATATATGCAAAATTTTATATATATGTAAGTTTCCCATAAAAAACTGCCGATAAAAAAAGAGAAAGCCCAGAAGAGCCTTTCTCAACTGAAGATCTGCAAGAGGTCATGATTGAAAAGGGAGGATGAATATTTTTTAAACTTTTTACATGGTGTTTCTCAGCTGCTAGCCTGCTGATTTTCTGTTGTTGGGAATACTGACAAACATGAATTGTGTAAGTTATTTCACTGCATTGTGAAATTTCCATATTTTTGTTATGTCTATGCAAGACTTCCATGACACCTGAGTATGACAGGGGGGAAAAGGCTTTAACAGATTAACAGAGCTGGAAGGGACCTTGGAGGTCATCTAGTCTAACCTCTCTGCCCAAGCAGGAGACCTAGCCCATTTCTGACAAATGGCAGTCCAGTCTCTTGAAAGCTTCCAGTGATGAAGCTCCCACAACTTCTGAAGGAAACTTCTGTTCCATGGGTTGGTTGTTCTCACTGTCGGAAAGTTTCTCCTTATTTCTAGATTGAATTTCTGTCCTTGATCAGTTTCCATCCATTATTCCTTGTCTGGCCTTCAGGTGCCTTGGAGAATAGCTTGACCCCCCCCCTTCCTCTCTGTGGCAGCCCTCAAAAATTGGAAAGGCTGCTCTCATGTCTCCCCTGGTTCTTCTCTTCCCTGGACCAGCCAGACCCAGTTCCTGTAACCCTTCTTCATAAGGTCGACAAAAGAATTCATAACTCTGAACCTCCAAAAGTTCCTGCTTTTTTTCCAGGAACTCCCATCTCTCACTGTGTACACAATTGCTCCAGAGTTGGAACTGCCCTGAATTCAGGGTAGGCTTTTCCTTGCAGGAAGCGATCCAATATCATTCTCACCGCCTGAGAAGTTCTTGCTTCAGCGCCTGCCCACCTAGTAAATGCACGTAGATAAACAGGCAGGGGTGGGATTCTACCAGTTCGGGCAAATCAGTAGCTCCGGGGATCAGCTGTGAGCGAACCAGTTTGCTCCTATGATCAGCTGTTGGGACCAACCCGCCTGCTCTACCCTGTTTTTTATATCCTGGTTTCCAAGCTCAAGCTGATTTGCACGTCACAGCGGATTTCTGTGCACCAGCTGTTTAACACAGAGAGATTGCTGGAGAAGATTGGTAACAAATGCTCTGCACGTACGCTCACAGAACCGGTTGTTACACCGGATGAATCGCACCCCTGTAAATAGGAGCCACTTCAGTGGGAAGGTAACAGAATTCGTGGACCTTTGGCGAATAGCCATGATAGCCACATGACCATGGACATTGTCTTCGGACAATGCAAGCACCTTTGGCCAAGAAACAAAGGTGAGTCCTGCCCCCAAGGGGTAGGCACAACTAGACTGGGGAAACCTTTACCTTTTTATACTACAACATGATATATAGAAGGATGTAGTTCCCACATATTTTAGTGTTTGGGGGAATTGCCATATTGTGCCAAGATTTGATTAAACTTTTGGAGAAAAGATAACTGCAAAGTTACTCTCAGGGAGACAGGATTCAACAACGGGGGGAGTCCAATTGCAGTTGGTATGGAAATGAAGTTGTTCCGAAGAAGTTATAGTTCTGTATCTTCCCACACACGTGTCTTAAGGAATATTAGGCATTGCAAAGCTTACGACAAGTATGCGGGAAAATTTAATTATATAGAAAGCTGGAGCAAACTACTTTCTGACAGACAACTTCTGCCGGTTGGAACGTTTTCAGACTTAATTGATTTTATGGCAAAGCTCAAAGAAAATTAAATTATATATTGGAACATTTTCATTAGAAATGGGGTTGGAAAAAATAAAGTGGGAAAAGATGGAAAGCTTTCTACAATGAGAAGTGACAGCTGCACTGCTTTCCCCGAGCTTTTAAATCACGTCAATAAGTAGGACCTGTCCAAAGAGTGAGCAAAATGCATTTGTTAAAACTCTTCTCCTTTTATTCAGCCTTCATGGCACAAGCTACGATCGTATTAGTACATTCATAAAAGTTGCGCCATAAAGCATGCGCCTCCAACGGCATCCTTCCCTAAAGAGCTGAATAAGCAACGTGCCTCAGAAAATGTATGGCTTGTGATAGTTGCGTTCCATCTCTTCACACTTCATTTGTCAGCATAACTTCCTGCTAATGTTTTAACCAGTGCTGCATTTATAAAAATGTTACTTAGGCAGCTGTTTTGTAATGCATCATTTAAAGTAAACACCAGTCATGCCTTAATGCCTATATATTTGTATTTTGGATGAAGATATCAAACACAGCTTTTTCTGAAATTTCAGCAGAAATATATGACATATTAGGAGAGTTTACAAGAGTCCACTGAACACAGAATAATAGAGTTGGAAGAGACTCTGCAAGTCTTCTAAGTCCACCCTATACCATTTCAAACAAATGGCTGTCCGTTTTTTGAAAGCCTCCCATAACTTCTCAAGGCAACTTCTGTTCCATTGGTTGATTGCTTCTCCTTAGTTCTAAGATGCTTCTCTCCTGGGTTAGTTTCCATCCATTGTTTCTCATCTTGCCTTGTCTTGGCTCCATAATCTTGTAGAGTTTTTCATTACCAGGAGGTGCCACTGTCACGGATGGGAGGGCTTCCATTTTGGAACTCCATAGCTCTGCTGCTGCTAATTGGCTCTTCTCCCCTGCAGATGTCTATCTAAGTTTTAATTTAATTTTATTTCTACTTCATTTGTCACAACAAGTGTCCGTCATAGGCTCTACCACTATGTGAGGGCTCCGGGGTGCTCTCTGATTTTTCTTGCAGATGTTTCACTGCCCAAACTAGGTGACATCATTAGTGCTAGTCCTGATGACATCACCTAGTTTGGGTTGTAAAACATCTGCAAGAAAACCACCAAGCTCAGAGGACACCAAGGACCCCCTCATGTCAACCCTGAGCTACAAATGTTCTCTTTTATTGGTAATCTGTCACTATGTGTTGGATATCACAAAGGTGCTTTGGGTTTTTTTCCCCAAAAAAATCCAGAAAATCCAGTTGCCTCCTGAAAAAGCACCTTTTGGACAACCATGACTTGGATGATGGAGAATCTCCACAAACACTTATGTGTTGGATAGTCATGATTTGGGGGTGGGTTTTTTGCCCCACTTATAGAGGGCATCTGTGCATCTGTGTCTGTTCCCACCTGTGACATTCCTTGAGTCCCACGTGGCTCCTGGGTGGTATTAAAGGGTGGTCAATTTGAGGCAAACCCCTGAAGACTTGAAGACAAGGAAGACAAGTCAACCTTAGTCATCCTAGCAATCTCCTGGCTATATATCACATCATACCAAGCGATGCTTTCTTTTTGATGACAGCCAAAACTTCCAGTTGAGATACCAACTACTATTATTACCTGGGAGTCATAGGGAGTAGAGCTTCATTCCATCTGCCCATAAACTCCTCCTGCCTCGAATTTGCTTCCTTAGAAGCAGATTATAGCAATCATCTTATTTTTTTTCCACACTGTGTTTAACCTTATATGAGCAATTACAGTTAGGTACACATTTTTCTAGAAACCAAAAGGCTAAAGACGTTTCACCCTCTCTTCTCCTCCCTGGAGAATGATAATTCTTGACTTGGTAATTTAAATGAAGATTTTCTGTACTTTTGACACCTCTAGAAAGTTTTTTTTTTTAGGTGCAGCCACTGCAATAGCTTATTTATTGTCTCTTAGACAATAAATTAGACTTTATTTAGAAAAGAAGATTCAACAGAAAAACAATGGAAGAAAAGGTACATAAATACAAAATATCTATGGGATAAAACCTTCTGGAACTACAGCTTAAATGTACAAATATCTCTTTTAAGCATTGCTCCAAAAACATCACCAGGCACGTTTTCCCTCTCAAAGACTCAGACAGAGCAATTAAATCTGAGCCTTTTTTGTTAGCCTTTAGTTCTCTCTTGCAATTTAATATAAATTAACTTAATTAATATATATTAATAAATTAAATTAATAAATTCATATCAATTTTATCTAATTTAGATTTGCCCCGAAGACATTTAGTAACTAAAACTTCTTTTGCTGATTGGAAATAAAAAAAAATATTTTTCAATAAAAAAACCTCAATTGTAATGCGTACTCTAAACGAAAACAATAGTTATGCACTACGTATGTATCCTATCCTCATGCTAAATATTCATTGAATAACTAAAATAGATTTGAATCAATAGAAGATCCAGCCTGGGACTGGACTCCTCATTTCAGCCCTGGGCTACAAATGTTCTTTATTGAATTGTGAAAATAATAAGAGTAGAAGAAATTGGGCAAGACTTTCTGTTCCACAGGCCATCCTCATTGTGGAATACTTCCCAGGTGAGATGACCGATTATAACAATGTGAAATAATAATACCATTCATGTCATTCATATATAAGTTCTTAACGCAAGGTTTTTTTCCTCCAAGAAATGGGGGTGTTTAATGATGATGGTTGGCTTGTACTAGGGATGGGATCCGACCAGTATAAATACCGATTCTGTTGCTCTGCTTTGCGTGCACATGTGTGAGTCAGACGGAGTCACGTGAGTGCAATTTATGACCTGCTGAGCTGCCCGGACAGCTGAGTAGTGCTGCATGCAAGTGTGCAGAGGATGGAAAAGCCCATTTTTCCTGCTTTTTCTACCACAGCTGTGCCGCGCAAAGCAGCTTCGGTTGAAAAAGCAGGAAATAAAGGACAGGTAAGAGCTCGGGCAGGCAGGTGAGCCAAAACAGCAGCAGACACAGAACCGGTTCTGTGTCTGCTGCTCTTCAGAGCTACCAGTTCTACAGAGCTGGACAGAACCGGTAGAATCCCCCCCTGGCTTGTACTTCCAGAGTTATTCAAATACAGGCAGCCCTCGACTTACAACAGTTTGCTTAGTGGCCATTCAAAGTTACAATGTCACTGAGAAAAGGGACTTAGTGAAGGAGACAATGATAGCATGGAGGGAGAAATTTGGGTGATGGGATAGAGTTGGATAAATGGCAGAAACTATGGGATGGAAACTATGAACTACAAGGTCAACAGCTTACAAAGAAAATTTGTATAAGATGTTTTACAGGTGGCATCTCGTCCTGGCAAGACTGGCAAAGATGTTTAAAGACAAATCAGCAAAACGTTGGAAATGTCACCGGACACCGGGAACATACTGCCATATGTGGTGGACATGCACAGAAGCTAAAAGATCTTGGAGTAAAATACATACATGGTTGGAAAAGATGACAAAACAACATACAGATTTAAAACCTGAGATATTTTTATTGGGGATTTTACCTGAAAATTATAGTAAAGAAAAACATATTTAATTATACACATATTAACAGCAGATAGAATTGTTATTTGCACAAAACTGGAAAAATGAAAAGATTCCGACAGAGGAAGAAGTGATGATGAAAATATTGGAATGTGCAGAAATTAGTAGATTAAGACTGGCAATCAAAGATGTTACTAATTTAACAAATGCACTGATTCACTTAACAATGTTGGCAAGGAAGGTCATACAATGGGGCAAAACTCACTCCACAAATGTCTCACTTAGCAATTGAAGTTGTTTTGGCTCAATTATGGTCGTAAATTGAGAAGGGGGGGTTGGACTAGATGACCTACAAGGTCCCTTCCAACTCTGTTAATCTGTAATCGGAAACTACCATAGTTCATAAAGATTGGGTGAAATGTGTGCCCTCGACTTAAATTTCACTCCATCTGGATATCAATATAATCTGTAAAGATTATAGAGTACAGAAGGCCAACTTTATAAAGATTACTTTCTGGCTTTTTAAACTCCTTTCATGTTGATTGTGATTTCTTTTTTTAACCCCCATGCTAAAGTTAAGGTTTCCAGGTTATCAAATAAAATTAACTACATTATAATTAAATTTCCTCTCTCCAAAGAAAAGTTTGTAGTAGTTTTCAGTGCCCAAGTAAAATTGAAACAAACTTAATTTTTGAAATGAAATGCCACAGGTGTGCCAAGCCCATTATTCAGCAGAGCAGGGGTCTCCAACCTTGGCCACTTTAAGCCTGGAGAAATTCAAACCGCAGAAGTCCTCTAGGCTTAAAATGGCCAAGGTTGGAGACCCCTGAAGTAGAGGAAGGTTCAGAAAAGCAAATGTCTTTGGTCAAAATGCAGTTTGATTAAGAAAATTCCCATCCTTCCTAGAACTTAACAAATGGATAGGACCAAACTTGTGTTTCCATGCCGTGGTGCATCCCAGATAAGCAACGGCCAAATTTTGGGTGGATTGCTGTTGGACTTGGATTTGACTGTATATATTTTAAAAAAGGAAATGGCTCCAACCTGATTGTCTGCGTGTTTCTTCCTTCTATTTCTGCCAAGAATTAGAATGTTGGATTTTTCAGAGGAGTTCAGGCTTGCCAGGTTTTACATAAATAGTTTCATGCAAGGTTTTCATGCAAGGAGACCTGGAGTATTGTTTTTGTGAACAATTGTTAAAGCTACAGCTCAGGAGAAGCATCCTGCAGGATTTCAAAACAGAAAGAAAGAGGTGTTTTTATGGAGAGAATGTAAGCTTTAACTTTTGAGGAGATATAGCCATTTGCACTTCCTTTTTTTTAAAAAAAAAAAGTTGGGTTTCTTTGTAGGAAAATGGAAAATGGCATTTTGCAAAACAGACACCATGCCAAAAGACTTGCAAAATGTCATAACAATGCAGAGAATGATGCTTCTTCTTGAAACAAAAGTCAGTTGTGAAAGTGTACTGTAGTCAGTTTTTTACATTCTTCGAGCTGATAGGAAAGAATAAAGACTATAGGTGATCTTCGACTTAGAAAAATTCATTTAGTGATGGTTTGAAGTTACAATGGGCCATGAACAATGTGACTTACAGTCATTTTTTCACACTTAGGATCATTGCAGCCTGTAGTCATGTGATTAAAATCCAGGTGCAACTGACCCATACTTATGACAGTGGCAGCGTTCTGGGATCGTGTGTGATCCCATTTTGCAACCTCCTGGCCAGCAAAGTCCGGAGGGAAGCGGGTTAGTTTAATCCCCGTGATAGCAATGTAACAACTTAAATGAAGGCAAAGAACAATAAAGAGGATCTTTATCAACAGTAGAGACCTTCAAATTTCTAGGTTCTATCATATCACAAGACCTAAAATGGACACCTAACACCAAAAATGTCATCCAAAAAGCACCACAAAGAATGATCTTTCTACGCCAACTCAGGAAGCTCAAATTGCCCAAGGAGCTGCTGATCCAGTTCTACAGAGGAATGATTGAGTTTATCACCTGCACCTCTATAACTGTCTGGTTTGGTACTGCAACCCAACAGGACAGACACAGACTTCAAAGGATAATCAGGACTGCAGAAAAAAAAAATTACTATCCACCTGCCTTCAATTGAGGACCTGTATACTGCACAAGTCAAAAAGAGGGCTGTGGAAATATCTACAGACCCCTCACATCCTGGACATAAACTGTTTCAACTCCTTCCCTCAAAACGATGCTATAGGGCACTGCACACCAGCACAACTAGACACAAAAACAGTTTTTTCCCCGAAAGCCATCACTCTGCTAAACAAATAATTCCCTCAACACTGTTGAACTATTTATAAAGTCTGCACTACTATTACTGTTAATCTTCTCGTCACTCCTTATCACCCATCTCCTCTCACTTATGACTGTATGACTGTATCTTGTATCCTTACGATTTATATTGACTGTTTCCTAGTATGATTTGATTGCTTATTGTACCCTACGACTATTATTAAGTGTTGCACTTGATGATTCTTGACTCTTGATGAATGTATCTTTTCTTTTTATGTACACTGAGAGCATTTGCACCAAGACAAATTTCTTGTGTGTCCAATCACACTTGGCCAGTAAAGAATTCTACTCTATTCTATCTATTCCGAAGTCTAGTTTAATGAAATAAAAATAGAATTTGAAAATAGAAGAGTTGAGAGTAATATTCCAGTATCTGTAAGAGCAAGGGTCTTCAACCTTGACAACTTTAGACTTGTGGACTTCAACTCCCAGAGGCTGAGGAATTCTGGGAGTTGGCTGGCTGATGAATTCTAGGACTTGAAGTCCACAAGTCTTCAAGTTGCCAAGGTTGGACACCCCATGTTAGAAGGAGTGACTTTATCGCCACAGCACCAAGGATAAGACAAGACCCAAAAAAGCTTTTATACTGTGAAGAGCATCTCCCAACTTTGTCCATGTTAAGATATGTAGACTTCAACTACCAGAATTCCCAAACCGGGGAATGGCTGGGGAATTCTGGGAATTAAAGTTCCTCTATCTTCAAAATTGACAAAATTGAAAAACACAACTGTAGAGGGAGAGTCCCAAGCATTAGATTAGGTGAAAGTTCACAACTGTGTGATGCATTAAGCAACAGGATAGCTTTCCCCTTGGAGTTGTGGGGGTCTCATTCCTGCTGATTTCCAACCAAAGGTTGGACCAAGCAAAGGTTAGTATGGGATGCTCGTAGGATTTCCTCTAAGCTCCATTCCCAACCCATCGTTCTAAGAGGCAAAGGTAAATCGGCGTAATTTCACCAAAAGAAATCAAATGAAATGAAACTGTACCAGGGTGAGCTTCCAGGTCTTAACCCAACGCAAAGCAACTCAATGTAACAGTTCAAAGAAGCATCAGACAATCTGCGCTTCCAATTTCTATTCTTAAAACCCCGATAAAAATGCTGTGGGGTTTTCACCCGGTCATTTACACATCGGATGAGAGATTGGAAAATGTGTCTAAGTGCCCGATGAGGAGTCTTCATTGGAGCCGCTGCTAAACACTAAAGGGAGTTCTCACTTTCCAGAAACACTTCCCACCTGTTCAATTAAGACACCTTCCTTTATACCTCCAGTTGCCAGGCAAAAATAGGGAAGCATCTGAAATAATGCCACATACTCCAAGATCTTTTCAAAATACTACTGCCAACCGAGGCCAGCTTAAGCAGTTTTATGTAATTCCCACGCATTTTCTGACTTATTTTCCTACGGCTTTTCATTGAACAATTTTGCAGCATTAGGGGGACAAGAGTAAACTAATTATATTGCTTAAATCCCTTTGCAATGCTTCTAATCCTATTAGTTTTAAGAATGTATGAATGGTGATATATAGATATATGCATATGCACTCACATGAAAGGAAATCTCTTATTAACTCGAAGGACTGTTAGTTCCATAAAAATGTAAGATTACTTTCAACCAAACCACCATAAAAAGGTCTGTGTTATTAGTTTTTAAACATTCCCATGCCACCTGAAAATGTACGAGCCAAAAAAACATGTTCTTGGGCTTTGTTACTGATTTAATCTGAATTTCCTTCGCTCCCCATTTTAATGAAGGGGTGATTATAGTACAGTGTTACAGAAAATATGTCCTAAATAGAGGTAATGAATTAATGTTGCGACATAAATTCCACAGTGCTCTCTCTTTTCAAAAATCCTCACAAGATTTATGAAAATCCCTTCATTGGAGTATCATCCGTTGAAACTTCTGGCCAGGACTCCTGCTGACCAAGGCTCAGTGAATTTTAATTCCCTTTTTCTATTTTATTCACATTTTAGTTAGTAATAGTATGTGGGGGGGGGGGGGGGAGAAGTGGAGTAGTTACAGTTAATGATCAAGAAGGAAAACTTTAATAGGTTTGTCTCTTTAAAACTGCAGATTTCTAACGTCACCCGCTCAGAATATCACATCACAGAACTCAGGAGGTTACACCACAAAACCTCAGGATGTTGCAACACAGCCAATGACCCAGGAAATTACAGCACAAGACTCAGGATGTCACAGCAATAGAACTCAGAAGGTCATCACACAGCTCATGACCCAGGTCGTTACAACACAGGAGGCTGATAGACACACAGCCAATACCTCAGCCACACATGTTCTTATGAAAAAGCCAGCCAATCTGCAAACATCAACTTCATCAACCAGTCAAGAAATGACAACACAGCCAACCTCCCCACCAGTATATATAGGGAAACGGCAGCTTCGATCACGCTTTGCTCACACAAGCACGAAGCCGAAAGCACCAGCCTGAAGATGGCGAGTGGGACCATTGCCAAGATGCTCTCAATCTTACATGGGAAAAGACCCAAACACGCAAAGACCTACATACCTGTACCCATGAAAATCTACGAATATATATATTCGTAGATTTTCACGGGTACTTACATCTATGGTATTCAGCTTTGTTCGGGTATTTTCCCATGTCATTATAGTTGTGCTTTTAAAGTTGTAGCAACATTTCGGCAGAATCTCATCTGCCATCATCAGGCTTCTGTATTGTGTTCCTCTATGAGTCAGACTTTCACAGCCGTTTCAGTTTTAAATTTGAGGCTAGCCTACTGCTGTGCCAGAATGGTTTTTTCTTCATCCTGATTGGTTGGGAGTCTTGGTCTGTGTTTATTGGTCTTGGAGTTTGCTGTGTTCTGCTTGATTGGTGTTTCTAATATCTTCTGTCTGTTTTGTAGCTTTTTTTTTGTCTTGATGGCTGGCAACATTGTGTTTCCTGTATTGGAGGCTTTTAGTGCGGCTTGGCTCTGAGTAAATGGATGGCTATAATTTATTAGGAAGCTAGGTTTCATCTGGGTGCCTGGTTGGAGTGTGTTTGAGCTGGAGGTATCAGGGGGGATCTGTTTGTGCCCAGGTGTTTGCCTGGCTTGTGGTGTGGAAATTTTTTTGTTTGTGAGTGCAGGCTTCCAAATAATTGACAGTCTGGTGGAATCATCTCTTCTGTTCATGCTTTCAGGTCTTTTTTCAACCTCTATGGCTTCTCTGATAATTCTGTGGCTGGGGTTTTCTATAGTGGCTGGGGTTTTGGTGCCATTGAAGTCGATGCTATGACCTGTGGCTTTCATGTGTTGGACTAGTGAGGAAGTGTGTTCTAGCTTTTTTACTGCATTTTTGTGTTCATCCAGGTGGGTACTTATTCTTCTATTGGTCTGTCCAATGTATGTGGCAGGGCATGATGCACAGGGGACTTCATATATGCCTTGGTTTTCCAGGTCAATTTTATCTTTGGGGTTTCTTAGGATGGCTGCTATTTTTCTGTCTGTTTTGAAGGCAGTCTTGATGTGATGCCTGTGTAGTATCTTACTGATTTTGTCTGTAGTACCTCTTATGTAGGGTATATATTTGTGTCAAGTTGTCTAAAGAAGAATACAGGTAAGCCTCGACCTACAATTCATTTAGTGACCGTTCAAAGTTACAATGATGCTGAAAAGAAGAGACTTATGACCATTTTTCACACTTACGACTACTGTGGCACCCCCAGGGTCATGTGATCAAAATTCAGGTGCTTGGCAACGGGTTCATACTTATGACCATTGCTGCATCCTGTTTTGCAACCTTCCATCAAGCAAAGTCAGTGGGGAAGCCAGATTCATTCAACCACAGTGTGACTAATTTAACACCTGCAATGGTTCACTTAACAATGGTGGCAAAAAAGTCATAAAATGAGGCAAAACTCAACAAATTCCTCACTTAACAACATAAATTTTGGGCCTCATTGTGGTCATACGTTGAGGGCTACCTGCACTCCCAAGATGGAAGAAGAGATGAGGCCTTTTAAGCCCCAAAAAATTGGATGGGAAAGAAGTAGCAACAATTGTTATTCACCTATTTGGGTACTTATTATAACAGGTGTTATTCACCTATTTGGTCTTTGCCAGATGAATAAAACCTGTACGTGGCTGGCAAGGACCTTCTGCTCACCTTTCTACAGCTGACGTTGATTATTTCAGGGATAATGAGTACCATTATGTGCCATCAAGTCACTGTTGACTCTTAGTAACCATCTAGAGAGGGTTTTCCCCCCCATATTGAGGTAGGATTAATAGATTAACTTTATTCTGCGAGAGCTGAAGTGGGCAGCAGGTGGCTGAAATAATTGAGGTTCTTGCTTGAGGTTCAAGATTAGATATTTGGTTGTTGTTCTTGAAGAGGGAAGGACCGTGAACAACACCTTTGACTTTGCAAATAATTGCAAGAAATTTCGAAGCAATTAAATGCAGAAATTCTTCCTACTGAACTCCAAGAAAACACATTTCTTTGTTTTTCAGGACTTATAAAGCCCAGGAACTTTGTTCAGAATATCGTATCAAGCAAAAAGGGGAAAATTTTTCACTATAATAATAAGTAAAATGACTTGATTGTTATTCAGAATCTATGTTTTCCATCTCAACATCCCTTCCAAACCACAAAGTGGTAAAGTTCCTGTTGTATGTTGTGGGAAGCACATTTCAGAAACTGAATTGGCTGACATTTGATTGCTTTCCTACTTATTTCTTACTAAATACTCCTTATTACAGAGACAGGGACCATTTCTAAGCTTCTGCAACTATATTTACTTTTATTTTATTTCATCACAAGTAATTTTACAGTCCTTCGAAACCCAGGTAAATCTTTGGAGATAGAGAGAGAAACAAATTACACCAGCCAGTCAAAACAGAATAAAGTTTGAAAAAAAACAGCAGGAGGCAGATGGCTTTGCAAACCAGGACCTGAAGAGTGAGATTGAGGCAATGAGAACTAAATTAGAATCCTAGGTGGGATAAGAGAGACCATCACTTTGGAAAGGAACCCATTTCCAGATCAGAATAAATGCAACACAGATGCCTTTCCTTTCCATCCATAAAGATGTGCAAATATCTACAAGACCCCTCACACCTCCTGGACACAAACCGGTTCAACTTCTCTCCTCAAGACGATGCTACAGGGCATTGCACACCAGAACAACTAGGCACAAGGACAGTTTTTTCCCCCATGCCATCACTCTGCTAAACAACTCATTCCCACCACACTCTCTATGCCAGGGTCCCCAAACTTGGCAACTTTAAGACTTGTGGACTTCTGGAGAATTCTGGGAGTTGAAGTCCACAAGTCTTAGAGTTGCCAAGTCTGGAGACCTCTGTTCTATGCTTTAGGACAGAGGTCTCCAACCTTGGCAACTTTAAGACTTGTGGACTTCAATTCCCAGAATTCTTCAGGCAGCCATGCTGGTTGGGGAATTCTGGGAGTTGAAGTCTATAGTCTCAAAGTTGCCAAGATTGGACATCCCTGCCTTAGGATATCAAAACATGTCGTAAGGCTGTATTCCTATTACCCTCCTCATCTTCCCTATTACCTATTCCTTTACCATCTTATGACTATGACTTTGTTGATTGACTCTTACAACTTATGTTGATTGCTGTTATTTAGTATCTTATATCCCTGAGTGTTGTATCTTATGACTTATGACAATTGTATTTTATCATTATGGTCGTGGTTTATGACTTGTTGCTTGTATGTACGCTGAGAGCTTCTGCACCCGAAGCGAATTCCTTGTGGGTCCCATCACACCTGGCCAATAAGAAAGAATTCTCTTGTAGGAAATAAATTCATGGGCCTTTGGAGTTGTCTTTCAGCTCGGCAAGGCATAACCAAAGCCAGAAATGCAGCAGGTTCTCTTTTCACCACACAGGGGCGCTCAAGGCTTTAGAAATGCTTTACGATGCCCTGCGATCATTTCATGCTATTTTATTCCTAAAAAAAGAATAAAACGCACATTTCCCCACAACCCCATTGTGTGAGGCCCCTTAACTAGGTGTATTGTTTGTTAATCGCACTCTATTATTTGCTTCATTGTTACTGCCTTTCAACTGTGTAGAAAACAGTTGAGATTATTTTTCTCTGGGAATCCGTTCCAAAGACAGATTTCGTAATTTTCTTACAAAGTGGATGAACTTTTATTCCAAAATACTTTCTCCCTCCCCCCCCCCCCCCCCCGCGAATATCCATCTCTAAATAAGATTTGGCCCCAAAGCTTCCTTTCATGCAAAAGTGTCGAGTGAAATTCCTGCCCACAAACATGAGTGAAAAACAAGGGACGAAAGAATAGAAGAGAAGAGAAGAGAGGCTGGAAGACAAAAAGGCTGCAATTGGAGGGGACGGGATGAGGGGAACCTCCACGTCTGAATGATAGGTTGTAAGACCCCAAGATCCTCTGCACACCAGGAGAACTGCCAGAAGGATTGTGTTATACTGACATAACCTCCATCCCTCTCTCTCCTTCCCTCCCTCCATCTCTCTTTTCTCTCTCTCCCTTCATCTCTCCTCTCTCTCCCTCCATCTCTTCTCTCTCTCCATCCCTCCCTCTCTCTCTCTTTTCTCTCGCCATCCCTCTCTCTCTCTCTTTTCTCTTTCCATCCCTTCATCTCTTTCCCCCTCCCACTCTCTCTTCTCTCTCTGTCCCTCCCTCCCTCTCTCCCTTCCTCCATCTTCTCTCCCTCTCTCCATCCATCTCTCTCTTCTCTCTTTCCATCCCTTTATATCTCTCCCTCTCCCTCCCCCTCTCTTTTCATCCCTCCCTCCCTCTCTTTTCTCTCTCTCCCCCCCTCCATCTCTCTTCTCTCTCCCTCCTTCCATCCATCCCTCTCCCTCCATCTCTCTTCTCTTTCCCTCCCTCCATCTCTCTTTTCTTTCTCTCCCTCCATCTCTCTTCTCTCTCTCCCTCCTTCCATCCATCCCTCTCCCTCCATCTCTCTTCTCTCTCCCTCCTGCCCTCTCTTCTCTCTCTCCCTCCCTCCATCTCTCTTCTCTCTCACTCCCTCCCTCCATCTCTCTTCTCTCTCTCTCCCTCCATCTCTCCTCTCTCCCCCTCCATCTTTCTTCTCTCCCTCCCTCCCTCCCTCCATCCATCTCTCTCTCTTCTCTCTCTTTCCATCCCTTCATCTCTCTCCCTCTCCCCCCCTCTCTCTTTTCACCCCCCCTCTCTTTCTCAGCATCTAAAGAACTCCTGGGTTTATGCTCTAGTGGAATGAAAAACATTTGGGTGTGTGTGTATGTTACAATTGTTGGAATTCAGAGATCCTGCACAAACAGGAAGAACTCCTGGGTGAACTTCAGCGTTCGATTTAAATCAAAATGGCTTGAAATGTTTAGAAATATAAAGGAAAAGGTTGAGGTTGTAGCTCTTTCTGTATTAATACTGCACTGGAAAAAAACTGGAGGTCACTACTTATTTTTCCCTCTTCCTTTCCCTCTATATTAATCACATATTGGTTTTAGAAAAAGCATTTGATTTAAAGATTTTGCAACAGAGCTTTGTATTAACTATTTCTATGCCAAATACACTATGTAAGAAAATATATGTAAGAAAATCAATGTCATAATAATAAATCAGGAAAGAAGGGGTTGTGCATGAATGTAGAGGATTTGAATAAAAATTAATTTCAGGAGGAGACCAGAGAATATTCTGATTTCAAAGTCTTATCATAAGTCTTTGAGAAAATTATTTCCGAAAGTTGGCACAATACAAAGAATGAAAACAGAAACAGAAAAATACAGTTACCAGATCTGTGTCTTTGGGGGGATGGATTTAGATATGCTTATCTAAACAAAACTAATTGCATAAATTGTATAATTTGTATTACTAATTCTTTCAGACTTCTATTACTTTTAATTGAAAGAATGAAGTGCCTCCGTGAAGGAACCTACCCATGTTTAATTATGCATCATTTTACAAAGAACAAATAGTTGTCCTTTTCATTTCAATGTTGATAACCTATCTCAATGTTTGCACAGAACAAAAACAGAGAGTAAAGGAAGAAAAAATGAAACAAAACTTAGGACTCAAGAAGGATTCCCCAGATCAATCAGTTGTGGCCAAACCTGTTGTAGAAAATTTAAAAGCTGGGGGGAGGGGGGGTGTTTATCTCAACATTTTTGGAGTTGGGGGAGAGAGCCTGCCACAGATTTGACCAGCTTGATGGCATCTCTCCATTCTCTCCCAGGGAGTCCAAGTGGAGACCCTGAACGAACTGGTCCCTTCCCCTGCAGTGGGCTGGATGCCCTTCCTCCTCTTGCTGGGAAGGGGGTCGGCCTTAGAGTGGCCTTCCAGATTCACTGACAACTGGTCTCCAGGTCTTTCTGAACAGCTCAACTGGAATGGAGATAATGATCAAGGCATATTTTATTGAAATCATGGATTGGATTGGATTGGATTGGATTGGATTGGATTGGATTGGATTGGGTCGGGTCAGGTCGGGTTGGGTTGGGTTGGATTGGATTGGATTGGATTGGGTTCGGTTGAGTTGGATTGAGTTGGGTTGGCTAGGACAGGACAGGACAG
>NW_020769320.1:6944791-6962425 GCF_900518735.1 Pseudonaja textilis | reverse complement strand
AAGGAAGGAGAAGCATGGGAGAGAGGGAGGGAAGGAAGGAAGGAAGGAATTCTGCTTTGAGCAGAATTTTTCTGTATGTCTTGGGCTTCTCTCATCATATTTAAGTTTGTTCTGTTTTGAAAACTGAAAATGTATTTTGCTCGATGAATTGCTGCTGGCAACAGACTTTGGCATCAAGCACAACCGAATGAAATATGAATATATTTAATGTGTGCTCAGTATAATATAAGAGTACATTAATCAGTGAAGCTGTCAACAATGCTTTCTTCTCTTGAAAGAGTTTAGCTTGTTTAAACTCAAAATTATAAAAATATTGTGCTATATTGAATTGTGATTTTTCTTTTAATTTTGAGGTGCCTCTCTGAGTACAAAAAAATGTAAGCAAAAACATGCATACTGTCTGATGATAGCTAGTCATAAAATAATAATAATGAATATTTTAAATCAAATGCCTATCTTTGCATTTTGTTTCTTACATTGAGAAAATAGGACAGACAAGATGAAGATTAAATTCCTAAAAACTGACACAGACTGGAAATGGACTGATGAATCCATTCCTAATCTAACACTTTATTATTAAATCTTACATGCTATGAGATTAAAATGTATATTTTTCCATTATATTGCAATGCTTTATAGAAGTTATAAATGTAAACATTTTAATATAAAATGCTTTTCCCTCCCAAAGCCATGAAAAAATGTTGATGTAAATCATGATGGAAGGGAATTAAACACTGACAGTGATGATAAATAAAATATATTTTCTTTTAGAAATAGTTATTTCCTGACTAGTATTATTCTTAATGTTATCTTTTAACATATTAGGAATTGTTTGAAATCCTCCATCGGTATATAAAATGGACACCAAAAAAAAAAAAAAATGGACTAAGATTTCCATCTTCTGAAAATAACAATCCTGGTTAGCTTCACAAAAACTTTCCGAGAGTTTCCATCATTAAGCGATGCGGTTGTAAGGTAGGACATCACTTAGCAGTGGCAACCCTGGCTGTTCTCATTCCTGTCGTTAAGTGAGGATAGCCATGGGTTGCTAAGTGAGGACCTAACAAGGCTGAGGTGTGGGAAAATTTGGGGATCCAGATGTGCTTTCTTACACCACGGAAACCAAACAGAGTGGCCGGAAAGGGAATCCATGCTATAAACTGCAGACAGGCAATTCGTGAAATTAGTGACTTTAAACAGAGCTTAATAGCCAGTTTTGAAGACTTGCTTTGACAAAATATTGGAAACATTTCAACTAAGGAGAACATTATCAAACCCTTTCAAAATAAAGCAATTTTTTATTTTTAAAAAAAAATATGCTTTACAGCTCTTCTCTCTTGCTTTTATATATACCCAACCATTCACTGCTGCATATGGGGAATACACAGTACGTAGCTAAAGTAACAGTAAGCACAGTACACAAATATAACTAGGGCTGTTCTCCATTGTCTGCCTGTTTACTCTCTTGTAATCCCTTTCTCTCCAATGTCATTGTGGTTGCCCAATGAGGACCACCTACAGGGAGAAGGGTAAATCAGACAGGATGCAGCCACAGGCGAACCAGTTCCTCCCTCTCAGTCCAAGGGCCTGTGCAAGATAGTAGTAAAGGTAGTAGTAGACTAGGAATGAAGTAGTAGACTAGACATGGAGAACTGAGGCCTGTCCCTCCCTCTCATCCCAGCCTACTGGGTTGCTATTTTAGGGGACATTTGGAAGCAGAAGCCTGAGTGGGGAAGATGGGCAATAAAACTAACAGAAATAATAAATAAAACAAGGGCCCTGAGAGTCAGTTCTCATAAATGCATACCACCTATTTTCTTTATTTAGGGGAGAAAAAAAAAGAATAAGACACTCGGCTCCAATTAATAATTATAAATTTATGAAAAGGTTTCCCTGTCACTCCCTTCTTATTGAGCAAGTTTGTGGTCATTCATAATGTATGAGATGTTGCTTCGTAGGGTGTGGGGAAAAAGCACTTATTTATTAAGAAGGCCGCTTGGACAGGGATTCTCCCTCCTCCCCCCCCACCCCCAATGTTATCATCCCTATTAGAAGATCCATAATAAATCAGCTTAAATACTTTTTGAGAGCTTTGATAAAGATCGGCAGATAGATGGGAGAAGAGGCTCCATCTACGAAGGTTAGAGAGAGGGAGAGTCCTGGTGATATTAGAAGCAACCTCTGCCCTGTTTCAGAGGTGGGATTGAGCTGATTCAGACCGGTTCTTCAGAACCAGTAGGGGAAATTTTGAGTGGTTTGGAGAACCAGCCAATCCCACCTCTGACTGGCCCCACCAACCCCATCTATTCCTTGCCTCCCATTGAGTCCCAGCTGATCGGCTGGCTCTTCTTTGGTTGCCCTGCACAGGAGAACGGAGCTGGAAAGCAGGTTAGTAGGGTGGGGAAGGAATGGGGATTTTGCAGTAACCTTCCCCTGCCATGCCCACCAAGCCATGCCTGCCAAGCCACGCCCACAGAACCGGTAGTAAAAAAAAGTTTGAATCCCACCACTGTCCCATTTGGTAAGGCTGCATTTGGATGGCCTGTAGCAAACGAGAGAGGTTTAAGGAATTCTTTTTGCCAAAAAGGAGTTGGCTGCCATTGGGCAACCTTCGCTTGGGTGGAGCAGCCGGTCGCCTTTTCTTTTCACACCCAAACAATGAAATGATTTGCTCCACTTGAACTGATCGTAAACACAGGAAGCTCCCAACTTACAACCCGCCAATGACTATTTCAGCTTCAACCACAACAATACATAACTCAATGTTACAAACTCAATGTTAACCACTCCAAACTCAATTGCAGGAAATATGACTTCAGCAACAGAGTGGTCAACACCCGGAATGTTCTACCTGACTCTGTTGTCACATCCTCTAGCCCCCACTCCTTTAACCTTAAACTATCCACTGTTGACCTCACCCCATTCTTAAGAGGTCTGTAAGGGATGTGCATAAGCGCACCAACGTGCCTACCGTCCCTGTCCCAATGTTCCCGTTTTATTCGTACCATTTCATGTATTCGTAATCATGTTCATACTTATATCTGTTATCTAATACATGCTTGACAAAACAAACAAAAAAAATAAAAAATAAAAATACAAACCATACAATACAATACAATACAATACAATACAATACAATACAATACAATACAATACAATACAATAAAATAAAATAAAATAAAATAAAATTTGATTGTCCGGTCCAAGAACTGGTGCCTTGAGAAGGAGACGCACCATCACTTCCTTCAGGGCAGTTTCTCAAAGAGCTATGAACCTCTTTCTGAATGCATGCCGCTACCTGTCAGGAGATCCAGAACACCAATGGCTGAACACACAACCCACAAAGACCCACAAAGACCCCGCCAGTTTTCTCGGGATCAACTGATTTTAATTTCTGCCGGATAATAGAGGTCAGAGAGGTCTCGATCCTTTCCAAAGGATCTCCAAATTTGAATGAAGTAGAGCAACTTCCTCCAGCAATGGTCCTCACAGCAGCCCAGTTAGAAGTAAAGTTATGAGGGGACATTTCTACTCTAATTTCCCTCTCTGTGCATAACTGTATCCAAGAGTACATGTACAATCCTGTTTTGAATTTTTCTTCTTCTGGAGCTCCTTAGCCTGGTACTTCATGTCTTTCTTTGTTGAAACTGTCAGGGAGGCTAGACATTATAAATGGGATGTGTTCACCTTGGGGTTTTTTACATCCGTGGCCAAATATGAGCTCAGGTTTGCTGGAGGGAACCTCCGTAGAAACCCTACACTGCACAATTTATCATCCATTAACTCCGAGAGCATAGAATACATATTCGATTTGAGTCCCGCATAAAGGAAAGTCAGAGTTCTTGACACGTTAGCCTGGGACTTCATAATAGACTGGATTCAAAACCCAAACTGTTAACTTCTGAAGGGCCTTTCTGAAGAAAACAAGAAGTGTTCAAGAATTATTTTCCAGCATTTTTCAACCAAACCATAAATCCCACCCAAGCAGCTGGAGTTCAGCCAAAGCTTAAGAAGCTGCCTTAAGTTTCAATATTATTGAATTGTCTAGCTGAAACTTATCTTTTTCAGTTAGACAACTGTCTAGCTGAAAAAGATAAGTTGAAAAAAACTCTTTTCTTCACTTGTAGTTATGGGAAAGTAAAATATATTTAGGTTGGTTTGGGTAGGTAAAATATGTTGCTGTAGGACTAAAAAAACTGCCGTAGTTCTACCATTTTTTTCAGGCATTAAAGATAAAAACAGGCATCTTATCAGGGACTCTTTATTAACTAATTGGAAAAAAGTACGTAAAAAATTTTATCTAAAAATACCGATTTGGCTATCTCCAATGGAAGCGATAGTACACCCTAATAATCTGGATATAACCAAAATGATTAAGTACGAAAATTTATTAGACCCACAAGGAAAGTTGAAAACACGACAAGAACTACAAGAGCGAGGATTTATAATTGATCAGTGGGTGTACCTTCAAATTCATAGTAAATACAAACAAGACATTAAGGAATTTGGAATCTACAATAAATTACAGACTCTAGACAAAATTTTACTAGGACCAAGTAAAAAAAATATATCTAAATTTTACAAATATTTATTAGAAACAGAACTAGAACAAGAAATTGTCAAGGGAAATATGATTGCGTGGAGCAGAAATGTGGGTCGGAGCATTACCCTAGCAGAATGGGAAAAGATCTGGAACAGGAACATTAAGATCACGAAATCAGCAGCTTATAAAGAAAACTTATATAAAATGTTTTATAGATGGCACCTGCCCCCTTCGAGATTGGCGAAGATGCACCCCAACACGAGCCCCAAGTGTTGGAAATGTCAATACATAGAAGGTACCTTCTTTCACATGTGGTGGTCATGCAAGGAAACCCAGAAGTACTGGCAAAAAATTAGGCACTGGCTAGAGGAAATAACCATGGAACAAATTGAGTACAAACCAGAGTCCTTTCTTCTAGGAATTTTTGATAAACAAATATCCAAAAAATCGAAGTATATTACAATCCATATCTTAACTGTGGCCAGACTGGCATTTGCCCAGTGCTGGAAACTACCCTCTATCCCCACTGAACTTATGGTTATTCAGAAAATTTTACAATGCGCCGAAATGGACAAACTAACCCAAGCATTAAAAAATAAAGAATCTTCAACCTATTATAGCAATTGGAATCCTTTGTACATTTGGCTTAATCAAAGATAGATCACCTCTAAGAAAACTAAGGCCGAGGCCTCCGAGGCAGAGATAAAGAAAAGCACTGCCGACGATAGTTTGGAAGAAGAAAAGACCTTATAGACAGTCACAAAAATATGGTTTTATTTTAATTGTTTTCTCTACTTTTGTTTTCCCCACTTTCCTCCCCCCCCCTACTCTTCCCTTTCCCTCTTTCCTCTCTCAGGCTTTCCTCTCTTTCCCTCTTGGCCTATGGCAAGACCTGTTCGTCTTTTTGTTGTATATAATTTGTAGCTGTGTTGTTGTTGTTTTTTAAAAAGTAAAACTAATAAAGTTTATTTTTTTTAAAAAAAGATAAAAATAATATGTGAAAGATACCATGTATGTTTGCTTTACTGCAGAGTTGTGTCCAAAGAATTCTTATACAGTACCTTTAAAATATTTTAGCCCCAAATTATAGTGAAAGCAGTAAAACATAACCAGGGAGAAGCAGTGAAGCACTTAAAATCTTTTTACCTGAAGGACTTGGTCTAACACAGAACCAAAATATTTCAGTAAGAACAAAGCAAGTATTGATAAATATATGGTGTGGAAAGGATCCCTATGGGACAATAATCACATGGAGGTTTTGTGGGGGCTGGGGGTGGGGTGGGAATAGGAAGTATTGTTCAGTCGTCAACAAAAGGCTGGGATGAACAGCCTTTGAATGGTATGCAGTAGGAACGGATTTCTCCCCCCAAAAATGACAGAATGACCCTGAGGGAAGAGAAAAAGTGGACTCAACAACTCTCAGAGAGAATACTAATGACCAGATGACTGCAAGGAATATAAATCCTTCCATTCTCCACCATTTAGTCAGAACCGAAGAAGCTTCTTGGATGAGAAGCAAAACGTTTTCAAAGAAAAAGTCCAGTTGTCTTTTGAAATAAAGCACCTTTGGGACTTCTGACCTCTAGTTTGCAGTTAATCTGGATCTAAAGTCTGGTACTGAAATGCCACCCTTAGAATCAGGTGAGTCCCCCATTACTTCACTTTCTTTCTGGATTACCTTCTATTTATCACTTCTATCATTCACCGAAGAGATCTTAAAAATGCAATAATAGTCATAACTAGCTGGACACCCATCCTTTGCTACGAAAGTATATGGTCAGGCTTAGTTTTGGGGGAGGAAAATTAAGGGGGGGGGAATTCTGCCTCTGCCTACCACCATCCATCGGTATTTATTTGGCTAGCATCCTATCAGTGTGTGAGAGAGTTGAGGGCTGTTTGGAAACTGAAGCAGTATTTGCTGTGTGAGCAAGAAGGAGACAGCAAGGAGGCTGGGCATGGCTTTGCTCAACTGTTCTGTACTAAAGCTGCTTGGTGCTGCTGTGAAACTGAAACTCCTTAGCATCAGAGCATGTTAATAATAATAACAATATAGGAAATACTCTAAATGCTCTGATGGTTATTTCAAAAACTCCTTTCTTAGTGAGCCCCTAGAAGCCAAGAGGAACATACATGCCCAATTTCAAGATTGTAGGCTTTACAATTCTGGAGATTTTGTGATGATGCATGCGGAGCATTTCGCTTTAATATATAGATAGATAATCGATAAAAGTTGATCCTTCCTGATCCTTAACAATTTTGGGCTGTTCACAAAGAACAAACAAAGAAATTACACTAAACCATAAAAGTACAAAAAATACGAACCAGTTGCCAACTGTCTGCATTCTGATCACGTAATCGTGGAGGTGCATAAGTCACTTTTTTTCAGGGCTGTTATGACTTCAAATGGTCACTAAATGGACTGTTGTAAGTTAAGGATTACCCGTATGTCATATATTGGTTATAACTTACAACCTTGCTGGTCTGACTTTTGTTTTTGTAAAATTCTTTGTGTAAGTCGAAGAGAAACAAGAGACCAAGGTTTAAATGAGCCTGATATTCATTTTACTGTGGCTCTGATTATTTATAAGTCATATTTTCAAATGTGTCCTTTGGGGCTACACATGCGCACCCTGAATATGTTTTAATGCAGCAACCTTAATCACACACCTGTGATTTTTACCTTAAAACATTTAAGGGGCCTGATGCCATTTCTATGAGTTTACAGCCAGTTCTGTAGTCCATGTTCCAAACATTCCAGAAAGTTTCAACTTTTAAAAATGTGAATTCAGCTTTTGATGAAGACACGTTGCACGTAGATCTGATTTCTGTAAGTGAATTCCATCAGGAAAGGAAGCAATTCAGCAGCCAGGGCACCTGGTCCATATGGATCCGTCAGGACAGCTATTATTATCTCACTAAGGGAAATTACAAATGATTAGAGGCGAAGTATAATGAATATCACCCATATTTCAGCACAGACTCTGTTCTTTACTCTCTCTTCTCACCTGGCACAAAGACATTTTACAAACAGAGAAGTCAGGCCAACCAGTTATAACATTATCATGTTCCTGGCTGGATTGAGTGGGCTGATTAAAAGTAATGGTTGATTAGTTCTTCCAGAGAGAGGAAATAATGCGGTAAGACAGGACACAGAATGGCAAAAATAGAAGGTAACAATGACAAAACCCTGTTTTCTTTAGGGTAATGAGGAGCAAAACAACGGAAGCAGGAGATAAACACCTTAGAGGCCTAATCGACCCCTGGAGATGCCAAATACAACAATTAACGGACATGAATAATTGATAAGAGATAATTAGATTCCAGGCTGGGAACACAAGATGAAAAGGGAGGCAAGGAGAAACGTTTCCTTGCAACGGGAGGCTGGGAAATGGCGGGTTGCATGTTCATTTACAGAAATTAGGTAGAATTCAATCTGTCCTCTGGATATTTTTTTCCCCCCTGTTTTGATGTAAATGCTAACCTTCTGAAGAAGGGCAACTCCCTCATAAATCTAGAATTTGAAATTAGAGAAACAACAATTAAGATAGCCACGAGTAAAACCAATTAAGTAATAAGTCACATACCATTGAGAAATAAAGATTATCATAATAGTTGCAGGGATTACTAAGTTGTTAAACGATTTGTTTGTTCAATTTCTATGTCTACCCATAATGACTTTGGGCCTCTTCACCGAACAGATAACAGATAACAGATACTCAGAGTTGGAAGGGACCTTGTAGGTCATCTAGTCCACCTCCCTCCCCCCCCCACCCAAGCAGGAGACATGTACACCATTTCTGACAAATGGCAGCCCAATCTCTCCTTGAGGGTCTCCAGGGATGATGCTTCCACAACTATCAAAGACCTTTCAACCAATCAATCGGAAGAGAGAAGGAAGGGACCCTGGAGGTCATCTAATCCAGCCCCCGCTCCCTGCTCAAGCAGGAGACCCTACACTACTCCAGGCAATTTCCCATCCTTGCTCTAACTCCTTTGCAGAATTGTTTCCTTTTTTGAAAGCAATGAAGAACCTTCTAGGCACCCTGATGTGGGCGCTGTGATTTGGCTGAGATTTATTCGCGATGCCGCTCCTTTCCTCTGCCTTGTTTCCTTGAGACATGAAATTGCTCTGGCAGCTGGTTTTATGGCGTCTGCCAATCGCAGCTCATAAACACGAGCGGCGGCTGACAGACACATGCAGAGATTGGCCTTTGCAACTCCCAATTTGAAGCGAACCAAATGAAAGAGCCAAGTTGCTGGGCAATGGCTGCATCGGCCTCTCAAGGCATGAGCCACAAGACGGGTAGATGTGCTTATTTAAACGCACTAACAATGAGATAGTGTGATATTGGCTAGCAGTCATGGCATCGGTACATTAATAACCATCACGGTGTTAATAATGCACCATGGAAGCGGAAACAATGAAGGAGGAACAAGGGAAGAAGAAGCAAGTGGATAAGAAATTTTATGCATGACATTAATGGTAATAAATGAAAACCCCAAAATGCAAATGCAAAGCAATAGCAATAATTATCCGATGTGGATCTTAGCAGAGAGTGGATAAATTCGGAGTGATTTCTCTCAGAAGTAATCATATGTGGTGGCAAAGCCAATTCAACGGCCTGCACATTGCTGCTTGCTAGTAAGTCAGATGTCACACTTTTCACAATCCAGTTTACAGAGCTGCAAATGGGGTGAAGAGAAAAGGTTTTTAAAAGCCCACGGTATTTGCCTTCACTGGGGAAGAAAACAAGAAAGGCTAGTTAAAACCCCACAGGCTGGGGAAATAAGGCAAACATGAAACTTAGAGGTGGAAGAGATTTTATAGGTTTGATCCTAAAACTTCACTTGGGAAATGAAGAATAGATTGAAACGGTAAACTACTTGAGATTCCTTTCTATCAACATTGGCAGACGTGCTGCAGCCCTCAAACAAACTTCCAATTTCGGCATAGGACACAAAAATAAAACCAGGGCCAAATGAAATATTTTTAAACATATTATTTACAAACTTCATACATCCAGGCAAGTATACTTTCCTGTCCGTGCAGAAAGGCTGCTCAGTGATGAATTCTCAAGTGCATTATGAAAATCCTCATTTTATATTGGGATGCACTGACTTTAAATCTCCAAGATTCAACTAATACATTGTTTCTAGGCTCCTGGGTGTTCCTGCTTAGATACAGCAAAAAGGCAAAATGTGCGAGGCTGTGATTTCCTCTTTCGGTGTGTTAGCATCTCTCATAGTCAGCAGCCATCTGTAATCCTAAAATTTTTTACATCTATTAATCTATCTGACTTCATCGTGCCTCTAAACAATCGAAGTAATTCCCACTGCTGTGGTTTATCCATCCTAGTGCAATTGAATCATGAATTTATATAAAGAATGAATGGATAAATGTGAATTTATCAACCTGAATTGTGATAAATCTCACTTGTGGAACATCTCTCCACGCAGAGGTATCTTGAAGTGTCTTATGAGAAGAAGTAATAAAATGCAACCCTAAACATAATATAGCCAAACAACATTTAAGAAATATAATGAAATGGAGGGAAGCAAGACCCAAGATCACTAAACCATTTCCCAGAAACAATCTTACAAGTGTTTGCCAGAAACATTTCCGGAGGGACAGCCTAGAGATGATTCAGCAGAGTCGACATCAGGGAAACCAAAATATTCAAAAGACCAATATATCCTGAAGTTGAGTTGTGGACATCCACTTGTCAACTCTGGAAATTCTCCCCTCAGATTAACTACAACAAAATCACATTGCTGGCTGGGGAATTCTGGGAGTTGAAGTCCTCCAGGCTTAAAGTGGCCAAGGTTGGAGACGCCTGTTTTAGACGATTCAATGCAGTGGAAACATTCCTAGATATTTCTATGCAACAAGAAGAAAGTGGGGCTTTGCTGAAGCGCAATTGCACGGTGGGAGGCTTCGCTGATGGCAACAACTTCTTCTACATCAAACGAGTAAGATTTATTCAGTATTGAATTGTTGTGGTGTGCTGGAAGGGGGGGGGGGGGGGGGGGGGGGGGGGGGGGGGATGGAGCAGGTTAGAGCAGCTTAAACAAAACAGTACAGAGTAATAAGAGCTGGAAGACACCTTGGAGGCAGGAATTCCTATACCATGCTGGTGAAATGGCTCCGTTTCTCACTTTTAGGAAATTCTTCCTTAGTTCTAAGTTGCTTCTCTCCTTGATTAGTTTCCATCCGTTGCTTCTTGTCCTGCCCTCGGGGGCTTTGGAGAATAAGTTGACCCCCTCTTCTTTGGGGCAGGCCCTCAAATATTGGAAGACTGCTATCATGATACAGTTTTTCTTTTTATTAGGCTAGACATACCCCATTCCTGCAACCGTTCTTCATATGTTTTAGAAAAGGTGTGTTTCTCACAAACACACGGGAGCGGCTCTGGAGAATAGGAAGAGCAATTCTGAACGGCATTTCTCTCTCGATCTACCCGACTCAGACTTCTAAATTGTCAGTGAACCAGGAAAAATGAATTGAAAAAAAAATAATTCAGGGATTAAAAAGTAGTGGGGTGTTTTTGTTTTTTTTAATAAAATGATCAAGTAGGAATATTATTCCCCTTGAAATCGTTTAATTATTTATCAGTAAGTTTAAACAAGCACAGAGGCTGCCTCCTTCTGTTCTGTTGACTCTCAGGATTAAAACAAATTTAAAATCAGAAAGCAAAACTCAAGCAAATTAAAAAAAAAACCCACCAGAGCTCCTACCTACATCCTCAAAGGCTCTAATTCAGAAGTGTTTCTGAGGGGGGTTTTCCCCCTTAATTAAGTAGTTTCATTCTTCCTTTATGGTCCTGATTTATTTCCCAGGCTATAACTCAGACTTTTAACCAGCATTAATGTCAGCTATTTATACTTCTCTTGTGCAACTTTTAAACATGATTTTCTTTCTTTTTTGTGGGGGTGGGGGGCAGCTTTAAAGTGACAATTCTTCTGTGTTGCAAATGGTTTTGAAGCAAATGTACGTGGAACCCAAACAAGAGAAGATAAAAAGTTTGTTGTTGAACTTCATTCATAAAACAGCTGAATATAGCTATTATTCTGTTTTTGGGGGGGGGGGGTTGCTTTGGAGGGGAACAAAACGTACATATAAGTCCCTTAGTTGCTTATGTTTATTGTAGTTTGACAAAGAGCATTGTGCATTATTTAAAATGTTCCAGGCAATTATTTTTTCAGCGTTTCATTTTAAATTGGGCCATTCTGGGCCATTTTGCTAGATGTACATTCAAGTTAAAACCTGCTATTTGATTAATGCGTACATCTCTAACTCAATATTATAAAGCAATTAAAATTTATCTGGAGAAAGAATAAAAGGAAAGCAGGCCTAGGTGATGTAATTTTCCTCTTGCACAGAACTAGTTAAAATAATTGCAATCCCAGCTCTGTTAAAGGCCAATTTGAAGGATCACCAGACTGGAAAGAGAGAGTAATCTGTTCTGTTGTTGGTCCAATGGATCATCTCCATGGGATGCAGCTCTGGATATATAACACCATATGCTGGCTAAGTCAAAGTGCATTTTGGGGTCAAAACTTCACATTAATTACTTTGCTAATCAGCACCTGTTCAAAACAGCCTGATCAGTCAAATTTTTCCTACCCCATCTCTTGACTTCTTCAAAATTATTCAGTTGACCTAGCAGGAGTTAGGTTGATTGTAAAATTTTGAATCGCAATAATAGCAGGATAAAAGTATCAAATTCTATCTCAAGTTAAGTCTTGCTCCCATTTTTTTCTTCTTCCTTCTTTCAACATGTTTAATGTTACAGGAATATAGAGCTATAGAGTATTAAACTGTGTTTGGGGTCACGACTTAGTGACTGAAAACAACAACATTTACACTATTTTACACTGTCCCACATCCATAGGAACAGAGAAGGTTTTGAACAACAGAAAGCAATAAAAATGTGCAGTTGCTCGTTTGGTAAACAAACATTCCTTCCACCAGTTTATTCATTTTCTGCTATGGTTCAAGTATTTAATGCAGCTTTCTCACTCAAATTCTTCATATTTTTGAACTGATTCTGCATTAATGAATACATCCTGAACCTCCTGCTTGCTTTCTATCTTTTTAAATGCACCAGATATGATCACAGAAAGAAGTCTATGCCCAGAGTGGGTCAAGATGGCAGCCTATGACCGAAGACCCTTCTCTTTTAACCTGTACCACATGTTCGCCAATAAAATAAATTAAAACAAACAAACAAACAGAAGGGCAGGGTCTTCGGCCAAATCTCCATTTTTAAACTCTTCTTGCTTTCTGGGTCATCACATCATGATTTTTGCTATTAGCTTTAGCTTATCCCAAAGGTGCTTTTTCAATTGAACTTTCTGGTTATTCTTTGAAGACTTTTCGCTTCTCATTCAAGACGCTTCCTCAGCTCTAACAGGATGGTGAGCCTCACACCCATTTGGCCAAGAAGGCTCCACACCCATTTGCACCACTGAGGTGAGCCTGAAGACACAGACAAACCTCCAAGTGGCCTCAACGATCCTCTAAAAGAATGCAAATGACCAGCTGTCTGCAGGGAGTATCAATCCTTCTATTCAGTCCCACCATCCAGTCAAGCCGAAGAAGCTTCTTAGACGAGAAGCGAAACATCTTCAAAGAAAAACTAGAAAGTCCAGTTGCCTCTTGAAAAAGCAAAACTGGAAAAACCTTTGGGACAGCCATGACCTGGATGGCTGAGAATCTCCATAGGGATTTATTTTTAGCTTGCTGCAAGATATGGAGTATATATGTAGGAGTAATATACATGGCTCAAAATAAACTTTGCAGAGATCACTGGCATAAACTAAAATCTAGCATCAACTGAGCTGCTTATGAAAATTTAAAAGGTAAACAAATCAGAAATCAAGTCTTTGTGAGATAATCTACTTCAAGGTTTTGTCCTTGGTATACTATAAATAACTCTGTGATCTCACCGTTTTTCTTTCACTCTTACGTTCACATAGCTTTTTCTTTTCATGTAAAATTGTGACCTCTTCCTATAGCAACAGAGCTGATAAGAAGCTTACAAATAAATGCAATTATCCCTGTACATGGCACACACTTATCCTTTAGAAATGATTGGAATGTCACTAAACTGTTTTTTCCACATTAACCTTGTAATGTTTTGGAGCAGAGGTGGGATTCAGCCAGTTCTGACCCAGAGGTGGTATTCAGCAGGTTCTGACCAGTTCTGGAGAACCGGTAGTGGAAATTTTGAGTAGTTTGGAGAACCAGCAAATACCACCTCTAACTGGAGTTTTTACAGTATCCTTCCCCTGCCACACCCATCAAGCCACGCCCACAGAACCAGTAGTAAAAAATTTTTGACTCCCACCACTGTTCTGACTGGTTCTGCAGAACTGCTAGTGGAAATTCTAAGTAGTTCGGAGAACCAGCCAATCCCACCTCTGACTGGCCCCACCAACCACATCTCCCACTGAGTCCCAGCTGATCGGCTGGGTCTCCTTTGGTTGCCCTGCACAGGAGAATGGAGATGGAAAGCAGGTTGGGGAAGGAATGGGGATTTTGCAGTATGTCCTTTCCCTGCCATGCCCACCAAGCCACACCACGCCCACCAAGCCACGCCCATAGAACCAGTAGTAAAAAATTTTGAATGCCACCGTCTGGGAGCCCTAAACACGATATTTAATGTTAGTAGCAAATGGGGCACAGGCTTTCCAAAGGACTCAAAACAAGCAAAACTAAAATAAAGAAGAGGTGCATCTTTTTTTCAGCTAACCAAGCACACTTCAAGCCAACAGCCCACTGAAAAGATTTTGAGCAGTAGCCGATGACACAAATTAATATGAATTAAATATGAATTCTGGAAAGACGTTCCCTAAGAATAGGCTCCAGGATGGATAAGTCCAAAAGCTCAGAAGATTATATCTCTAGTCCTGGTAACTGATCCAGATTTCATCCATTAAGTATGAAAGAACAAGAAGTTTTTGGAGAAATTAATCAACTTGAAGGATATAAAATTGAAATAGCCATATATTCATTCAATTATCTTATCTCTGGTTTTGTTTTTTTTCATGTCTGTTTTTACAAACTCCTTTTAGCTAAATCTGTTATTTGCAAAGTATTGAAAGCCAAAATATATTTCTTACATTTCTTAAAGGAGCCGTGGTGGTTCAGTGGTTAGGATGAAGCATTGCAGGCTAATTCTGCCAACTGCCAGCAGTTTGATTCTCATCAGCTCAAAGTTAACGCCACCTTCCATCCTTCCGAGATTGGTCAAATGAGGACCCAAATTGTTGGAGGCAAGAGGCTGACTCCGTAATCCACTTAGAGGGGGCTGTGAGCGCTGTAAAGTGGTCTATAAGTCTAAGGGCTATTGCTATATTTCCCCCTCCTCCCCTCCCCCCCCCATAAACCAAGGATTAAAGAGCACAATTCTAAGGATAAATTTAAAGTTAAGATTAACTTATTTACCACTAAAACAACAGAAAACACACAAAGCACAACATTCATTCAGTAAGAGGATGAGGAATTCCCACCGATAACCAAGGAAAGATTTCGGGACGAAGGAGGCCTCGCTTGGCCGTCAAAGTTCAAAGCTCCTTCCACTTGAATCTCCTCAGAATCAGCTATAATTATGCCCCCTTCCTCTGCTCGTTTGCCTTTGTAGCCTCAATCACTGAGTCATCAAAGGAGCTGCCCCTTTGCAAAGTCCAGTTTAATTATCCTTTTTGCTTCCACTTTCTGAACTCTCCTCCGTCTGCTGAGGCTGGGAAGCAGATCCATCACTCCCTACTTCAATGCACAAAAAGCAAACTTGAGAGATAAACGATTCATTTGAATTGCCAAAAGAAATGCAATTTCATATGCTTACTTTTGCCCCCACCCAAAATGGAGGAATTGAAAGTACAGGGTAAATTATCTGATTTTGAAAAAGCTGAGGAGGAGGGAAGATGGAGAGGCATCCAAATTTTTATCCCAGAACAAAACAGCTTTTTCACTGCTGCCCAGAAAACTCCAGGGACAGATAATTTTGAAGACGCCGAGAACTTTTCATGAAAAAGATCTTACTTTTCAAATTAATTTTATTGATTATATTCTTTATGTACACAAATATTCATGGAACACATTTTTCTCCCCCAAAATTGCTTTCCATTTCAGCAGCATGAAATGTTGACTAAAAATGTCTCCCTTTAAAATTGCAGTCCTAATTGTTGTAAACCACCCCCAACCCCAACCTACAGGTATGACCACAATCGGGATGACAATTCCTGATGCTATGCAAGACGGCTTCCCCCAATGACTTTGTTGGAAGCCAGGTTGTTGGTTGTTTGAAGCCAGCTGGGAAGGTCACAAATGATGATTGGGTGACCCCATTGTGAATATTATGTGCCAGTTGCCAAATGTCTGAAGTTTGATCATGTGATGATGGGGAGGTTTCGGATCAGAGAGGGGGGAGAGAGAGGGTGGGTGGGTGTGACAGAATGGTTTGTGGGTGTGCATGTCAATAAGAAATCAATTAAGGTGTTGCCTCAACTTACAAGCAATTAATGTTAATCGGTGCTTATTAATTCAATTGGTGCTAATTGGCTTTTCTCACGGGCTCTGCCCCTTTTTTTGGGAATGAGGCCTCTGGCAAGGGACACCTGTGTGTTCACAACATGTACAGACATGCACAATGTATAGACCCGCAAAGTCTGTTGCATGCACCGTGAAACAAAGTCCTGCAGTAGTTACAGAGCCTCAGCACTTCCGGGTGGCCAAATAAGATACGGGGGATTTGTATAGGGTTTCCAGGAGCGCTTGAAACTTTTTTTCTGTCTCGATTTTAGTTTGCCAGACAAGGAAAAATGGATGGAAACTGATGCAGGAGAGATTCAACCTGGAAATTTCTGACAATGAGAACAATCAACCCATGGAACAGAAGTTGCCCTTGGAAGATGTGGGAGGGTCATCACTTGACACTTTCAAGAAGAGATTGGACTGACATTTGTCAGAAATGATATAGGGTCACTTGCTTGCATGGGGGGTTAGACTAGATGACCTACAAGGTCCCTTCCAACTCTAATTATCTGTTATCTTTGCATCTGAAGTTCTGGGCAAGTGTTGACTCCGAATGGCATCCGTGAGATTTTACCTTTTAGTGGGCAAGCCGTTAATCTTCTTGCCAGAAAGCATTTAAAGCCTGGAACTTCAAACATGCTTAGGCCTTATATTCTATGGCCTCCTTTGGCTGAACATTAAAAACAATTACAGGTATCGCCCAAAATTGGAATGCAAGAGAGATTCCAAGTGTCTTGATTGGAAAACTATTACACTGCGCCAAAATGACACTAGAGCTGAGAGAGAGAGCAAGATGAACTAGGATGTTATAAAGCATGGAACAAATTTTATAAATGGAAGGACATGAAAGGGTCTCCATAGAACTTAAATAAGTAGAGAAGGTGACAAAAAGGGACAAAAGAAAAATGGAAAATATGATGCATAACAAATGTATAAATCCCTCTCTTTTTTTCCTAATTATAAAGGGATTAGACAGAAAGGTATGTCAAAGAAGAGGCACCCCCTTCACTCTTTTTAATGTTTACATTTAATAAAATTTATTTAAAAAAACAATTACAGGCAATTAATTGATTTAGGATCACAATTGAGCCCCAAATTACCGATGCTAAGGGAGACGGTCGTTAAATGAGCTTTGCCCCATTTTACAACATTTTTTGCTACAGTTGTTAAGCGAACCATTGTAATTGTTGAGTTAGCAACCTGGTTGCTAAGTGAATCTGGCTTCCCCATCTGACTCTGCTGGTCAGAAGGTCACAAAAGGGGATCACAGGACCCCCTGGGACACTGCGACCATCGTAAATACGAGTCAGTGGCCAAATGCCTGGATTTTGATCACTGACCAAGGGGAGGTTGCAACGGTCTGAAGTGTGAAAAATGGGCATAAGTCACTTCTTTTCAGTGCCGTTCTAACTCTAACAGTTCATTAAATAGGCTGTTGTAAGTCTAGGACCATCTGTATTGCTTATTATATGTTCTACATTTCTACATCAATCTATCAATCTATAATCTATCTATCTATCTATCTATCTATCTATCTATCTATCTATCTATC
>NW_020769320.1:6924857-6943063 GCF_900518735.1 Pseudonaja textilis | reverse complement strand
AAGAAGAAGAAGAAGAAGAAGAAGAAGAAGAAGAAGAAGAAGAAGAATCTGGTTATGATCTGAGGGAAAAGGAAAACAGACCTTATTTGATATAAATTTGATATAAAAGTATGTTTTTACTATCCATATAGTGCAATTTAAGCAATGTGTATCTCCAAATGGGTCTTTTCAAGAAATCCAGAGAGTACCCAGCTATTTTAGTGTTGGAGGTCTGAGATCACAATAAAAACAGAAATTGAAAACTGGAAGGAAGGAAGACCCCTGATCTGGATATTTTAACAATGATCAACTATCTCCTCCTTTGTCTTTCAGAAGGAGCCCAAATAGTCACCCATAACTTGTTCTAGGAATGATAAAACTCTACTGGAGAGGACAGTAGTCAAATATTCTATTAATAATTTTCAGCAAGACAAATCTCTTAGAAGAGGGACGATCTGTATCTCATTTATATGGTAATGTTCAAAAGCAAATCTTTATCCCTTTTTATTTTTATAAGCTAAGTGAAGTTTATGATTTTTCTGTTAGCGTTGTTCATACTTATCCTGCAGTTTATCATATTCCCTAAAGAAATATTCTGCCACATAGACACACAATCCTTCTGTCTTCCTGAAAAGAATTCCAATAACTCCAAAGAAATATATAAAAAAGAACATAAATGTTTGTGCTTCCTTTGCCGGAAATGACACAGATGAAAACTAATCACTCACTACTCTCCTTCCTGTGTGTAATGTTTCCATTTCAAAGCAGAAATGAAGGCAGAAATAGAAAGGGGAATCTGATAAGAATTCCTGCCATATATATTTTCAGGACGAAATTCCCCTAACCATAACCATTTGTGACAGATCTAAATGCCAAAAGCGGAATTTCCTCCATAAACATTAGGAAATATGTCAGCCCCTCATAAGAAATCAAGAAACCAAGATTTTAATTTTAGAGTCTGTACAGCTGCTAAGGCTACACTTGGCTTTGGTTTTTATTGAATGATGATCAACCAACAATATCAGGTAATTTACATAAATCCAAAGGACATATAAAGGGAAAAAATGGAGAAAACTCAAAAAAGTAGTATTACAATGTAAACAAAGGTATCATACATGTACAAAGATACCACTGATGTAAACTATACCATATTCTATTGCTATTGGAAGTAAATCATAAAATAACACACACCGTCTCTGTGATGTCTCACTTTAAGTTAATCTGCAATTTTTCATTCTAAGATGGCAATTGAGGAGACCTTGTCAATCCACACCTCAAATGTTACATCATCTAAATGTTTTTCCAATGTTGCACAATTATTATTTTGCCTGCTAAAATTACATAGATTATAAATTCTCTATTTGTAAACTTGGAGTTTTGTCCTGTAAATAAATGAGGTTAAGTCTAACTCTGGTGAATGTTCAATTCTTTGTTTAGTGACGTTACTTATTTCCCAAAAACTTTTACACCAAAAAGGTAAAACTTTGTCACATAACCCACTACAAATGAAAAAAAAAATGACTCTTTTTGACAACCTCTCCAACATTTGGAAGAATAATTTTGTTATATGTGTGCCAATCTAACAGAAATCAAATGTGAGCCAAGGATGATCCATGCATTTTTGAAATTAACCTTTTGGGTTGTTCTAAACAATGAAGAATTAAATTCTCAAAATAGGTGTCAAGGGGGGATTCTTGAAGCTCTAATATTTCTATGGTCCAAAAGAGATTTGAGTTGATATCGAAAGAGCGGTGGTAATTTTTTGATTGTTACTGCGAGCTTCCCTGAGACTATAGAAATCTCTCTCTCTTTTTTTTTTTTTTTTTGGTCTGTAAAAGGCTAGACTTGCTAATCTCAAAATGGGTTATTGTTAATGGCTTTTGCCCATCAGTTTGCTCTTCAAATTACAATACCACAAGTTTGGGTCTTCACAAAGAATGTGGTTAACCAGGTTTTTCCAAGGGAGCTGGACAGCTGGAGGGTTTGGGAAGCCGAGAGCAAATTTATCACCATGTCAATCATCTCCTGGACAAAGAATAGAATCCTGGTCTAATGACACATTTCAGAGCTATTTTATTGTCTTAGTAACTATCTTTGGTTGCTCTTAAGGCAACCCTCTCTATTGAAGTAGCCTGTATCATTACAAACATTACTGTATTTCTGCAAAAAGGACAGTATGAAATGGATCTTTTTTGGTGAAAGGAAAAAAATTATCAGGCTCTGGAAAAGAGACAAGGGACGTTTTTAGAGCATCCTTTTAACAATGAGATTAGTCTGAGAAGCCTGTTTCTCTCTGAAGCTGCAAATGGTTGTGTTCCCTTGCTAAAATGAGGGGGAATGATTTTTACAGGCACAGATGGGATTAAATTTAGCTGTGATTTGCTCTGTTGCTGCGTTTGCTGGGGAATCAATGTGGAGTTTTCTTTACCATAAAATAAGTTGTTTTCGGTCAACCCCATTTCACAGCTTGGACCTCTCGTACCACCCTTAAAATACAAGGATTCAACTGGGATTTTGTTTCTAAAACCCAGACTTAACAGAAATCTAAAATACTAAATTCTGGCAAACTCCAAATCTGAGGTGACTAAATGAGACAGCTGATTGAAAATAGCCTTTTTTTTCTTAATGTATAATTCTCGTTTTACCAGCTACATGTTTGAATTGCCTTAAAATGCCTTAAAAGGACACCAATTACCATTTGTGAACTGAACATAGGAAATGTGCTTTAAACTGACAGTGTAATTTTTCTCATTTTGGACTCTAACTGTTCTTCCATATTAGAAATCTAATGTATCCTTATCATTTATTTCACTTCACAGGAAGATTCACCTGCCCGAGTCCATTTATTCTGAGCTCCTTTTAAAAAAAAATACCTAAAATGTGTTTCTGACACAATGACATCCTTGGAAACAAGAAAGAATAACTACAAAACTGTAATTGTATTTTCTTGATGACTGTCATACCTGGATGAAAGAGAACCAACAGACCTGAATTCTTTTCGGTGTCTTTTATCTAGATGGATTTTAGCATTAATAAAGCAAAGTTTAAATAATATTTCTTTCATGGCACTGTTGTAGCTTTTTGCACAACTGGTTCCTGTAATCCCTGGGTTTTTCCTTTCAGAACTTTCTTTGGTAGATGCAGATTTTTACAGCTGGAATTGACCTTCATTTTGAACCTAACCAGTCTTGTCCCAATTTTGAAGCATCTGTAGAAGAATATAGCCCTGGCTATTAGAAGGAGGTGGGAAAGGCGGGGGGGATAAAAATAAAATAAAACGGTTCCCAAGTCCTGGGAAAACATAAATTATGAAAAATAACAGCCACACCTTAATCTTGATGTCCTTAAAAAGTTTTTGGAAAGGCTTTTTGATATGGTTCCTATTAGCTACAATAATACACAAGTTTTCTTGGAAACCCAGCAGTGTCTGTTTCTTGAGGGGTCTGCTTCACAGGGCTGTCATTCTTACCTTGAGAAATGATCTGAGAAGGTTTTTCAAGGCTTCTTTTCCCTTTAACAATCTGTCTTTTAATGGGACCTAGAAAGAGGCCGTGGGATTTTGCGTTGCAATGTTTATGCTGATCACAAAATGGTTGTTCCCTTATTGGGTAATAAGTTCTAATAAACTTAATGCTAACTTTTAGGTCAGCTTTATAGGTAAGCTTTTATCAATGGCCATCAGAACAAGAATATTGTTGTTGTTGTTGTTATTATTATTATTATTGGGTTGGGTTTCAGCGATTTTTATTACATCTGTATTTTATTTATTTTATTTTTAAAATCCCACCTTCATTACTTTATAAGTAGTTCAAGAGTCAATACTATAATATCCATTAGAACTGCTTTGCTTAGAAGTTCAAAGGGTGAATATTGAAAGCACCTTTTCAAAACAGCCTTATAAAGCCAGAAGGTTTGCCAAGAACAATTGCTTTAAAACTGTATAATATATAGCAATCATATGATAACAATTGCTGTCAAGAAACACAACATGCCAAGTGCAGGAAATCAGGAATCCAGGCAGTTCAAATGAATACATGGGTTTATTGTATGTTAAAACTCTCTACAAGAATCTGAGCTACTAACAGTCAAAGCAAAATGGCCGTAGAAAAATGGACCTAGAAATACTGAGTCAACAGGATTCAAGGTGGGCTGGACTTAGACCTCTTGTCGTCACGAAGGGACTCGAGGCTGATGATGAATTTGACTCTTCCCTTGGCTAAGTTCCAAAAAAGGGCAAGCAGTGTTTTGCACCTATTGTCCTGATGTAAATGAAAACACAGATAGCAAATAATGGAATTGTGCATGAAAATTCATGTTAAGATAAATTCCTAGCTTTTTCTTCCATATCTTCTTCCATATTTTTTGCTTCCCATGTCAACGATATCCTCTCATTTTGCTATGTAAAATATTCATCTATCACCTTTCATGTGGTATACTCCCAACCATGTATAAAATAAAAATACATGAAATGCATTGAAATATGGCAAGACAATACTGAATTTTAAAATCTAATAATATAGTAATGCACAAAATAATGCAATCTTGGACATTGCTAGTTCCAATAGCCCTATCAAATGCTAACCTGGGCAAAACCCTCATTTTTTCATTCATGTGGTTAAATTATATAAGAATCAGGGCCTGATTTATTTCTCAAGGGAAGAGGCCTAAGGACCAGAACATAAAAAAAGAGGTCATGTCCCATTTGTTGCCAGGGGAATATCTACAGGATGTGGTAAAAAAAAAGTTCTGAAAATCTTTGCTATTGTGCAATTATTTTGGAATTCCTTTTGGAATGATTTGGGATTATTGGAAAATGTTGGAATTGTTTTCTAAATCAACCTATCAAATCATTACACTGTTAAGGTAAATGGAAATTAGTCAAATAGAACAAATACATGAAATGTATTTGAATTAAACATTGTTAACATAAGAAATATTCTTTGAACCAGATGGCTAGAAGGGATTTCGGAGGTCTTCTAGTCCAACCTTGTAAACTTTTACATAATTGTAAAATGTATTTTCAGAAAACTAGTAACATAGATGTATTTCAGGAAAGCCTTCCCTTCATTTTTAACTGAGGGATGTACAGTTGTCTAGTAGGGAAGCTAATTTTCATCTGCCAGGTTTATAAAGAGTAGCTTCTTTCTCAGCTTAACGGGAAGTTTTACCTGTTAAAAATCTGCTCTAAAAAAGATGTAAATTTTGCACCCTTGTAAATTGGAAGGTGCTACGTTTTTTAAGGATGAAAATCCCTTAGATAATTCCATGGGGTAACAAGAAGCGATGGAAGAGATGGGCCTGCCAACTTTAGTTGAAGCAATACGCTGAATTACTAAAATTTAAAAAATAGGAGTATGGCTTTTCTTTATGTGCTGTGAAGAAAATGTGGGCTCCTAAAGACAGTCTGGACCAGGGACCCCCAAACTTGGCAACTTTAAGACTCTTTAATTAGAGCTGACTGGAGAATTCTGGGAGTTGAAGTCCACAAGTCTTAAAGTTGCCAAGTTTGGGGACCCCTGATTTACAATATAACAGAGTAACAGAGTACCTGAAATCTATTAACAGATTCATACAATTACGTTTAGTTATATGGAAAATGACGTTATTTGCCAAAACCGAAAAATGGTGATTTGAAAAACGTTTGATGTCTATGCAGGAATCGGCAACCTAAATATCTCAAAATCAAAAGATTTAAGAAATTATTCACAAGACAGTTAAGTCCCTAGAGGTATGTCCAAGGGGTTTTAGATTCTATCAAATGAGATGTTCAAAAGCATAGAGAAGCATGAAATAAAAAACTGGAATGTCTGATTCGCTACATAAACTTAACTGTAAAATCATTTTGGCAACTATTTCTACTGATTTAAAATTATAATTAATTCAACAGCCTTCGGGAGCCTGGAAGGAAGAAATAAGATCCACAAAAGACCCACAGAAGGGTCATTCTATAGCAGAGGAGTTGACTCTACATAGCATTTTTCTTATATCAGAAGTGCTGAGTATGTACCAGCCATTATTAAAATCTGCCATATGATCTCGACACATGTTTATAAAAACATTCACTTTTTGCAAGTAATTCAATCTACATTTTCTGAAAGCTACATTTTTGGTTTCAAGGTGATTCTCAAACACACGTCTGTGTTTAGGATCAAGGGCAGCCTTTCTGGAAAAAACAAGCCTCAAATGTACAGTTTCAAATTTTTAATTCAGAATCTGCATTATAGCTTTCTACCTGGTTTGATTTTTCAAGTCATTTGGGGAGACAAAAATCCAGGAACTCCTTCTGAGCTAATTTTTGATGAAACTGGGCAAAAACAAAAATTAAACAAATGTGGATTTATATGAATAATCAAAAAGCTTTGGGAATAACTTCTAGATTTTGTAAGTTGAGTGGGAAGCTTCTATTCCCTCAAGGTATATATACTTACTTACTTACCTACTTACTTACATCCTACCTGTGTTGTTTTTTTTAATATTAATACTCCTTCCTCCTGTGACTTTTCCACAACCACCATCCTCTGAGGAGAGTTGGGCTGAGAAAGAGTGCCTGGCCCAAAGTCTTTCTGGCTTTCATGCCTAATGTGAGACTAGAACAAATTAGGCCAAAAGTAAAGGGAGCAAAATAAAATCCACACCAGTAGGATGGATCTGTCCTTGTAGAGATGGACAACGCTCATAGCTCCCTGCGGCTGCCCTGTCAACTGACTGGCAATAGTGATCAATTCTCCCGATCCATATGGCCCTGGGAGTGGCGTACAGCGGTTTTCTGACAGTGGGGAATAATTCATCGATGGAATTCCAGAGTTGTGGCTGCCCCATTAATGAAGGGTTTTGAAAAATTAGATTGGACAACCATTTAACCGAAATGGTCTCCTGAGTTGAGCAGACGATTGGGTGAGAAAAGGCCCCTTCCAGTCCTACGAAGCCAGCTTCTACACAATTAAAGTAATAATAACCCAGAAATCACAGCCAGCCTGATGATGAACTTAGAAGAAAAGCTGCACTGGGACAGGGTTGCTGTAGTTTCCTGCATGGCTGTTCATCTGTCCAACGCAGGATGTTCCATAAGATGGATGCAAACTCCAAGGAGGCCTATCACTGGGTCGATATCCCATGGGTCTCGCAAGGAGTCAACTCTCTTTAGGTTCCCAAAGGTGAGAAAGTGTGGCCTGATATAACCTGTGATGCCCACGGAAGAGGTTTCAGGGTACTCTGAAGGAATGGGTTGACTTCAGAACTGGTAGGGCAACCCTTCCTTGGAAGTTACGTCTTCCTGGTTCAATTAACTGTTGGAAATGCTTCTAAGTACTCAAATAGTTCCTTTTGTTATTGGTTTGCCACAAGTTTCTGAACTTTGTTACTGAACTGAGACAGAATGCAAAGTCTACGGCAGGGGTTTCCAAACTGAGCAACTTTAAGACTTGTGGACTTCAACTCCCAGAATTCCCCAGCCAGCACTGGCTAGAAAATTCTGGGAGTTAAGTCCACAAGTCTTAAAGTTGCCTAGTTTGAAAACCCCTGGTCTATGGCTACATGATAAAACCAGGCACTTTTAAAAATAATAATAAATAAACTTTAAGAAAACAGAAAGAAACTGGACATAAAAGCCTGTGTTTCAAAAGAAAAACCCCAAAGAAAAACTCCTCCTGCTTTGTTCTTTTTAGTTTCTGTTTCTGTTCAAAACTGGTTCAGGATAATCAGTTTTCAATAATCAAGGAAGAATTTCCTACCAGGTTGTCTTATCTGTAATGGAAGTCTTCCAAGGCTTGCATGCTGCTTACCTTTATTCTAAGCACATACATTTCTGTTCCTCATTATTGCAATATTATCTTTCTAAATCAATCATGGGAGTTATTTTTAAAAGGCATCCTGGACACTGGATGTGGTGTTGGTTTTAATTGGACAAACATGCAAATTGCACGCCTATGTTTAAAGGGTCAATTGCTTAGGATATCAAAGGGCAACCAAAAACAGCCAGGCACGAATCTCCGTTCTCAGAAGCTGTAAACAGTAAAATACTGCAGGTTGGAGAGGTGAGTGAAAGTGATTGTAAAAGGAAAAAAATGGGTTTCCAAGCAACCTTGTTGAATTAAGCAGCTTCAAACGGCTTAAAGAATAGCTAAAACTAACACTGGCTATTCTCTGTAAAAAGAAATTCTGGACTTTGTAAAAATGGATCAGGAATGAAAACCAAACAAATCAAGACATAAAAGAGATTTCCTGATTTTACCATATTATTTTATTCTCCTTTATTCTAGAAACACCGTGTAATTGTTTGATATTAAACAGAGACTTATGTTGGCGTAGTCTTCATTTTCTAAATAAGACCTGGTTCTCCAAATTTAGATTGCACAAGCAACAATAAAACCCTCTCAAATAAGCTTCTACTGATCACTAACAACTTACAATAAGCATTAAAAAGGAAGGGTATAAATTTACAGGTTAAATAATAAATGACTGCAGAAGGCTATTCTAGTTTAAGTAGATCCACCTGATTGCCTCTGCTTAATGCTATTTCAGGAGAATGAAGTGGCTGTCACTTCATAAAAGATCAAATATATATTACTAGGTTCCGCCTAATTAGTGCAGCACATTTAATATACTTTGAAGTTCGTAGCATAAACAATGCCACATGTATTATAAGACAAAGCCTACAAGGAGTATGGATACTCTGCTGTTCCTTCTGTCTTGGGAGCATAAAAGCATATTTCAGAAGCATTGGACTTGCATTCTTGTTGCTAGATTAAAGTTTGTGCTATTTTTATTTTCCTGCTTTTAGTTAGTTTGTTTTTTACATTTGGTCATTTTTGTTTTTATGTTCACTTGTTCAATTTTTATCATCTTTTATCATAAATTCAGAATACATATTTTAAAAGCACTTGTTGAGAGTAAAATTATAGAAATACTTATTCATTTTTGCAATGAGGATAAGATCTCTGTCAAATATTAGAAAAATCAAACAGCAATGTTCTTGCCTAATTTTGTTTTGCCTTTGTTAAAAAAAAAACTTTGTATTTTGTATTTTAATCTTTTGAACAAAATAAAAATTAAAAAAAGACAGCAAGGCAAATATTACTATTAAGTGAACTAACTTAAGGCTGCTTTACTCTCTATTTTCATTTTTCCTGCAAATGTAATTTTGTAGTAAATATACATCTTATAGAACTTCAAACATATTATTAAGATCGGTAAGAATGAATATCTTGGCTTGAATAGCAAATACTGAAATTGTTAATTTTTAAGCTTTGCAAACTTACAAAGTTTCACCTCTCCTTTTAAAGAGCCAATTTCCTGAAGCCATTTCCCAAGTAAAGATTTAAAATAAAAGATGAGACAGATGATGGAGGCAGAAGAATAATTAAAGACAAAAACAATTCTCTAAGACACAAACGCACAGCAGTCAATTACTGAGTACTAAAAGTAATCTAGAGATAATACAGGTCAATTTTCAGACAGGTTGTAAAATTTTCTCTTCTAGTTGATACGTCACAGATTGGTTTTAGGTTCATTTAGAGGAAATGAATGATTTTGAAGACTTGTGTAGCACAATAACTGTCTTAACTTTTGGCACACAGCTTCTGAACAGCTCAAACTTGGAAAAGTTCCTCCATATAACGAAAACTTGTATTAAGTCAAAATCCACCTGGATACATACCACTTATCTATTTGTAAAATTCAACGGCCACCCATCTTACTACAAGGTAACTCTTAACTGATTTCACATTTTGTGCCTTAATATCGGGCAGAGATTTTTGAATTTTGATTCTGCCAATGAACTACGATTTGACCTTCCTCCAACTAAACGAAAATAAGAGTTCTGATCCAACATCTTGAAAAGCAACTCATCCTATCGCCCTGCAACAGATGGCGCTGAGGCATAATTACATTAAGTCGACCTGTCTGGTGAGTTTCTATAGTTTCACCCCTCGTGTGTAACTCTTTAGGCGGGTTTGCACGCTTTGTGGCAGGGGAAAGATGCCGTGTCAAGCTGTGCTCGCTCAACCAAGAGGCTGTAGACAAGTTAAAATTAATGAGCTGAAAACCATGTAAAACATTTCATTTGAATAAGGGGGTTCAATAGCTGTTGCTTGTGTTTTTCCTCCTCTATTCATGAATCAATTCTCTGTATCGTTACCGGCAACAAATTCTACACCGGCTTCTGAAAAACCCACAAGGCTATTGATTCTTGTCCTGCACCCCATCGTCCCGTTAATCAGTCTGTCTCAGGAGTTTCCAGCCAGGGCTGGAAGGGCTTTTAATCCTCCAAGGTTTACTCAAGTGTCACAACCATCTGGAAGGGGAGAGAGGAACCCCACTGAGTCTACTAACCACTGTTGTCTTTGGGTTCAAAAGACAACACAAAGCAAACACTGCCAAAAATGTTATATTTACCATTTTCTATCAAAATGAAATAAGACCTTTTTTAAAAAAAAAAGAGGCGGGGAGGAGGGTTAGAGGGAACAAGAGTGTGAGATCTCAAAGCTATTACAATTTCTTTGGGGGAATTTCATTAATCTACATGATTAAAACCTATTCATCAATTCTTGTCTTTATGACACAACCTGCACGTTTTACAAAACAGGAACTGTTCTCCGATGTCTAGAAGGGTCAGTTGTGGACAAACAAACCAACAAAATGACAGCAGCCGGTTGAAATCTTGACAGAACTCATAAAAGTTTTAAGATCTCTCTCAAAACTAATGAAGATGAATAGGCATAACTTCTCCCGAATGGAGTTTCAGGCATTGCTGAAAAATAGCTCAAGCCTTGGCTGATTGAGGCACCTTGGCAGCTGGCTTGGAAACGGGGCCTCTGGAGAAGGCAGGCCGACTGCTACAGAACGGTTCCCCCAAAATCAGACGTTATTTCTTATAGTCCCTGATCAGCAAGCCTTCAGAAATCAAAATGTTGAAAATTAATTCCAAAAATGAATGTGTTCCCACCACGCGGTTGTGAGGGAGGTTCTTGTACAAGGCAGCATCAGGTATTTCTTAAGATAGTCAACTCAGTCTATTACCATTTTCTATCAGTGTCTCCTAGAAAAACTCACATACATAAGCTCCCACTGTGGAGCTGTGGAGCCTCTTAACTCAGCTTCAATCTCTGATTTATTTATTTATTTCAAGGTCTGTGCTTGGAGGGGCAGGTGGGGGAGTGGAATCTAGGAATACTCAGAGGAAGCTTTTGGAAACCGTTGTTTGCCCTCTGAGCGCACTGCCCTTCTGGCAATTGGCACTTCTTTTAACTTTCTATTCCTTGATTTTGCTTTGTGCTCCTCACAAAGGGGAGGAATGTTGGCTGTTGATATATGTGATATGGTTTGCCCTAGCTTGTCGTACAATTCTCGTATGCCTCATGTATAGGCATAAGGTAACCTAATTGGAGAAGTGCTCTGTGTCCCAAGATAACCAAGTTATTGCTAGACTCCTAAATTTATGCTTGGTATGCATAACCAGTATGGTAACCGGTGCTGGCATTCAGAAAAGGCACCATGAATTATTGGCTATCAGCCTTGCCTGTCATAGTCTACACCAACTCCAATGCCTGCGATATTTTCACTGAGGCTATAATACGGTAACCCAGACAAGATGTAACCAGGTTCAACTACTGTCAAGAAAGGTGCAGCTATCGACCCTTAGCCAGTCTGGTCATCAATATCCTCAATGCAGAGAAGAAAGACGATTAGGGGACTGAAGACTAAAACATATGAAGAACGGTTACAGGAACTGGGCATGGCTACACTAGTGAAGAGAAGGACCAGGGGAGCAGTCTTCCAATATTTGAGGGGCTGCCCCAGAGAGGAGGAAGGGGTCAAGCAATTTTCTAAAGCTCCTATAGGCCAGACAATGAATAATGGATGGAAACTGAACAAGGAGAGATTCAACCTGGAAATAAGGAGGAATTTCCTAACAGTGAGGACAATCAACCCATGGAATTTACTTTCAGAAGTTTTGAGAGCTTCATGACTGGAAGCTTTCAAGAAGAGACTGGACTGCCATCTGTCAGAAATAGTGTAGAGTCTCATGCTTGAGTTGGACTAGGTGACCTACAAGGTCCCTTCCAACTCTGTTATTCTGCATTCTGAAATATTTCACGCAATATACTTCTACCCAGAACAACAGCATTTCAGCCTACATCTGAAACAAAGCAGCTCAGCTCACTCTATAACTGGAACATGACATGCATATTTCAAGGCAGACAAGAACCATCCTGCACAAGTTATTTTGAAGAAGCGTTCTGTCTGCATCGTTTCTTATTTACTACAAAGATTTTTTGCAATAACAGATTGTTAACAGAGTGCTTTGAATTTTAATTTTATCTTTGTTGTTATTTCACCTGTTATTTTCTCTCTCTCTCTCCCTCTCTCTCTCTCTCTCTCTCTCACACACACACACACACATTTCCTTCACATATATAATGTATGAAAAGTCAGTTGGGTTGCAAATAGATGTATGTACAAGCTTATAAACTTTGACTCTGCTTTGCAGGGAGGGAATGTTGCAATAGATTTGTCAGTGTTCAACTAGCGGGGATTAATATGGGTTTTTGTCCATTGGAGGGTTTTTTAATGCAGATTTTTGCTTAGCTTTGTTTTGACTGTTCAATTTTTCTCATTTGGATTTTAATTGTTTTGAATAAAATAAAATTTGCTAAACTAAAAAAAAAAAGATGCAGAAGCATTTTGTATTGGTAGCAAACCATTAAGTAAGGATAACATGCTTTTCCAATGCTTTTGAAGGAAGGAGAGAAAAAGTCTGCAAAGCCACTTGAAGATTTAATCCACCTATGTCATTTGTCCCACTCCAAAGCTCACAAAAAGAAGGCAAAAATTTAGCCTCATCTCCTACACTAAACATTTGGCAGCTTCCTTCCTTGGAAGGAAAGTAAAACTCCCCCAACAAGAAGAAATAGCCTGCCAGAAGAACAGTTTCTTCTGCTTTTAAATTCCGGGTCAGTAGCCTTTGAAACATTACAGTTTGCATGAGATTGTGCATTAAAGCGCTGACTGGTATGTAGCACAGATTCAACTGTAATTATTGAGCAGACAATTTTGTAACTAGATCTCCCCTAGAAGATGGGAAACTACCATTATAGCCTCTATGAGTTGGTCCCAGGCCACCTGCTCACAAACAACAGCTCTGAAGAAGAGAGACTTATGGGCATCCCAGCATCCTTGTGGTCATGTGAGAACAATTCAGGTGCTTGGTCACCAGCTGACACTTGCAACATCCCACAGTTTTGAGATCTCTGTTTGCAATCTTCCAACAAGCAAAGTCAGGGGGGAAGGTTGTAGGTCACTCTGTTAAGTGGCTCCCACTCAGGGGTGGGCTTCAAATTTTTTAGCAAGGGGCTCTCTGCCCTAATGACTGGCTAGGTGGGCATGGCTGGGTGGGCATGTGGCTGGGTGGGTGTGGCCAACCCTTCCCCACCATGCAGTCAGAGCTGAAGAAGCTTCTTGGATGAGAAGAGAAACATTTCCAAAGAAAAACCAGAAAGTCCAGTTGCCTCTTGGGAAAAAATGCACCTTTTGGATTAATTGTATAAGTTAAATACTTTATGGGAGCATGGCTTCAGGATTCCCAAAATCCACAACTGGAAAAAAATAGAGAAAAAAAAAACAGATAGAGATAGAGAAGGAGAAAAAGAGAAGGGGGGGGACAAAAAAAAACCCGGATGAAATTCTTTGAATTGTTCCCTCTAGGCTTTTATTAAAAAGAAAAAGAAAAGAAAAGGCAAAAGAAATGAATATATTGAAAGATTTTGCATTTTTACTTTTATGTTTTTGTGGACAGGCTAAAGGCAATTTCCTTGTTTGCCTGGGGAAACTATATTTGAATTTCAATGCTGCATATTATAAGTGACTTCCTTACATTTAGAACCCTGCAAATTGAAGACAGCCTGCTTGAGAATAAAGGAATGGTAATTTTGTGAAGTGTCCCCAAAGTTTTCTGTTAAATTGAGGCACCTTTGTAGTTTTCTAGAAGGTATTACTATTATTATACATCACTTAATGGCAGCCTCTGAGAATAGTTTAAAAATTCACATTGCCCACATAGATTACTCTGCATTAGGCACAGGATCTGAAAATCTAAGCTTACAATAAGCCATTATTTCAAAACAAAGCTTTCATTTTAAACCTTTGGAAACAAGTGTTAACATGGATGACAAATATATTCCTTTTGTCTATTTTATGCCTGCTTGTTCACACACACACACACATACACACAGAGAGAGAGAGAGAAATCAAAGAACAAGACAGCCAGTTTTATTCATATTTTTATAGAGATGAATATTCCTACAGTTATTTGTAGAATATATTTAAATATATAAATAGTCTGCTTCAAATGTTCACCATAAATTTTTGATAAGTAACCTGCAGGAAGAGGAGGAGGTGGAGAAGAAGGAGAAGGAGAAGGAGGAGGTGATAATTGATGTGGCAATACCAGGTGACAGAATTGAAGACAAAGAATATGACATCACAAAGTATCAAGATCTGAAAATCAAAGCTGAAAAATCATGACATAAACCACTGTGGTGTAACCCAATAGTTATCGGCTCAGTGTGTGCCATACAAAAAAAATTGGGCAGACATTTAGAAAATCTGGGCATTGATACAATTTTCATCTGCCAATTCTACAAGGCCAAATTGCTTGAATCAGTACATATACCACACCGATAAATTGCAACATCCTAGAATCTTGGGAAGAACTTGATGTGAAGGAAAGCCAACAACAGCTAAAGAAGTGGCAGCTGTGATTTCACAATAGTTGGGTATATAATAATAATAATAATAATAATAATAACAACAACAACAACAACAACAACAACAACAACAACAGAGAATGAACCATAGAAAAGGAGAAAAAACACAAGCTGTGCATGAACATTTTAATGTTGGCAGAGAAAAGGCTCAAATCACAACAGTGTTTTCCAAAAGATTTTCTTCCTAAATAACTTTGGGTAATTATCACCGATCCTTTCAATTATATTTGAACGCAAATATAATTTCAGAATGACTACATCATGTAGGAACCTTGAGAAATATGAAATTAACTTTTAATGACTATGATGTGTTTAATCAGATAATGTTTCCAACATGCTGTTTTAAACAGTGTTACAAAGTGTTTGCTGCTGATCTTTCGTTTGTACTCGGTGTCCAATGCATCCCGCTGCACCAATAGTTAGCCAGCATCGATGGATTTCAGTTGCCCTGGTATCCTTTTTCCTTTGTGGCAATATCCTGGGGAAACCTTTTGCCATGTTCATCACTGACTAAACCTAGATTTTCAGAGAAAAGTCCAAGTGGAAGAAGGCATGTCTTTCTCCCAAGCCGCCAATGGCATCTCCAACCAATCTCACAAGGTTTACTGAGAGGGAGATGGTGAAAGTGACCAGGACAGAGGTGACACCAGCTTTGTGGAATACCTTGCTTAAAGGTAAAGGTTCCCCTCCTTGCATATCCATGCTAGTTGTTTCCAACTCTAGGGGGTGCTGTTCATCTCTGTTACAAAGCCGAAGAAGAGTCAGCACTATCTGAAGATGTCTCCGTGGTCATGTGGCCGGCAAGACTAAATGCCTTCAAAGGCGCATAGAACGTTGTTCCCTTCCCGCCAAAGGGGTCCCTATTTTTCTACTTGCAGTTTTTACATGCTTTCTAACTATTAGGTTGGCAGAAGCTGGGACAAGGAACGGGAGCTCACTCCATGATGCGGCACTAGGGATTCGAACTGCTGAACTGCCGACCTTTCTGATCAACAAGCTCAACGTCTTAGCCCCTGAGCCACTGCATCCCTTGTAGGACTGTTTTAAAAGAAAACTACAGCTTTGCTTGTAGAGTCAAGGCTTCTAGGAGTCCAACTTTCTAGTTATTTTGAAGTTTTTATACCTACATTGCAACTGCATGCTGTTTTGAAAATGAATGGATTTTTGACTGCCAGTTCGGTATAATAGTTAAGCATCAACTGGGAGTTCTAGTACTATCTTAGGCATGAACCCAGCTGAGTGACCTTGGGTCACTCAACTCCAGGAAGGAGGCAATTGCAAAACACTTTTGAATTCTTGCCAAGGAAATGGCAAGGATCCATGTCCGGGCAGTTCCCCAGGACCCAAGACTAACGTGAAAGCACCTACATACTTACGGTTTATATTGTGTGCTTCATTCGATTACTTTCTGAGACTTTAGGGGTTTGTTCTGGCTTTGATGTTGGCTTTTCCAGCCACATGCAGGTTGTAGATACGATAGGAAACTAACTTAATAGGTGTAGTACACCTGTCACCCATGAAAACAGAGGATGAAGTGGGCACTCAAAGATAGAAAGGAAACAGAGACCTTATCAAGAGACCAAAACAGTCGCTGCCAAGAATTTTCATACCGGAATGGGAACACAACGATTTGCAAACCAAACATTATAAGAAAAGAGCCTTTTTATCATTGCTGGAAGGGAAGAAGATGGAAGAGCAAGAGAGACTGTGAGGTACGACAGGAGGGGATGCTCCCTACCAGTCCAGAGAACCAAAAAGATGGCCCACTTAGGTCTCAAACACAATTCAAATGCTAAAGCAAATATATAATCCGATTCTTGAAAACCATGAATATTCTGCAGTGATTCAAGATTTCAGGAATTCTATGCACGCAAGAGTACACATACACAACAGTAGAGAGCATTATTCCCAGGGAAGGAAAATGTAATAGCAAAAGACTGAAAGAGATCATTAATTAGTCTACCTTGATCTTAAAAATCTTCACTGAAGAAGAGAATTCTTCATTGGCCAAGTGTCATCAGACACACAAGGAATTTGTCTCCGGTGCATAAGCTCTCAGTGTACATACAAGCAACAAGTGATAAATCATGATCTTAATGATAAAATACAATCATCATAAGATACCATGTCAGTGATAATCACAGGATACTAAATAAGCAATCAACATAAATCATAATAGGATACCAAATCTACAAAATTTACTTAATAAATAAATAATAAGATACTAAATCTACAAAGCATCAGAAAAAATATTGACATTAATATGTTCAGTGACTATTTGTATTTGTAACATATCTGGTATTAATTCAGTGCTTCGTTGAAAAACGACATTCTTTAAACACTGAAGGGTGATTTGTGTTTACACAAATGGGAGAAGCTGATGCAACGAGGAACTATCTGTTGGCTATTTTTATTTGGCTGATGAACATTTCTTGACTCTGCCAACATGCATGGTGCAAATGCGACCAGGTCACAACCTTTAATCAGTACAATTCTTTTGTCTTTACAGAGGACATTGGAAGAGTGAGCCAGTCCTTATATTTGATTTTCCTCTTTGAATGAATTTCAATTTATTGCATGGGTGTAATTTGAAAGATACAAATCAAGCAGGAATGACATTAGGGAACTAAGGAAAAACTGGATATATTTCACAGAATTAAAGTTTAAACTATTCCAAATAACTCTTTAATAAAACAAATGGGTCTATCCAAGAGGGTAAAGATGAGACAAAGATAAAGCTATGTGGCAATGCTCATCTCTGTTTCTTGCTGAGGGAGCTACCATTGTCCAAAGACCCTTCCCTTGGTCTTGTGGTGACCATGACTATACACCGAGGTGCATGAAATGCTGTTAACTCTCCACCAAAGTGGTACCTATTTATCTACTCACATATGTACGCTTCCAAACTGCTAGGTGGACAGGAACTGGAGCTCACCCTGTTCTGCAGTGCTTGGGTCTCGAACCCCCGCTGTCAGCTTTCCAGCTAATAAGCTGGGTGTCTTTAACCACTGATCTATTGTGCTGCCCTAAGACACTTATATGTACTACTAGCTCTGTACCCGTGCTTCACTGCAAAACTATGTGGTCGAGCTTAGTTTTGGCGGAGGAAAATAAGGGGGAAAAATTCTGCCTCTGCCTACCAGCATCCATTGGAATTCATCTGGCTAGCGTCCTGTCAGTGTGTGAGACAGTTGAGGGCTGTTTGGAAACCAAAGCAGTATTTGTTGTGTGAGCAAGGAGACAGCAAGGAGCCTGGATGTGGCTTAGCTCAACTGTTCTGTACTAAAGCTACTTGGTGCTGCTGTGAAACTGCAACTGAAACTCCTCTCTTCTGCTTGTGTTTTGCCTTTGGAAGAGATTTCTTTCCAGGTGGGGAGGGGGAGTAGAACTCCTTAGCATCAGAGCGTAATAATAATAATAATAATAATAATAATAATAATAATAATAATAATAATAATAATAATA
>NW_020769320.1:6844427-6915187 GCF_900518735.1 Pseudonaja textilis | reverse complement strand
GGAAGGAAGGAAGGAAGGAAGGAAGGAAGGAAGGAAGGAAGGAAGGACGGACTAGCAATAGCCTTAGGCTTATATAGAGCTTCACAGTGCTTCACTGCCCTCTCTAAGTGGTTTACAGAGTCAGCCTCTTGCCCCCAACAATCTGGATCCTCATTTTACCCACCTCAGAAGGTCAAAAGGTTGAGTCAATCTTGAGCCGGTTAGGATCGAACTCCTGGCAGTGGGCAGAGTTTGCCTGCAACACTGCATTTTAACCACTGTGCCACCACAGCTCTGAAATAGCGATACTATTATAAATAGTGACACGTATGTGGGGGATTTTAAGAATGAAGGATTGAATGAGAATATGATGAGTACCTGTTTAGAAATACATGGTTTAAGTCTAAGTCTATTGGAACCTGCAGTACATATGATAAAGGAACTGATGCAATGATTTGATTGTTTATGATGATGATGATGGTGAGGTTATCCATTCAGTCGTGTCCGACTCTTGGCGATGCTGTGAGCTAGATGATCCCTCCATATCTTCTAATCTCATTTGGCGTTTTTATGTTGTTCTGTGCTCTGGCTGGTGTCCGTGTTCTTTTGACGGCCTGCTAACTCTTCCCAACACAACTGCTTCTCCCATGAATTCCCCTGCGTGGCATGGCCAATGCAAGTGATTTTGTGGTTTTCTAGTGACACACCGACTGTTATGCATGCCAATACTTGCCCATCAGTCCCCTCTGTTGTGCAAGGGATACAGGGGGAGCCTCCTCCAGCATCACAGCTCAAATGAGCCGATTTTCTTCCTGTCTTGCTTTTTTGTCTTGCTTTTTTAAGGTCCAGAAAAATGGATAGAATTAATGAAGGACATAAGGATAATTTGAAGAGGGAATCAAGAATGAATCTTCTTGAGGAAAAGTAGATGTAGAAAAACACAAATCAAAGAAGTGGGGGGGAAAACTGAACTGAACGAACTGCAGGAAGAGAAAATAAGATCCAGTGAGACAGTGTACAGGAGGGAGGTTTCTCTCCAAACGGAATAAATGGAAAGTGGATGTAACAAAAGAGGAACCAGAAGCTGCTTGGAGGAAGAAGACAAGGACTATGCTAGAGAGGATAGAGTTACACGAATGGAAAGTATGAAAAAAAAAAAGTTGGTATACTGAGAAAGTGTCAGAGTCTGCAAAAGGAAAAATACATATAAAAGCACACAGCCTAAAAAGGTGATGAAAGAAATATAACATGTATCGTATGCAAATAGAGCCACAAAGAATGTACTCAGAGAGAAGAAGGAACTGCAAAGATTAAAAGAAGCAGAGAAAAGCAGAGGCCCAATTTTGGTAGAAATTTAAAAAAAAAATGATTTGGAACTGGATAAAGACTACTAAATAAGAGAGCGGAATAAACAAACGGAAGCGTGAAGGAAACTGAAGGGAAGGAAAACTTGAGAGGCGTTTTAGAAATGTGTGTGGGAATGATATGAAGATATGATGGTGGTATGATAGCATCAAACTAAAATAAATACTATATACTGTATATTTAGTGCTTTCCCCTATTTAAAAAAAGCTGAAAGGGAAAAATATTGGTGGGTGAGAAGACTCCAAAATGGTAAGACCGTGAATGGTGTTTTTGGGAAAAAAATTAAAAATATGAATTGGGGTTAACTCTGAAAAGGCTCTGTGCTTAATTTAATCATATGCATGAGAGGATGGCAACTTTTAGGTGAGAATCCAAGGTTTTCACAAATTTTCAACTGAATCATTACATTCCCACACAAAATTTCATGCAAACTGAGAGAGTGTCAAAATTTAGTCACATGTTTCCTTTCTCTTAGCCAGGAAATCTATTATTTTACTCCACAGTTACTCTAGTCTGCATTTTAATTAATGTTCCCAATTGCCACAATAAAAAACCTTGTTCTATTGTGAACTGAAATTACATTTGTTTCAAAGTTTTATTTAGGAAACTATCAAATACAGTTAAGAGTTAGGGCCAGCTGATCCGCCAAGAATGCCTCTCCATGAAGTTAGCTGCCCACCACAAGAAGTCAACGAGTGTGGCATGTCCCAAATCTCTCCCCACTTCCATCTTATCATCTCGCGGGGCCCCAAAGTCTGGCCTTTTCCATAGCAGACCCTACCCTATCCTGTGGGTCAGTTTTCCCCTCACTGATGGCCTTCAGCCCCCACTCCTTTCAGGAGGCCATCAAGGCCTGGGATTTTCCTGCCATGGAGTGTCTTCCGTTGGTTAGCCTGGCATCCCAAAACTTTGAGTGAAGTCGCGGGTTTGGCTTCTATATCTCTTTATGGGTTTTATGGTTCTGGGGTTTACTGTTGTTGTGAGAGGCTCAGAGCTGCATTTTAAGATGAGAGACCACATAAAACTTATTAAATTGAGTGAATGAAGGAAGGAAGGAAGGGAGGGAGGGAGGGAGGGAGGGAGGTTACTCTGAAGCTGCAGATGTTTAATGAAAACTTGAATACCTGAATCGTTGCTACAAGTAAGCATTAAAAGAATAAACAGAATAAATTTTCTACAGCTAGTCCTCCATTTACGATAGTTCATTAGTGACCGTTCAAAGATACTGCGATGACCGAGGGTGGGATACAAAATAAACACAGTCACAAAAAACAGGTGAAGCCCCTTTTATTCTTTCACTTTGCTTCCAAGCTCCAAATATCCTTGACTGGAGACAAAAAACTCCCACATCAGCAGTTACAAGAAAGAGGAAATGCCATTTAAGTTATAAAGAGTAAAAAGCAACACAAATCAGGCAAGATAAGGGCTTGAAGATGTCCACAGATATCAGAACACACACTGGGAAGGACACCAAACACAGAGAGGAACAATAAACTAGAGGTGTTTCCACAGTTTGTTTCCAGCACTGGCCAATAGGCATGTCTGTCCTTTTAACGAGTTCTCACAGCTGCAGTCCATGGAGAGGTTCAAGGCTCTTTCCTCCCCCATAGACCACGCCATTCATATTTCTCCCTTATCCTCTCCTCCCTGCGTGCCCTAGGATGGAGAGGGCCTGGGCCTGGGTCTTCCTCTGACTGCCCAGCCAGCCTCTGCCCTTCCCCAGCCTCCTCCACAACCTCCGGAGACACACTTCCACTCCCTGTTGGCTGTTCCTCCTCTCCCTTGGAGTCAGTCTCCACAGGGGCATGACAGATACAAGGGCACTCAGAAAAGTGACTTTTGACTGTTTTTCACACTTCTGACTGACACAGCAGCATTTCCAGGGTCATATGATCAAAGTTTTATGATTGGCAACTGGCTCCTATTTACAACGGTCACAGAGTCCCAGGGAGGTCAGTCACGTCATCCCTTTTTGCGACCCTCCGACAAGCGTGTGACTTACTTAAGGGCAAGTGATTCACTTAACAACCATGCCGAGAAAGGTCACATAATGGGGCAAAATTCACTTAACAACTGTCTCATGTAGACAACAGACATTTTGGGCTCAATTGTGGTTGTAAGCCAAGGACTAGCTGTCCTTCACCACCCATAGTAGCTCAATTATTATTCTGCAATAAACCCAAACCTGAAACTTTGCCGAAGCAGAGAATATACCAAAATCAGCTCAGTTCTGACACAAGTCACAAGTGAACAATTTCAATGCACTTAGGACCAATTTTGCATCTCCTGCAAGACTGATCTTAAAATCCGAGCCCAATTTTTTTTAAAGAAGAAGAAGTGGGGGTGAGGGAGGACTTGTCTCCTGGTTGGACAATCTACTTTCATTTCATTTTCAGCTTTCATTTTATTGCAATAAAATTTCAGAGGAGCAGATGAAAGAACTGGAGCTGAGTGACCAGCAATTTAACGTCCAGCCATATCGTGTATTTACCCAGGAACAATCATTAGAGAAGGAAAAGTTGGGTCTTAGCCTTTGTCTGGAAACTTCATTTAATCTGGCACAAAACAAATAATATTAAAGGCCTTTTCCTTCTTTTTTTAAAAAAAATAAAAAACCTTTTAAGAGCCTAAATTCAAAATCTCTGCACTCGTTTCCTCGAAGCAGGAATTGGGTTTCATTCTCCAGAAGCCCCACAGAGCTTTTCTACCATAAACATGAATTATAGCAATTTATGCCTTTTTCCGTGATGTCTGCCTTAGGCACAAAGCCCGTCTTGACTTTGGAACAGTTTCGAATGAATCTGTAAAGTAGATATGCATTTGGGCCCATTTTCCTACATTCTGTTTGGGATGGTGAAGTGCGAGAATTTAGATCTCATTGTCTTCCCAAACCCTTTTCCCCTGGCACTTATTTTGTTTTAACACAATTCTTAACTCAAAGGGTAGCTTAACAACAAAGCATAAGTGATCCTTCTTAAAACAATTTGTACTGAAAAAAGTAAATCCTTCCATTGAAGCAATAAAAGCTGAAAAGAATTTAAAAGTCGTCGGCCCCCAGAGTCTGTGGAAAAAAACAACAACCCTTAGGTGTTAATTAAATGATCATTTAATTGTGAAATGTAAACATGACATTTTCATCCGAGTGACAGCACATCCCATTATAAATCCAGGAGAATAAAACTCCTGTGTTAATATGCTGAGCCTCATTCCCACAACACCCTTAAGACGCCTTCTGGTGTCTAAGGTTAAGCATCTCGACACAAAACAAAGATTGGTGCACTCAACTTCCAGTTCAATTTTCCCATCACCAGTGACCTAGGTAACACTTCGGAGCAATAAAGAATAAATTTAATTTCTTCAGCATTTTGTGAGGATTAAGAACAATAGTTGGCCAGCAATGACTTCTTATCCCTGGGTTCTTTCAGAGTTTTCCTCCAGTTCTAAAAGAGAATTCTGATAGTTTAAGGCACAGAACAAACAGAAGTCTAAATTAGGGTTTTTTCAATCAGTGTGAACAGTTGGAGGGGAAGCAATCAACTTTCCTTTTGAGACTTTTCTCAGCTATTCAGCTACTGCGAGCTTTAATCTCTCACGGCCATCCTTCTCAGCTTGCAGTGGGATGCCCATCTGCATTGTTCTGGTCTCATTTCCTTCTTTTTTAAACAAAAAACAAAAACAGAACTGAATAGAACAAAACAAAACAAAGTGACGTTGGTACTCGTAAATACTCAGTACAAACTATGAGTTACTTTATTTCTATTCTATCCATTAAAGGCTGTTATTTATTGCCCCTTTTGGCCCTTCAAGGTATACCCTAATTTTTCATGTTGGCAGACAATCAAATTTGTCTTTTCAAACTTTTAACTCCCTTTATCCCACATGCCTTTTATCCCAAAACTTTCTTCCCTCTAGACATACCCTGCATCATTGGAAATATTTAAATGATTGTTTCAAGCAAATTAAACTCGTACGTATTAAAGATCACTCAAATAGAAGAAGGATGGATTTAGGACAGGAAGATTTAGTCCTGTCTCATAATTCTAGGATTAGATCCTTACTGGACTAAAAAAAATAACACTCCTTTTCAGATGAATAATACACTTTTCCCCAATGTTCAGTTCGAGAGATATGGATCATAAGTGTAAGAAAGATTAATTGAATCTGCCTTCTACATAACATTAGCAATAGCCCTGAGACTCTAAGCAGTTTATAGAGTCAGCCTCTTCACCCCAACAGTCTGGGTCCTCGCTTTACCCACCTTGGAAGGAAGGATTGAGCTGGTCAGGATTGAACTCCTGGCAGTTGGCAGACTTAGCCTGCAGTGCTGCATGATAACTACTGTGCTACCACAGCTCCTATAAGTACTTTAAGATTTAATTAATACCCATCTTTGCTATATTGTTCTAATGTTACCTTTCAAAATTGTAAGTATTGTTTTTGTGGTTAACATTCATAATAAATTAAGCAAAACGGTCACCAGTGAAATCAGACAATTGATAATAATTAGCCATCATATCTAAGTAAGTCATTACTTTCAACAAGTGTTGGTTATGTCAAAATCTAAACGTTATTCATTATTCTAGAAAACCCTTGCTTTTAAGAATATGCAATTACAAGAAAATTCTTGTTTTAATTGTTTAATGGGAGAGGAGGAATCTCTAGTAGACTCTGAATGCCTATTAAATGACTACAGTTATTTTAGATCTGCAGAAGGTGGCAAACAGATTTTGCCTGTTGCTTCCGAAGTCCAGTAGCCCAGGATCATCTAAATCAAGAGATTACTATATACTTGTGAAATAAAATAATATCAACCTTGTGAACTCTCAAGTTTTCTGTTTCCAATTGTATGAGCAGGCAACATAATTTCATTTTTAATGTCGGCCAGTGTGCCCATAGTAAAAAAAAAATGACAATAAAGCTTATCTTTGAAAACAATGTATTGGAATACGTAAGTAACATCCTGAGGTACAAAATATTTGATCAAAACTTGGTTGTCAATCTATGAAATGAATGAGATGAAATGTTTGAATGTTCCTTTCAGTCTCTTTATCTTGCTGAACATCGCAAATCAGAAGCAGCCTGGACTTCATAAACAAACACCATGTATACACTGGTATTTGGAAATCGGTCACCCTCTAGATATTGCTTCACCACAGCAATGAGAGCCAATGTCACAAATCCTATGTAGTCCACCATTTACCTGCCACAGGAAATGAAGAGGAGAATCGGCCTATTTCCCAAAGCACCAGAAGGCAAGACAAGAGACAATGGATGGAAACTCATCAAGGAGAGAAGCAACGTGGAATTTCCTGAGAACAATCAACCATGACTTCAGAAGTTGTGGGAGCTCCATCACTGGAGGTTTTTAAGAAGAGCCTGGACGGCCACTTGTCAGAAACGGTAGAGGGTCTCCTATTTGAGCAGGGAGGGCTGGACTAGAAGACCTCCAAGATACCTTCCAACTGTTATTCTGACATTCTGTCTATCGTTCTGTCATAAATTATAGTTCACAAACTCACCTGCTGAAAAGACTTCTTATAAAACTTTGTTGTTTACTATGTTGGTAAATGAAACTAAAATTAAAATAGTAATTAAAATTTACTATTTTAAAGTATTACTTTGCCCATAAATGTACAGCATTCTATTCAAGCAAGGAGTGTCAATTTCAGGGGAAACTTTAAAAAGTTCTCACATGACAAATTGATTTGAGAACCTAGCAAATTGTGTAAGAAATTTTTATGTCTGTTGCTACTAAAATGCCTTCCAAGCATATATCCTTATTAGTATTAAACAGGATTAATGAGTATAGTAGTATATTTCTAAAGTTTAAGAACTATTTTTTTAAAAAATAAAAAACACAATATAGCCAAGTTAAAACATTAAAGACATCTGTAGAGTTCAGACAATTGCATATTATTATGCTGAAATCCACTTCTAATAAATACCATGTGTTGTATAATAAGAAACCAAAGATATCACCAGCCAAAAAATAAGTGGTTATGATGGGGTTTCTAACTTTTGTATCATCTCAAGTGTTATAAAGTGTTACCTTATGCTGGCTTTACAAAAATGTTATGACCTACCCTAGAGGCAGATGTTAGTGCAAAATAATACCATATTACAGATTAAACACTTTAAAGAATACCTTAACCCACAAACAAGCAAAGCTTTACTGTTAATTTTAAGACATCAAGCCATGTGAAAATGGGATGTGAAAAGAAATAATATTTCAGGAGGGTAAATGAAAAACATTCCTAGGACAAAAAAAAAATCAAGACAGCAAACTTTGGAGAGAGAACTTAGAAATTCATACCACAATACTATGAAAAATACTCAACATTGAAGATAATGGCTAAATCATACATTTTTCTAATTCAGCATCCTGTTCCTGATATTACCAGCCTGCATAGTCCGATACAAAAAGCATTAAAATTCTCCACTGCCAGACCCAAATTGTTGCCATTAAGTAAATACATGGGCATTGGTGTCTCACACTACTAATCTTATCTGCTGAACTGGAGAACAGCCTTCTGTTACAGTTGTGTTACAAAACAACCAACTAGTTTCATTACAAAACTGTCGTTTAATTCAAAAAGAAACAAAATGATATACTTTTGAGCATCTTGTTCACACACCAGGTGGAAAAGTATATTTGCATATAAACATAATGGACTCTCCAGGAAAACACTTCTAATTTAAATTTTGTTGATCAATGTGCAGGGTTTTTTTTTTTTCTTAAAGAGGGTTTGGAAAATTACAAATCACTGCCAAATCAGTGCATTGGAAAAGAGAAAAAAAATGTTGAAAGATGAAAATAATATTAAACTGAACAAATGAGCACTTCTTCTTTTTGCACCTCTTAAAATTGAATGATGTTTGGTCTTAAAGCAGCTTAAAAGTAATTAATGATTCTGTTGGAATTATTATTGGGAGTTGCATGACGGAAGAAAAAAACAAACAAAGACAAACAGAATTGCTTCAGTGTTGTTGGTGTTGGTATTTCGCAGAATCCCACATTTTGCAGGGCTAACAACCCACAAACTATCTGCAGGCAGATATTTTCATTTTTCCTTCCAAGTCCATTTCATGTTAAAATAAAAACAAGATAACAGGGTGGTGGAATCTAAACAAGTATTAGCATGCAAGAAGCAGAATTGTTCATTTAAAAAAAAACGTTAACTCAAAGAACTTTCCCCGCTTCTTCTACTTCGACTATCCTTTGCGTTCCCAGGAAGAGGAATCAGCGGTAGCTATCATGGTAACTCACTAGATGAGTAATAATGTCGATATGACTGGACAACGGTAACCGTGGCAACTGTAACCTGCAATTGCTGCGTAACCATTGTCGGGTTTATTGTGGTAAGGGCCAAAGAGGCCAGGAGTAAAATAAAGCAGGCAGTGATGGTGTCTCACACTTCAACTGCCGGGCACTTTAATCACAGCTGGCAGAAATTAACTCGGGGGGAATTTTGCAAGAGCTTTCCACCTATTTTTGTTGCTGAGGAGCTACCAGTGCCAGAGGGCAATCGCATGCAGAAGCCTGATTACAAATAAATAGGTAAAGAATTTACACTTGTAGATCCAAAAAGGGAAAAGAAAGCAATATTTAGAATGCAAAATACCCAGAATAAAAACCCTATTCGCAGCAAGAGCTAAGGGCACCTGAGTTGTGTTTCATGGTTTCTGAGCTCCCGCTGAGGACATGGCACAAAATTAGCTACTTTCGTAGAAATCTCACAGATTCCATCATTCAGTGGGAAATACACAATTGTTGGTTGTGGAGGTAAACTCCACTTTCTAAGGCTGACAGATAAAAGCATGTCAAGCGTACATGTCCCAGGGCGTGTCGAATTTTTCAACTTTCAATTTGCAAACATTAAGGGTCCTCAAAAGTTGCGAGGTGCCCTTAGGATTGTAAAGGTATTTTGGCTATTTGAATATAATTTAGATGTGCTTGGTAAGTAACTACGTAAATACTGTAACTTTTTAACATTTTGTTTTTTTCACCAACCCAGTTCCAATGTCTGACTCTATAGGTATTTGTGTGTATTCTGGTTTGGGGCTATTACTGAGACTTCTTGTCAGAGTGTCGAAGTGTGGTAGTGTCCAAGCACAAGTATACAATTGAAGTATTTAGTATTTATTCCATGAACCCACTGTAGAAAGGTATGAGGTTTTAAACCACACCGTCACCTGTCAAATACTTCTCTTCACTTCAGGCTTGGTCTAAACCTAGCATAGGTAGATATTGGAGCAAGAGCCCACAAGGGGCCAGTCTGAATATTATTTGCTGCTTTGTGACAACTCACACAATAAATTGTTGGATCCGGCATTTAACTGTCAGAGCCTTAGACAAGTTTCAACAGAGACTTATCCAAGCTCTACTAAAAGCCCAATTAAGCTGCTAATATTTTTAGAGGGATTAAAAAGTAAGTCAAGTGAAAGGAAACCCGTTAACTCTTAAATCAACTGTTAAATTATCTATTTTGTAGTTGCTGTAATTAGGAATGCAGGATCTACAGATTTTTTTAAAATGTGAATTTTGCTCACCAAATCTCTTTCCTGCAGCAAAAGGAAACTGATGGACTGGGGTCTAATCCAGGGCTCTCCAACCTTGGCAACTTTAAGCCGGGAGGACTTCAACTCCCAGAATTCCCCAAGCTGGGAGTTGAAGTCCTCCAGGCTTAAAGTGGCCAAGGCTAGAGACCCCTGGTCTAACCAGTCAAATTAAGCAGTCAAAACTTCTTTACCTCAGATAAGCCCTCATGAGGCTATAATGGTTTGCTGAATGAAAGGTTCTTTGCTGATGCATTTGCTGTGGGTTGCTAGAGATAACCCAGGCTATGCCAGCAAAATACTTGTTGAACAAGAGACAAGTACGCAGATATCATGACGCAGGCAGCTTCAATGCTCTTCAAACAGGCACAGAGTAAAGCTGTGAGCCTTCACACAGTACAACCTCACAGCACAATAGCCAGTTAAACATTCCCAACATTCTTGGTAGCAGGGTTGGCCGTTAAGCTGTGTTGTAAATTTTAGTGTCTCATGAAAAGTATTTCCAGAGGAAACCTTCTTAAGGACGGAGTTTTTAAATAAAATGCAAAATGCAATGGCACCCTCCAATGAAGGATATTTGGGGAGGCTGAAATATGAAAACATTGAGTTAACCATTTTTTGTTAACCACTGACTGCGTGTAGTTTTATGTTTCTGCTCTGCAGCATTCTATAAATAGAGTTGATGCTATTTTAACAGGTTCTGTTAATGGGATGGACAAATAATAATGCTATTTAAATTGGTCTCCTGGCCCAAAACAAGTTCTGATTGTACTAGAGAAACATTTTGACCTGAGTTCATAGTTTGATCTTAAGTCAGCCAAAGAAAAACTGGGGAAGACAGCAAAGGAACATATATATACAGGCTTCTAGCAGCATCTAACTATGCCTACTATTCTCCTACATAGCGTGCTCTCTTAATACTGTGTTTCCACTAAACAACAAGCATGGGAGCCCCTTTCTCTAGCAAATTATTTCTTAATTATAAATGTCAGATAATTAACCCTGACAGGCTTTAATAACTTCCAAAGGTTTGTTGTATGCAAAGTAGCAGAGAAATGCTGATTAGCTGAACACAATTGCTGCCAATTGTGATCTAAAATATAAGCATTCTCAAATCATCTGAGAAAAACAGTCACTAGGAACATGGGTAAATTATTATATTTATTAAGTTGTGCTAACACAAGGCTTAAAGTTGTTTATCCTGGTTGATTGGTTTACCGTAAGCCTTAGGCTTAAAGAATCATCAACTTATAATTTCCTACACTTACTAATTTCACATTGGAGATGCTGCTGAATTCATGAAACTATAACACTAAAGCAACTATAGCTTTTGGCTATTTAAAATTACATGATACTACTAAAATATCCCCTTAAAGTTCTATTTCTTGTACAAATGCATATTATAAATGAAACTTTCTTTCATAAAAATTATTAGTTTCATAATTTATAATTACATCAATCCTTTTATGGAGTTCTGTTCAAGTAGAAAGAGAATGTATGAATGTGTTCATCAAACATTTTTTTAAAACTTTTACATCCATGGACCATAGGTCTACTCAAATGTCAATTTCTGCTACAGTTAGAACGAAGTATTTTTTAAAAAGCTTTAGAAAGACAACAACATTAACACAATATATCTTATAGCAAAAAATAAAAATACTTTGTAGAAACCTACATATTTAAAATGCTAAATGTGGGATACCAGATTTTAAAAACAAACACTGTTTTAAGGAATGATCTTTACTACTTCATTTTCACTGTATTCGTTTTAGAATTTTTAATGTCATTTCTGGGCAAATCTGAGTAGTAGTAGTAGTAGTATTAATAGTAAACTAGTACTACTACAACAATAATAATGACTAATAATAAGTGAATTTACTTTCTGATATCATAGATAGCTTAATGAGGAAACAAGCCCTATCATGCATTTTCAATTTTTCCAATAAAATAATAAGATTCTAAGAATATAACAAACAATGAAACTTGGTTTAATAGAGAAAAAATAAAACATTGATTCTACTAGTAATCGTTACCCATCTGGAGCTATATAACACTAAAGTGAGTAATTCACCACATTTGTTTAGTGAAAATACATCCATTCAATCAAAATGTGTCACCTTTTTTTGATGACAGGTGCCTGTTTCAGCCCAACTTTTTATGAAATTTACCTACCTTGCTTCCTCAGGGAAAATTTGGTAGGTATATCAATGAAGTTTATAGTTTATTCTGTGGGGGTTGGAAAAGATTTTGGGCCATGCATGCATGTGTATTTATTTGACCCATATAGGTATATTTATACATAAATTCTGTGGGGATTTTGTCTCTTTTTTTGTCCTTCCTTCTGAACATCAAACCACCCAAAGTTCTTCCAAGGCATCTTTCTCCCTTTCAAACATGAACTAACACACTGGCAGAAAGTATCAGTTCGACCTCATGGCGAAGAACGGCCGGCCCTGGGAAACGGGCAGGGAGCTTTGGGTGCTGGCTGTGCAACTGACGAGATTTTAACCAAAGGCAACACCTTTGAGCAGAGCAAGCCCTGGTGATGCCCAAAAGGATATCCGAGCAATGACAGAACACAAATATCACTAAGTATCTGACACCAGCAGGTAAGACACATCACGCATCTGTTTTCTTCTCCCTTCCATGGAACTCTCATTCTTCCAACCTTTTGTGGAGATATATATTGCGTACATGTGGTCCTCGACTTATGACCGAAATGGAGCCACTATTTCCATTGCTAAGTGAGACAAGCGGGTTTTGCCCCCATTTTATGACCTTCCTTGCCACGACTGTTAAGTGAATCACTTCGTAAATATGAAAAAGGCTGTAAAAGTTGCTTTTTCCAGTGTCGTCGTAATTTTGAACGGTTGCTAAATGAATTGTTACAAGTTGAGGACTACCTGTATAGAATATATCATCCCCAAAGTCAAGAAAAAATAGGATACCAGAGTTCTTCGAACCAGAACCCACCCCTAATGCTTTCTTTAAACTATTCCCTATACGATAGAAGCCATTCTGACAGGTTCCCATTCCGTAACTGCATTAAAAAGCAGGAAATGAGAAAAATCCAATTTTTCTCTGAGTCGGATTCAAAACAGACGCTACTCAGCTACAACAACTAGAGCAAACACACCCGTCATCAGGGAGGGGGGAAGGCAACCGAGGGGTTCTGAGTGGGACAGGGTTTTTTTTAAGCAGTTTATGAAACCAAATTTAATTCGTGAGGTGGAAGCGTTAAAGGAATGCCTCAGAGGCCTCCGAAACAGACAAGAAAATAAATCTACTTACAGTCTGTAGAGTTTGGGCGTCCCGAGGAACAGCAGCTCGGAGAGAAGTTGAAGATTATTTCTGTTTAGCCTCCTTGATGGGAGAAAAAAAGAAAAGGCAGGGTTACCACTCAAATCATTCTTTCTTCAAACGAAGAACTCTACCAAGAGATGTCAAAACTAGCAGAAGAGCAGAGGACCTTGGAGGTCTTCTAGTCCAACCCTCTCTCAAGCAGGAGGCCCGATCCCATTTCAGACCAATGGTTGTCCAGTCTCTTCTTCAAAATCTCCAGTAATGAAGCACCCACAACTTCTGAAGGCAACTTCTGTTCCACTGGTTAATTGTTCTCAGTGTGAGGAAGTTTCTCCTTAATTCCAGGTTGCTTCTCTCCTGGATTAATTTCCAACCATTCTTTCTTGTCCTGCCTTCCAGTGCTTTGAAAAATAAATTGACCCCCTCTTGTTCTTTGTGGCAACCTCTCAAATACTGGAAGACTGCTATCGTGTCACCCCTGGTCTTTCTTTTCTCTAGACTAGCCAAACCCAATTCCTGCAACCCTTCTTCCTATGTTTCAGTCTCCAGGCCTTTAATCATCTTAGCTGCTCTTCTCTGCACTTGAGTCCTTTGTTGTTATTATGATTATTATTACTTCATTGTTTTGCATGTACACGGAGAGTTTATGCACCACCGGAGACAAATTCCCTGTGTCTCTAATCCCACTTGGCCAATGGGACAAATAATTAGCAACCAAAAAGCTTGTATGGTTTCCTATACAAATTTAACCAGGCTGGCATGGTAAATACACAGCTGAAGCCTTTCAGCGGACAGTGATGTTCCACTCTGGGTCATGTAGAAAGACATAAGTAAGTATATATATGAATAATAAGTATATAAATATATATATATATATATATATTATATATATATATATTATATATATAAGCAAAATACCATTCATGCATCATCACAAAATCTCCAGAACCGTCAAGCCTACAAACTTGAAATTTGGCCTGTAGGTTACTCTTGGCTTCTAGGGGCTCGCTAAGAAAGGTTTATTTGAAATGACCATCAGAGCCATTAGTATTTCCTATAATATTATTATTAACACGCTCTGATGATGAGGAGTTCTACTCCCCCTCCCCACCTGGAAAGAAAACTCTTCCAAAGGCAAAACACAAGCAGAGGAGAGGAGTTTCAGTTGTAGTTTCAGTTTCAGAGCACCAAACAGCTTTAGTAGAGAAGAGTTGAGCTAAGACACACCCAGGCTCCTTGCTGTCTCCTTCTTGCTCACCCAGCAAATACTCTTTCAGTTTCCAAACAGCCCTCAACTCTCTCACACACTGACAGGACACTAGCCAGATGAATACCAATGGATGCTGGTAGACAGAGGCAGAATTCCCCCCCCCCCTTATTTTCCTCCCCAAAAACTAAGCCCGACCACATAATTTCATAGCGAAGCACGGGAATCGGGCTAGTCCTTAATATTTGCCGCAGGCCATATAAACACTGAAAGGCAACCATTTCAAAAATATTTCTGGACAAGCAAAGTCACAATGTGGGGAAGCCAGATTCACTTAACAACCAATTGTGGCAAGGGAGGTCGTAAAATGGGGCAAAACTCACTTAACAAATGTTTTGCTCAGCCATTTTGGGCTCAATGGTGGTCGTTAAGTCGAAGACTCCCTGCAACCAGTCCTTAAAACAAACCCCACCCATATTGGGTTTCTGAGACAATTTTGTAGGTATGAGAATTCCAAGCGGGCGGGAGGGTTGATATTTGGAGAAAGCTCAACAAGCAGTAGAAACCCTTTCCCCTTTTAATGCGTGATGGCATATTTCCTATCAGGAATTAAATGTTCTGTCGAAACCTGTGTGGTTTAAAAGCACAGCAAATAAATAAACAATTCTTTCCATGTTGATTCAAAGCTCTCCTTCCCGTTTGGCTGTGTGTCCGTTTCTGTTGTGGACAGAGGTAGCAAGTCTCAACGAAAATGCAAGAGAAAAACAATGCACGCTCTGATTTTTTTTTCCTTTTAATAAAAGAGATCCAAGCTACACTTTTTTTGGCATTTTGCAACAGTGCCCTCGTTGAAGCAGTTGGGCCCAGAGAGCGGGAGAGAGCGGGATCATCCAGCAAACAGAGCCTCAGAGAATGAGAACAAAACAGATGTGAGAAAAATAAACAGCGTTCCCGTCTTGGGATTTGTAAAAAGGTCTGCAAAGAGCAAACAGGACCTTCTCACTGCAATTTGACTTCTGGACCCATGAGAACGGGGCTCAGATTAATTAAACACATTGCTGGAGAGACCCCGGTGAGCAGAAAGTACACAGGGCCTTCAATACCTCACAGCCTGCACCATCTCCTGCCAGGGGTGGCTCCCAGACCCCGGTCCCTTCCCTGTTTTGCATTTCATTTCCCTAGACAGGAGGAGGCAGAGCTGAAGCCCTGGGGAGGAGCTGGGTGCAGGTTTTAGACCAAGAGACTGTAGCAGGTTAAGGAAAAAGTCAGCCTGGTGCCAGGTTTCTCCCAGCCGTTCCCAGGTTTCATTTAGAGTGGCTCTCAGGCCTGTTTAGCTACTGGGACCAATTAAGAGATCGAAAAGACAAAAGAAGGAATGTTTCAACCTGAATATGCGTAAGAGGAAAAAAATACATGTTGCCCAAAGAAAAGTAAGTGTAGCTCATCAACACGAATAGATAGGTGGGTGGGTGAGTGGGTGGATGTGTGTGGATGGATGGATAGATAGATGGATGGATGGATGGATGGGTGGGTGGGTGAGTAGATGATAGGGATGATAGGAATAGATAGATATAAATAGGAAATAGAGATAGATATAGATAGATGAGATAAATAGATATGATAGATAGACATGGATATAAATGTAGATACAGATAAGATATACAGATATATTGGTATTATGACATGCAGTAATTTCTTGGAGAACAAGTTTAACTAATGTAGGACTGTATTGAGGCCTCATCAAACATTTGGATTTCTTCCTTCCTGCTTTTTATATTTTCCCTTCCCTAAGAGCCCGCAAACTATCCTTTCATTTCCAAAGAAGCTGCAGCGTGTTCAGAACCTGAAAGGACTCTGCCACAGAGCAAGGCTCTGGCTTCTTTTCTACCCTCTTCCAGACATTTCGTGTCCCTTTGAAGTGGATCAGGTGAAGAATTCCCGGCCTTGCAAGGAAAGGCTATTTTATTACAGAGCCCTGCTTCTCAATCTTGGCCCTTTGGAGGTGCCTGGGCTTCAATTCCTTGCTGGCTGGGGGGTTCTGAGAGTTATCGCCCACCTGTCTTCAAGGGGCCAAGACTGAGAAGCACTGTTTGTAGGGGATACCAACGTCGTCTTGAAGGCTGTTCCAGTTCTGAGTTTCTTCCTTCTGTTTCCTTCTTTCTCAGGACTGTGTAATCCCTTCACCCAGGGGTGGGCTTCAAAAATGTTAGCAACCGGTTCTCTGCCCAGTTGCTGGGTGGGCGTGGCCATGGTGGATGTGGCCTAGACAGCCTCCTGCACTATGGTGGGGAGGGGGATTTTCGCCTTCCCCGGGCTCCGGAGGCTTTCCTTGAGCCTCCGGGAGGCCGGAAATGGGCCCCTTCCCAAGCCTCTATGCGGGCCCTGTACTTACCTAGCATCCAAAACAGGCCACGTGGGGACTTCTGGGAGGGGAAGGGCGGGGTTGGGTGGAACGGGGTAGGGCCTGCCAGGAGTGGGACTTGCCAGTTCGCTGAACTGCGCAGAATCGTAGCTAAAGGATCGCCCAAACCCGTGTGAACCCGTAGCAGCCTTCACCTGTTTGTTTCTTAATGGCTTGCCGATACCTTCCCCGGGTCAACTATACCTTCCTTTATGCTACTGTAGCTATCTGCAAACTTAACTGCAAACCTAACATTGATCACATAAGTAGTAGATAGACATATGGAAATTATGAAGATAATTAAAACCTTTATGTTGTCTCCATTGTCCACTGACCAAACTCAGGAGACAGATTCCTGCTTCCCGTCTTGCAGGGGATGAAAAAATCTTCAGGAAGAGAACCAAATTCAAAGAGCACCGAGAACCCAACAATTCAAACGGGAGCTATACACAGGTAATCCTCAACATACAACCACAATGGAGCTCAAAATTGGTTAAGTGAGTTGTGTTCAGTTTTACGACTTTTCTTGCCACGTTTGTTATGTGAATCAGTGCAGTTGTTAAATTAACAACCTGGTTGTTAAGTGAGTCTGGCTCCTCCATTGATTTTGCTTGTCAGAAGGTTGCAAAAGGGGGTCAAGTGACCCCAAGACACCACGGCCATCACAAATATGAACCAGTTGCCAAGCATCCAAATTTTGATCATGCAACCATGGGGATGCTGTGACAGTCATAAGGGTGAAAAACAGTCATACGTCACTTTTTCAGTACCATTGTAACTTTGGTCACTAAGTGAACTGTTGTAAGTCAAGAACTACCCGTATATTCTTTATTGTGAAAACTGAGACTAGATCCACTTGCGGGCAAAGGCATCAGCTCAGGACCTCCCTTGATTAAGTTTCCACAAGAAATAGCGTCTTTTCAACCACTGCAGTGACAGAGGATGCTAGATCAATCATTTCTGGTGGACCTGAGAAATCCCCACTTGCTTGTGTTGCTAAGCCAACATGCCTGGTCTTGGAGAACCTCATCTGTTTCTGCCACGCTTCCTGCTGAACCATTGCTGCTCACTCGTCTTGCCTGGGATCTCAGCCATTGGCAATCGACATTCTCTAACGCTGGACATGGGGGAGCAGTTATTAACGTCAGGAAGGGCACAATACCACAGTGTCATGGCCCTGTCAGAGACAAACAGCTGACAGGGAGTGGGAGTGTGGCTCCATTGGCTGTGGAGGAGGCTGGGAAAAGGCAAAGTCTGGCTGGGCAGAGCAGGGGAGAGGGAGAACAAGGGAGAGGGAGTTCAGAGGAAGACCCAGGCCCACCCTCTCTTCATCCTAGGGCACGCAGGGAGGAACGGAGAGTAGAACAATGTGGGATGCATGTTGGCTTATGAGGAAGGAAAGGGCCCCGATTCCCTTCATTAGCCACACCTGGGAAGGGAGTTTAAAGGAGAGTCAGCTTGGGAGGGACGGTTGTTGAGAACAAACGTTGAGTTTACCGTGTGTTTGGCTGTGGGTATCTGCGTTTCTGGCATCCTCCCAACTGGTTTGATTTACTGCTGTGTTACTTCACTTCTGGAACTCTTGCTCTGCCAGATTTAATTATCTTATTTTGCCTAGTTGGATTTATAGTTTAAAGTTTTCAGTTTACAACGTTTGGACTGGAATATCTGCAGCCAAAGGCTGGTGCAGGTTCATGGGAGAGTTTTTCTCCAGACTGGAAAGTAACCGGGTCATTGGCGGCAAAGTTGGAGCTAATAAAGGAACTCATTCTTATTCACTGGCTGTGTTGCCCTTGTGCCATGCTCTGTGCCATCACACCACAGTGACCTCAAGACCACATGCTTACAGGCACAGTTCCGATCTCTAAGATACAGATGATAATAATTATAATTTTAACAATACTTTAATAATTAATAATTTAATAATTAAAACCGCGCGATTCATTTAACAACAGCAATGGTTTGCGTAACCACCATGCCACCACCCCCACCCCCAAAAAAAGACTTTAAAACCGGCCATGACTCACTTGTTTTGCTTAGTAATGTAAATCCTGATTCCAACTGTGGTCATTGTCAAGTTTAAACTGTAAACTGTTTTGTGTTGCAGTTCTTGGCCTAGTGACCCAGTTGCTCTTTTGAAAACCCTTTGACTGGATTTACAGGGGGAGAAAAAAGAGAAACGCAGAACACTGAGAGACGCAGCGCTCTGCCTCGGCTTCTAAGGGAAATTAGTCTTCTGTCCTCCTTCAGTGTTCAGGCAACGTCCGTCACAATGGTGTGAAATGTGATATTAGTTGCCAATGCAACGGTCGTGACCAGTGACATGAAAAGCCCCTTCGTTAATTTCCCTGGTGCACTGACCTGAATAAGCATCCTATAGAATGGCTTCAGAAAAAGGAACAGGAGGAATCGGAGATGCTTGAAGAGATGTGGAAGTAATTTACTCCCATCATTGGGCTTAAAACACACGCACACACACACACACACCAATCCTGACTAAAATCAAAATCAAAGATTTCTATCTCTGTTCTTTTCTATATTCTTACCAAGTACTTGTAAACGACTCTTCTTTTTGCTGCCTTCTCATTTTCTCCAGCAAAAGAATCTCATACAACTACTGTTCATACTGTAGCCTGTTCCGGAATATATTACTTAACATAACATAGTAATAAGAGTATTTTAACTAAAACCTATCAACTATTATAAATGTATAGCTTTAGATAGATAGATAGAGATATTGATATAGCGCACACGCGCTCACGAGAGAGAGAGAGAGAGAAAGGAAGAAGTGCTAGCAAACTCAGGCAGCAAATGACCAACTCCAGCACTTTAATGGTGTATTAATAAATGTGAGGCTTTTACAACTTAATTCATTTTTTTTTAATTAGGAAACTCTGACAATAAGCTTAGACAGAAGAGAATGCTGCAGGTATCTCTCAGACCTTATAATGCAGAAGCAGCTGCAGTAATTCAGATAACTGCTGGGAGGCAAGGTTAAAAAAATCCATCTATTTTTCAGCTAGAATTTATATGGATCTTCCCCACCGAGGGCCTGGAGCAGGAACTGCCCAGCTGCAAAGATGTCAGCGTTTCAGTCAGTAAATATTTGAGCACCAGTACAAAACTTTGCTGTGACTTGAATATAAAGATATGGAACTAGCAGCACTTTGAGCCACTGTCTGGAGCCAAAGTTAATACATCGTAAGTACAAGCCATCCTCCCTTGTCACTGATCGCCTCAACCCTTGGGAAAGTAGATTCTTGTTCATACCTGAACTAAATGTACAACTGCCTGCAAAACCATTCCTGGAACATACAGGAGAGAAAAAAATGTAGCATCAACAAAGATAATTGTGTTTTGTGGTTGCTTTGTTACATTTTTGTTTCTTGGAACCTTATTAAAGTCACACACATTCAAGATTTCCTTCATTGAGAGCTAGACTGCTACAAACAAACCCTCCTTTTGTTCTTTTAAGCAAGAGCAATAATATATAGGAAGCTAAACACTTTCATCAGGGATGTTGTTTTTTTCCTCCAGAAAATTAAAATAAAATATAAAATAAAATTATTAAAATAATATTAAAATAGAACAATATTAAAATAAAATAAGATAAAAATACCGTCAAGACAATAGACGTATGGACACTTCCAGTCAGTAGATTCACGGCTGGAATAATAGACTGGACTGAAGACGAAGCAGAAGCCCTGGATAACCAGAAAAACAAGGGCAAGGAATCCATGCTCTCCAGCTACCCAGTGATGCTGACAGGGTCTACTTTGCAAGAAAAACCAGGTGGGCAGGGCAGGACATGTTGCAAGTACACCAGGCAGCTGGAGAACAAAAGGAGGCGTTGGAAGGACATCTACATCAGGGGTCTCCAACCTTGGCGACTTTAAGACTTGTGGACTTCCAACTCCCAGAACTTTGCTGGCTGAGGAATTCTGGGAGTTGAAGTACACAAGTCTTAAAGTCGCCAAGGTTGGAGACCCCCGATCTAAAGGATAGTGGAGAAGATGTACTGAAGGTAGTACATACAGTCCTCAACTTACAACAGTTCATTTAATGACCGTTCACATTTACAACGGCACTGAAAAAAGTGACTTGGGACTGTTTTTCAGAGTTATGACCTTTGCTGCATCCCCGTGATCATGTGATCCAAATTCAGACACTTGGCAACTGGTTCACATTTGTGACGGTCACTGTGTCCCAGGGGTCACGTGGTCCCCCTCTGCCACTTTCAGACAAGCAAAGTCAACGGGGGAAGCCAGGTTCACTTAACAATCAACGTGATCACTGTGCTACTAACTTAATCCCTAAGTCCACTGCAGCGATTCACTTAACAGCTGTGGCAAGGAAGGTCATAAAATGGGTCAAAACTCACTGAACAAGTATCTCACTTAGCAACCAAAATCTTGGACTCAATGGTGGTCATAAGTCAAGAACTGCCTGTATACCATGGAGACTTATTGAGCATCAAGACAGACCAAAGTGGCCTACAAGGAAGACCAAACAAAGAAGAGCAAAGGGACACGACAAGGCAAAATATTCCATGCCTAGCATACACACACACACACACACACACACACACACACACACACAAACCCTAATAAAGTTTCTAGTATATAACGATGAGACTAGGCAATGTCCAAGAGCAGTCAAGTTGAAGAAAGAGAAACAGGAGCTTCTTCTGGCTGCAGGAGACCAACGTCAAGGGCATAGAAAGAAGTGGAAGAGACAGTCTGGTTAATCATTGCAAGAAGATCCTTCAAGTTGGCCACAAGCAACAGCATGACAAACCAGCCACGAGGAGGCCCTTGTCCTCTGACATAATAGACAAAGAGACACCAGAGAAGATGCAGGAAATCATCAACAACTTCAAAGGAGTCAAATTCATGAGAAGGAACAATACACACGTCCTTTCCTGTATGTCTTTATCAGCAGAAGAAATGGCAGCAAATGAAAAAAAACACACAACTCTTATCAGAAACCAACTCACACACTAACCAAGGGCCCCACCCCCAGAGTTACAGCCCAAGGTCCCACAAGAGGAGCCATGTATGAGTTTTGCTTGGGGGAGTTCAGGTCAGAAAAAGGAAACAGACTGCCTAGACCCCTTCCAACTTTATATCCAAAAGAGCCTGGCCACTCAACCCACTGCAGCACAACCAACCCAGGCTATAGACAGGACAACACAGCCATACATCAGAAACAGCTCACAGACTATTACAACCGCAAGGCATCAACTTAGCACTTGTTGTTCTTGTTCTTGTTGTTGTTAGTCTTGAAGTCGTGTCTGACCCATTGCGACCCCATGGACAACGTTCCTCCAGGCCTTCCTGTCCTCTTCCATCCCACGGAGTCCACTTAAGCTCAGGCCAACTGCTTCAGGGACTCCATCCAGCCGCCTCCTCCTCCTCCTCCTCCTCCTTCTTCTTTAGCCCTCCATCGTTCCCAGCATTCGGCTCTTCTTCTCCAGAGAGCCCTTCCTTCTCATTAGCATACAACCCTCCGAAACATCTTCAAAGCTAAACCTCATCCAAGTCTAACCAAGGAACTGCCAAGGAGAAAGCAACACGCCCCTCCCCCCATCAACTCAAATAGACCTAGCTATGGTGTATAGACAGGAGAATGGATCCCCTCTAGCACTGAAGATGCTACTTAGCCAGGGAATCAAACAGCTGCAAGAAAACAAGCAAGCCCAGAGAACATCAAGGACTTGGCATTGGAATTTAAGACCCCTTTTGATCGATTTGCTTTGACCAGTTAGGACAGGGCTGTCAAACTCCCAGCCCGTGGACCGGATGCATCACACACTGGCTATGCCCTTGTCTGGTTTAGCAAAGTGGGAAAATGCCCCGTTACGTCATGTGACGCCACCATGACGATGTGAGTTTGGCCCCCCTAAGTTACGATATCAAAAGTATCTTGAGCAACTTATGCCAAGAAGAATCAAAGTTTTCAATTCCTGGAGATTGAGTAGATCCAGGTTATTTAACCAAGTTATGTTCAAAAAAAGCCAAAAACTTGCCTGGAATAGAACTGCACTCCCATGGTTTTGTTCCTACACCATTATAGCCACAGTGTTAGCAAGTGTGCCCCATATGCTGAAGGGTAGAGTAAGTTGATCCCATACTCTGTTCCCATGGGGTTTAGCATCTACTCTACATAAAGCCACAGAGAGCTATACTGGAATGGTTTGCAGTGGCAGGTCATTAAGTTGACGTTATCCAGAGCTCTTTTCCTCCTTGTCAACTGTCTGGTGAGGCAGGAGACACACTGAACAGGTGTCTGAAGACAATAGTCAGGTGGGTTGTGGCTAATAAACTGAGCTTCTATCTTAATTAGATGTCAATTATTGCTTTACTGAATTAGGGTGATGGCTTTCAGTCCCATGTAGTCCAGTTACGACTCCATTATAGACCAAGTTTGGAGTTTGCAGGTGAAATTATTTCTCCCTTTACCATGCAATGGAGTTCAGGTATGACTTGAACTATTTTTCATTGGTTCAAATTGGTCTGCCAGGAGCAATACTTATTTTATGAAGACAGATAACTATGGAGAAAATGAGTTTCCAAAATATCAAAGCTTGGGTTATTAATAAGGTGCTTCCCCTTGAATATAAAGCAAGTTCAGATGGTTCAGCATGTGGTGGGTGATCTGATTTCTGGTTGAAGTGGGCAAATGCTGGTTTCACCTTTCCAATATTTAACAGCTTAATTCAAGGTACAAGTTTGCCTGACAGCTCAGAAGCAAAGTGTCTGATGGCCTCTAGTAAAAGCCACAAGATCATCAAAAGGATCCTGTGAGCATCATGATACCATCACGCAACTGAGATTCTTGATCATGCAGGTCACAGATCGTCCCAGAGTTGCTTTTCCAAAAGGCACCTAGACTAGCTTCTTCAGTTCTGAAATTTATTAGATCTTCAACACAGTTTCCCTGAAAACATTTCGCTTCTCATCCACGAGGCTGAACTGAAAAAGCTTCTTGGATGAGAAGCGAAACATTTTTAAAGAAAAAAAAAAACAAGAAAGCCCAGGTGCCTTTTGGAAAAAGCACCTGTGGGACATATATGGCATATAACATCATTTGCCTACTCCCTTCTGGAGGCTCTCCTATGATTTTCTCTTTAGAGGTCTATTTCACAGTATGTATTTCACACCAAGGAGGGATGACAATTATTACTTGCCACAATTAAACAGCAAATCTAAAATAAATAGATAAATAAAAATGTTAGCAGTTTATGGGCAAGTTCTTATAAACAGGTGAAGGCAATCAACCCTAAAGTATTCCTTTTTCTTCTTCACTGCTCCTGAATGAAATGAACGAGGAGATAAAATGGAAATCAATATTTATTTAGCATTTTGAAATGCAAAGAGGTGTGCGTTGCGTGGGGTCAATCAAAATGACTGACACGATCACGAATCCTGTTCAAGAGCAAATGCCAAATGTCCGTCTGTTTGAAAAGCCAAAGTATTTCACAGCCTCTTCCTCCTTTCACTCTGACTTAGCAACTTCTAACTTATCTGAAGACACAACTTCTTAAAAGCTGAATTAGAGACTATTAGAACACCTTGGAGTGACAAGTTTTGTCTGGTTTGTCATATGCCAGCAGTTATATTAAAACCTCTTAATGAGGCACCTGCTAGATATACTGGCCATCCGTTTCCTAGTCCCCAGCAAGCATTTCCATGGCAACAGACCAAACTTAGTTAGAAATTATAAGGACCAGCACATAGGCACCATATCAGATTAGGGGGGAAGTGTTAACAACTATGCTCTGTGGGAAATTTTACCATCTTTCCGCGGTATTTTTAATCAACATTGTACAACTTGTCCACTGGCTCCTTATTTCCACTGGAGCCAAAAGGGGCTTTTTTTCACGATGGTCCTGAGTTATGATGCAAATTTCTGGGCTCTATTACAGTTGGTACGTCGAGGACCCCTTAAGCTTCAGGGCTGCAAATATCCAGGCAACCACTAGAAGGCAGTAATTGATAAACCTTTTCTGTATCTTTCTGCTGCCATCTAGAGTCCGTGTGGATTTTGTGACCCTAATTGGAGAGCCCTCACTATACACAGGTAGTCCTCGGCTTACGACCACAAGTGAGTCCAATATTTCTGTTGCTAACTGAGATATTTGCTATGTGAGTTTTGCCTCATTTATCATCATCTCTCTTGCCACCATTGGTAAGTGAATCACTGCAGTTGTTAAGTTAGTAACAAGGTTGTAAGGCGAATGACTTTCTTTGTCAGAGGGTTACAAAAGGTTATTATATGACCCACACACACCCCTCTGAAACCATCATAAATAGGAGTCAGTGGCCAGGCATCTGGATTTGGGTCACAGGACCACGGGGATGCTGCAATGGTCACCCGTGAACAGTCATTAAATGAAAGGTTGCAAGTCGAGGAGTACATGTATGTGTTAGGACGGATGGATAGGTGGATGGATAGCAATAGCACTTAGACTTATATCCTGCTTCACGGTGCTTTCCAGCCCTCTCTAAGCAGTTTACAGGGTCAGTCTCTTACTCCTCCCAACCATTGGGGTCCTCATTTTACCCACCTCAAAAGGACGGAAGGCTGAGTCAACCTTGAGCTGGTCAGGATTGAACTGCTGGCAGTGGGCAGGTCATCCTGCAATACTGCATTCTAACCACTGAGCCACCAGAGAAGGAAGGGAAGGAGGAATATTAGAGGAAGGGAGGGAGGGAGGGAGAGAGGAAGGGAAGAAAGATTAAAGAGAAGGGAGGGAGGAATATTAAATGGAGGGAGGGAGGGAGGGAGGGAGGGAGGAAGGAAGGAAGGAAGGAAGGAAGGAAGGAAGGAAGGGGAGGGAGGGACCCCTAGCAATAGCACTTAGACTTATATTCCGCTCTCCAGCCCTCTCTAAGCAGTTTTCAGAGTCAGCCTCTTGCCCCACAACCATCTGGGTCCTCGTTTTGCCCACCTCGGAAGGATGGAAGGCTAAGTCAACCTTGAGCCTGGTGAGATTCGATCTGCCAAATTGCAGGCAGCCAGCAGTCAGCAGAAGGAGCCTGCGGTGCTGCACTCTAACCACAGTGCCACTGAGGCTCATGGATGGATGGATGGACAAACAGACAGACAGATAGACTACTTTCATCTTACATTCTCCAGCCACTAAAACACAAGGTTAGGGTGCCTGTAGGCATTTTCTATGTGTTCCATTCTTAATTCAATATAGCAGCCCATGATCTATGCAACGCATTTGCTAGCGTAGCCAATATAGACTGAGCAGTTCTTCCGGTAGGACTACAAAACCCCACTAGACTCACATCAAATCAGCTCCCTTAATAGGACCCCAGGGGAGAGGAGGGCTGATGTAATCCACAGAGCTTGTTCTTCACCTTCTATTTTGCAAACAGAACACTGGCAAACCTGACATGACAACACAGTGGCTTTAAGTGCATTTCCTTGGTCAATTCACACGTTACAAGATTATTTAAGTTGATTTACGAAAAGAGAGAATAACCTCTAATACATTCTGATTTATTTATTTTTTTTAAAAAAAAACAAGGTTCATAGAACAGACTTTACATCCAGAGAATGGAATGATTTGGTACCCTTGTGAATTTGTGGGGGTGCAACAATGATAACTATCAAAAGCTGATCTAATTCTGCCGATGTGAACTTTAGAAAAACCAAAGAGAATGAGGAGCCAGTGAGGGAGAAGATCAGGATTTGAGCAGAATCCTAGGGGGGTCTTATCAACGTTTCTTCCATCATGTCATCCCATAATCCAGCATGAAGAATTGCTGGCAAGGAAAAACTGTTCCACCTCCCAGCATGATCCAGAATCACAAGGACCCAGGAAAGCAAGCGGGGTTTCCTGTAGAGTAAGCCCACTGTCTCAGGTGTGCCATGACACTTTTTGGGCTCCGCAAATGGGCCAGGCAAGCATTCGAGTATCTATAATTTTTTTCACTTCCTACAATTGTGTAATGGCCTCACAATATTCGATTTATGAAGCAGCCGGAGCGGTTGCAATAAATAAAGGTGCGGGGAAAATAAACGCTTGATTTCATTCCCTGCAGTCTTCCTCAGCGTTGCTAACCTCCAATTCTACACTTACAAAGAGATCCTGTTTTGTGTAGTGGTTTAACGCAGGGGTCTCCAACCTTGGCCACTTTAAGCCTGGAGGACCTCAACACCGAGAAAGCTGGCTGGGGAGTTCTGGAAGCTAAGGTCCTCCAGGCTTAAAGTGGCCAAGGTTGGAGACTTCTGCTTAGTTTAAAGGCCTCGGTCCAGACACTGAGTGACCACGAGTTCTGATCCTGCCTTAAAACGTGAAGCCTGCTTGGGCGACTTTGGGCCAGTCGCTCTCTCTCAGCCCCAGGAAGAAGCCAAAGGTGAGGACAGCACTCGAGGAGGAGCCGGCCCACTTATTTCCAGCCACGCCACATCGTAAACCAAGAAACAGCCTCTCCCTTACTCACATGGGCACGTATGCCAGCTCCAAGACAAACACAACACACATTTAACGGCTGGCACCCTCTCTCCCAAGTACCCAAATGAACCCCCAGACAGCTTTGTGATGCTGAAACTGTTGCCCGCTGTGTATCCCTATGCCTTTTCTCTCCCCATAGCAACCAGCCAGCCATCCAATATTCACAAAGGATGGGGCTACATCACGCTCACATCCTTGCAAGCAATGGACCCTCTTAAATATGGGGAAAGGGGGGGAAATTCCCAGTGCATCCTTTGTTTTATCTTAACAGTAACAATGAGGGTTTGTCTGTTTGTCTGTTTGTCTGTCTGTCTCTCTCCCTCTCTGTATGTAGGAAAAAAGTTTGAGAAGGGAAGGACAGGAGGTAGCAAAGCTCTCATGGATCAACTATCAATAGGGAATCGACCTACTGAAAATTCAGACACAAGGAAAGACACCAGTCAAACAATCACCTAAATGCAGAGCAATCATGTCAATCCGTATCTTACAGTCTCAATTATATTAGCAGACAAGAGTTCTTCTCTGGAAGGAAGTGGCTGGAGGGTTATTAACCTGACGCATCTTGTATGCCAAACCTTTGTTCTTCCGTTCAGATACAGATTAACAGAGTGGGAACCTTGTAGTCCAACCCCATGCTCAAGCAGGAGACCGTACACCATTTATGACAGAGGGCAGTCCAGTCTCTTCTTGAAGGCATCCAGTGATGAATTTCCCAAACTTCCAAAGGCAACTTCTATTCCATGGGTTGATTGCTCTCACTGTCAGAAAATTTCTCCTTATTTCCAGATTGAATCTCTCCTTGTTCAGTTTCCATCCATTGTTCCTTGTCTGGCCCTCAGGTGCCATGGAGAATAGCTTGACCCCTTCCTCTTGTTCAGTGTGGTCCTTCCTCATGCGGGGCTCTCTAGGACTTGTCCATATTTCCAGGAGAGGCCAGTATTCAGAAGATCAAAACGCCAGGGTTCTGCATTAGCAGGGACAGAGACTATCTCTCCCCCTTCCTCAATATTGCCTTAGAGCTTGGTATCACTCTCGTGGTAGCTGTGAGAAGAGACAGTCTTCCAATCCCCCATGTCAGTTGACGATGGCCATCTCGGTTATGGTGCACCATGAAGTGGCCTGTTTAGTTGAACTTGGCTGAACTCTGGAGCGAAGAGCATGGAAGGATGGTTGGGAGGCCACCTGGCGAAGTCAAGGAATATTCCTGGCAGAAGGAAACTGCCAAGTCCTTTTCTGTATCGTTGGCTACTTTTATGAAGTATCCAGAATGGAGAAGTAAACTAGGTTTCCTTTAAATAAAAAGCCACTCTCCCCCCCCCCCCCCCCCAAAATGGTTAAACCTGGATATATTTCTCTTTTTCATGAGCGTTTCCTCCTATGCTTGAAGGGACAGGGACATGGACATGTTTGTTCATGGTCTGTTGTATCAGCATTAAAGAGTATCAGCATTAAATAGGAAAATCCATGTTTGAAGTCCTTCATTCAATTTTTCTAGCAAGAACTTTTTCAATATTTTTTGCCTTTTTTCAAGTATGCTAATACTTTTCAAAATGCCTTTAAAGTGAAAAGAAAAACATGTAACACAATTGCTCTATAATCTAGGGAAAGAATTGAAAATGAAACTGAGCAGGAAATGACACCCAAAGGTGATCTAAGAGCTTGGGTGTAAAGTTCCTCTTACTTTTCTTCTGCTAAGTTTAAAACAGCATAAAGAGATAGGAGTTACTCCATTTCCCCAGGAACACCTGATGTTTATTGCCCTGTGAAATAGGCTGAGCAAAGGAGTTACTCATGTCAAAACACGAATCATGCAACAGGCTGCATTTTGGATCTTAATTATCAGGACTTTCAATTAAATTTAATACCAAACTATTAGCCACGTTCCACCACAAAGAAAGAAGGAGATGTATCAAATTAGGCCCTGAGAAAAACCACGTTTTCCTTCCATGACAAAACAGCTAGCTCCAACCAAAGAGTCCAAACTAGCGAAACAACCAAAGCTGCCTGTTCCTTGGGAAAGCTACGTTCCCAACCTCTGAGTAAGAAGCAAACTCTTCATGTGCTTTTCTTCCAGGTAGCTCCTATTATTTCTGGAAAGTTAGTTGTTCATATAAAAAGTTAGTTGTTCATATACATAACCTTACTGTTTTCTTCAAAAGGACACATTTGGTGTATGTCTGTGTGTGTCTGTACACAGAATATTGTGGTATACACTGTATATATAGAAAAACTGACAGGGGGAGATAAACCTTCTGTTCTAATTCTGCATTGATGTTATTAAACTAGCGTGTTACTTTCCTCCCTCTCTGAGAAGTGTCTAAAGATGGGAAAGAATTATAAGACTTATCTGATTTCGGTGCGAAAGACCTGCAAGACCTGTCTTGAATTCATCCAAGTCCCATTAAAAACGTTCCAGCTAATAAACCATAATCACACCTTGTGCACAAGCAGCCTCAGAAATCTGAGATGCACAACTGTTGTTAGATTCCTGGCTACATTAAGATAACAAAAAATGTTCACTCCTATGTCATTTCATAGACCAATTATGGGACAACCATTTTTTGCCCTCAAGATAATCTTTTCTTTCAGATTCTTCATGCAATATTTATGTCTGTCCATCATAGCATTTCAACATGTGAGCTGGTCCCTTCCATGTAGTATAAAACCTCCAGCAGTTGCCATATTGATTGATGTAAAAGACAGAATTGGCTGTTTTGTTATGTTGATACAATAGTATACTTTCTTCTAATACTTAAGCCCTTTGCATTAGGAAAACATAATATAAAAACAACAATACAGGCTGCCTTAGAGACACAGGAGCAACCTGCCAGAAACCAAGCCTTAAACCAAACCCTCTTCCCTGAAACAAATAGAAAACCCATTGCCAATACTGCAAAACATCCTAGCCAGGTACTTTGCATGCAGTATTAATCGAACAAACCGATCAAAAAAATCTTCAGCTGTTACAGTTGGTTTACAAAACACTTTGAATGATTCTTAACATACACAACTACCAAAATGCTTCTTACAACCTTGGAACACCATACCTTAAAAAGGAGAATCTACTCTGAGAAGCTTCTATTAGATGAACGTGGACATTGTCAAAACAACAAAATCTCATTCTACTCTTGCTGTTAGTCAGAAACTAAGCAGTTTCAAGAATTTTGGCCTGCATGAATTTCCACTCCAAATTATTTTCCCCTTTTGAAACAACTGAGTCTTAGTCCCTTGTACAACAAACATCCATGACTATATCAAAAGAGGGTTAAATAAAATAAAATGTTAAACATCTTAGAACAATATTTTGGAATACATTTCATGACATGCGATTTTAATTTGTTGCTTGGCATTATGAGATCAAAATCTTGTAAGAGTTTGAAAGGATTTATTTAATGACATACTAAAGAAAATGTTTGCGTTAAAGTTTTGTATGGATGCCAACCAACAAATAAGAAAGTTATTTGTTTTGAGCATTCAAAATGGAGCTAAACAACCTCTAAGTTGTGGTCACTTCCCTCAGTGTTCATCCAGGTGGTCTGCTGTATCTAATGTTGTGGTGGGGATGTTACATTTTTAAAAACAAATTAAATATGATTTCCTTGAGAGCAAATTTGGTATAGTGGTTAAGGCATCAAGCTAGGAACTGAGAAACCATGAGTTTTAGCCCTGTTTTAGACACCAGTTTGTGGACTTGGGCCAGTCCCTCTCACTCAGCCCTAGAAAGCAGGCAATGCGGAGCCACTTCTGAAATCTTGCGAAGAAAATTATTTGTTAGATAGGAACAAAAGCCTCACTCAAAGGTTATTATGTACATGTCTGTCTATAAGAGGAAAGCAATAAGTAGAATCTCCATACAATTACAAAGAGAAATTCATCTCTTGGCTTTATTTTTATCCACTCTTATAAAGACATATAATAAATCTTAAAGGACTGATCTCAATACGAATATCCTTTTCTTTCTTTGCAATTAAACACAAAACCAACCTGTTCTTCACTATTTTAACTCTTCCTCAAAGGGTGACCTAATGCACTCTGTCTTTTGAGTAATAACCCCTAAAAGGCCCTTCTAACATGAGCAAACTGGAACAGAGGGAAAAAACTGCACCCATACACAATATTTTTAAGAAAACAAAAACAAAGACAAAACGATGTTTGCAGAACCAATAAAGTGTTGTTTTAAAAAGGTGGGAATGTAAGCAAAGCACACTGCTATGGACACATATGGAAACACTTTCCCAACTTAAATCCTAAAGCTTAAGTGCTACCAAAATCAATATCCACACCACCAAAGTGCAACTTTCAGTGAAGTTTGCTAAGGAATGTGCAAGTAAACACTTAAAAGGAACAGGATAGATCTCTCAGTGTTTTACCACCAACTAATTACTTAAACTAAACGTCTTCTATTTGGTTTGTATCCAATTCAGTGCAAATATTATTTATTTAAAATTGATCTCTTTTTGGTCTTTACACAATCGTTGCATTTATCACCCCACCTTCACAAGTTCTTACTTCCAACTCTTCAATTAATAAAGGAGAATATTTGTAGCTCAGGGGTGACATGAGGTGCTCTTGGTGCTCCCTGAATTTGCTCGTTTTCCTGCAGACGTCTCATTACCCAAACCAAGTAACATCATCAGGGCTAGTCCTACTTTTATCCATCACTAGTTCTTTATCCTATCCATCATCCATCCACTAGCACTGATGATGTTACCTAGTTTGGGTAATGAGACGTCTGAAAGAAAATGAGCAAGCTCAGAGAGCAACAAGGACCCCTCAATTCTTCCAATTGTTTACTTGATTTAAGACAAGGGATTTGGAAAGCTACAAAGAACTAACACTTTATGGAACCAAAAGAGAAGCTGGCACCTGGGTCTGGAGAAAGCTGGGCTGTATGGACATTGTTGAATAGATTGTGCATAGATACAACCAGATCCAGAGAGGTTCTGAACAATCGGGGCTTCTGTCTTTTGCAATTGTGGTGATAAGCATACAACAACACATATGTTCTGACCAAGGCTTCCAGTAGCAGACAGTAACAATCACACGCTTAGTCCCAAAACCTTCTTTAAAAAAAAAATTTCAACGGCTGTGAATTATATGAATTCACAGCCCGTAATCAGTCCCAAACAGTTTGTGAATAGTCCAACAGATGTTCTGCCACATTCCTTCGGGATAAAGCTGATAAGCACCCACCTTTATCTCCCTTGAAAGGCTGCCAATGACTAAACTGCCCATTAGCTGTACAAGGCCAAACGGAGCACAAAGTCAACACAGAGCTTCAGAGTTTAAATCGACCAGAATGAACAAAGTTGCTTCCTGCAAAGACTCGTGTCCCTTTGCTCCTCCTTTATGTCTTATGGGAGGGGCCAATCATCTCCAAGCCTTACTCCTGAGTTGCCCCTTTTGTCTTAACTATTCTTGCCTTCTGGCAGCTCTGTGCAAGCACACACTGGGAACAGGCTCCCCTTGTTCATCTGCCTCGCTGATGCCAGATTCTGGAGGCTCTGGAGTCAGCACATAATTCCCAAATGGTCCTGGCCCCATCTCTGTGTTGGATGCAGATCCCTCGTTTGAGCCCTCCCCAGACTCCAGGACTGGCCCATGTTCCTCCCCACTGTCTGACTCTGCTGCCAGCTCCGCAGGCTGCCGGTGGACCACAACAACATATGTATACCTGCTGTTTGTGTCCCTATCAGTCTATACTTGGGGACCTCATGGCAGAACACAATTAAGGTTGCTAGTTTCTGGGAAAGATCTGTTCATATTTTAATCTTGTATTTTATGTTCAATGTCATACAGTATGCCATATTTTAATGGTGAGGCTTCTGACCCAAATAAACAAACCAACAGGAGATATCAACATATACTATGGTTAGATGACGCCATTTAACACAAATTTCTGCAGAAAAATTGTCTTTGTGCCTTTCGATTGTTTGCAAGTCAAACCCCCAAGTCTCTCATACAAATATACACATTTTTCTTTCAAAGAATAAAATTCACATTTACAGCCCTACTTGCTGGATGTACAAGCAAACATTACACTGCACTGCTTTCTTCAATAAATAACCCATGTGGACTTGCTTTCTATATTTAAAATTAATTAAAAATAAACTTACAGTCTCTCCAACTCTTTTAAGTCTTGAAATGCTCCTCTCTCAATTGTAGTAATCTTGTTTTCCATGAGTTGACTGAAATGCAGAATAAAATGCTTTGAAACTCCAGTAATCAGTGATTAGCACCAATTATTACAATACTTGGCAGTGGATACTCTTACAGTCACCTCTTCTTATTAACTCTGCAGTTCTCACTCTATTCTTAACTTTCCATCCAATTTAATGTGTTAAGCCTGTCACATGATATTGTCACTTAAGAGCAGAGGGGTCTCCAACCGTAGCAACTTTAAGCCTGGAGGACTTCAACTCCCAGAATTCCCCAGCCATCTGGGGAATGACTTAGAGAGAAACTAAACTTTCTATTCTTGGGGTGGGGGTGGGGGGGAGAGAGAGAGAGATCTTAAGCCTGTTTAAGAAGTTCAGGGTCAGAAGTGAGGAAAAAATATGCCTTAAAGACAAAAAGGCAAATCTACTGTTTAACGACAAAATGTAGAAATATGTACCAAGCCAAATCTATGAAGCTCTTCTTTAATAAAAGTACATTGTAAAAACACAAAGAATGTTTTATTTTACAGCAGGAAGACTCACAGGAACAATGTCTCTTCAAAGTTTGAAACTTTTCATCCACAGAAGGATGGATCAAAATTGGACAAATTAGTTACAGTTAAGCCCTAGCGCAGAACAATTTTCTGTTACTAGTGAGAATTATTCTTCGCTGCAGATCATGTACACAGACACAATCCCAACACATACGCAACCCTCCCCCCAAATGTATCACCTAAAGCAGGAGTTGTTCAAGAGGCCAATAACTAGTTTCAAATGTAATTTGAAACAGAAAATGATATATGGCTACTCTTTGCTGAATTTCATCATGTTAAATTTATTTACTTACTTAAGTTATTCCAAACGCTTAACATATTTTTTAAAAAATACTTTCTGATTCATTAGTTTTGCAAAATATTCTGTTCCATGTAGATTTCTAAATCACGTTCATTTTTGAAATTTCACATATTTTGCAATATTTATAACTACAAGGAGTAATATAAAATCACAAGTGGTTACAATCCAGACTTCTATTATGGCAGCCTTCCAAACATTTAAATACTCTTATAACTGCTTTTTCTTCTCCAATATAGCTGCTGTTATATGAGACATTAATTAATTTTTTAAAAAGAATCCTATTCATTGGAAAAAACGTATTTTGCATAGGACTGAAGTTCAGTAACAAAATTCAAGAAAAACTTACAGAACACGAAGATGCCTCAGACCAGCAAAATCCGTTCTTGTGATCCTTGTGATATTATTTCCATTAAGATCCCTAAGAAAAACATATTAGCAGTAAAATTAGACGACCCATAAATATTAGCCATGCTTCTTAATCTTTCAAATAGGCTAGAAATGGTTTCTGGCAGTATCTGAAGATTAATACTGATGCTAATTTTTGCAAACGTTCATGAAAAGTTTAAGTTGCAATTATCTAAAAAAAAAACCAAAATGTAATAGGATAAATTTTGCTTTGGTCTCATTTACTGAAAAACAGTAATCACAAGGACTATTCTCATTCATTTGGCTTCTTGTGACATGACTAGTTACAATTATTAACTTTTGTTTATGTTTCTGCAGAGTTGTTTTCTTACATGAATAGTCTGGTGATTATGTAACAAATAAAAAAAAAACCAAGATGCGTTTCTACTGATAGGATTGGGGAAATTTCAGGATACAGAGAAAACAGAGGAGTTCTGATCATGTGTCAGGACATCTATCTAGCTGTGATATAGTGAGTTTTTTCCTGTTCGAAACAAGGAGGGAGAATAAGAGGCCAAAGAAGAGGAGAATGGAATAAACCAGCATAGAAACTTCCTCCCAACTCAAAGCTTTTTTCAAAACAACATGAATGTCCCTTTTACGTATATAAAAACTGAACACCTACTCCGTTAAACTAATACTTCTACTGATTGAGGTAAAATGACACAGTTTTAATAGCAATGAACTTCTGCTGCCCAAGTTAAGTCTTAGAAAATTTGCTGAAACTGTAATATACAAACAGAATGGAACAATTGTGGGAAAAGTTTTTCTTTTGTGGGCCAAAATTCATCTCAGCCTATGTTGTCCGTAAGAAATGAAATGGTCCCATCCTTTGGGGGGGGGTGCATTATTGAGAATTAACTTTATATGGGAAGTAATCTTGAAATTTATGGAATATTGTTTAAGAAAAGGAAACGGGATAATTAACACCCTCCTTTAAGTTGGTAGAAGCCAGAAGTGTTTCTAAAGACCCAATCAGGGACAGGTTGTTGTTTTTTTCTCACCAGAGTTTATGAGTCACTTTTAGGTTTTCCTTCTCACTCCCTGAAAAACAATTTTTCACCTATTTCCAATTTTTGTCCCCAGCTGCTTAAATAAAAATCTGCAAAAGCAATAGAACTCAAACGCCCTTTTCATAATGTAACAGCAGAATTTTTCAGAGCCCACTCCAGATAACCTTTTCTCCATCTTTCCTCTCAATTTGGAATCATAATCTTTGTTCGGAGAGGAACAGGGACGCGGTGACGAATTTAAAATGTTAAAAACAATTTAACATTTCAGCTACATCTCTTCTGAAAACGAGCCTTCCTCACTTCAAAGCCAACCTTACTGGCTGACTAGGAAAGAATCTCAACTGGTTTTGAAGAAGCAAATTTTCCATTTCCCCCTTTTTTATTGGGCGGGGGGGAGCCGCCTCCTTGTCAGATTAAACATCTATCTATCTATCTATCTATCTATCTATCTATCTATCTATCTACCTACCTACCTACCTATCTAATCTATCGGAAGGTGTCCCTTCAACCAAGAGGAGAAGGGAAGATCCAGAGAAGGATAGAGGACTCCGCGCCCGCTCACCTGACCTGCCACCGCAGCAGCATCAACCTGCGGGGCTTCGGTCGGTCGGTCGAGGGGCGACGGAGGGGGCGGGGGGGGAGCGGGCAAGCGGGGGGGGCGCTGCTGCTTCCGGGGCTCCCAACCGGATCCCTCCGGGGAGCCCCGCGATGCGCCTCAGCGGGCAGGAGGGCTCAGGTTGAGAGCCCCGGAAGGTTGCCCGAGTCCGGAATTCAGCCCGAGGGAAGCAGCCGCCCAGAGCGCTTCGCTCGCCCAAAGGAAGGGGCAGCGGCGCTTCGGTGGCTGAGGGGACGGTGGGGGGGGTTAAAATAGACCCTGCTCTCTGATGGGAGGGAGGGAGAGAGAAAAAGAGAGGATGAAAGAGCCGCCCCGGAGGGCACCGGCCGGGCGCTGCTCCCGCCCGAGCGGCACCAAGCGCTGAGCGCGGCCGGGCCAGCAGCAGCCCCTTCCCCGCCCGCCCGGCTCCCTCAGAGGAGCGCTCCGGCCCAACCCCCACCCCCTTGCCCCTCCCGGGTCCCCGGGGCCACTTACAGCCGCTCGGCGTGGCGGGGCAGGTTCCGCGGTACGCTGCGCAGCGCCAGCCCGTGGCAGTCCACGCTGGGGCCGGAGCAGGCGCAGGGCGGCGGGCAGGGCTGGGCGCCCCCCTCGCCCGGCCGGAGCAGCAGCAGCAACAGCGCCAGCAGGAGCAACTTCATGGCGTCCGCCCGGCGCCCCTCAGGCGCCCCTCAGACCGAAGCCGCCAATGCCGCCTGCCGCGCGGCCAAGTCCCGCGGCGCCGGCGGGAAGTCCGAGGCCCTTTCCCGGCGGGGGCGGGGGGGGGGGGCCAAAGGAAGCGGCGGCAAAGCCGCCCGAGAGAAGCCGTCGCGCTCTCCGCTCTTCGCTCGCGCCCTCAGCGCCGCCGCCGGTCCGCAGCCTCCCGGCTAGTCGCCGCCGCCGCGGCCGGAGCCCCGCCGTAACGCCGCTCGCAGCAGCCCCGTCTGCCCGCCACCGCCGCCGCCGCCGCCCGCCCCGCACTGCATTGCGACCCTCCGAGCAGCGGCGCGGCTCCCGGGCGGAGCAGCCTCCCCCGCCTCCTCCTCCTCCTCCTCCTCACGCGGCCGGCGCCGGCAGGAGCCGCAGGAGCCGCATCGTGGCGCGGGCTGGGGAGCAGGACGACAACCAGCCCCGGCAGCAGCGAGCCAGGGAGCGAGCGAGCGCCCCGTCCGTGCCCGCCTCGGCAGCCTCTCTGCCCGCCCGCCCAGCGCAGCCCCAGCGCAGCGGCCGCGCCGGTCCCGCCAGGTAAGGCCCCGCCCAGCGCCTCCAAGCCCCGCCCCCGCGGCTCCTCCAGCGGGCGGGGGGGAGGGCCGAGGGGGGGGCAGGCCCCGCCCACGCGCCGCCCCCCCCCCCCTCCACCCGCTGCTGACCGCCAGCGCCTCAGGTGAGCGAGCGAGCGGGCGGTTGGGCCGGCAGGTGCGGCGCTCCCTCCAAGCGGCTCCTGGGCGGCAGCGTCCGGCACTCGCCTTCCTCCGGCCGCCGAGCTCGGGGCCAGGAGATCCCGCGGCTCGGGCAGCCCGTCTTCTCCGGCCGGGAGACGCGCGGCTGGGTCGGCTACCTTTGGCTGCGCGCCGGACGCGAAAGAGGACCCTCCGGAAGGCCGAGGCTGGCGAGAACCTCCGTCCTTCCTGGCGGCGGTCGAGCGGGGAGGCTCAGCCCGGAGGAGCCCCGGGTCCTTTGGGAGTCATCCAGCGGGGCTCCCAGGGGAAGGCGAGGCGGCTCGGGCTTGTCGGGGGGGGTGGGGGCGGAGACCCGCCGCCTACCTAGAGCTGCTCCTGGGTGCCCATCCCGAGAGCCGACCCCCCCACCCACTTTGGGAATGCCTGGATTTCCCCTGCCCCGGAATAAGACGGAGAAGCCGCCTGAGACAGTGGGGGAGGACGAGTCCTGCTTCTTGGGGGGGGTCCCCCCTTCCACCACCACCCCCGCAGAGAACCCCCCCCCCTTCTGCTTAACCAGCCTTGATTTTGTGACAGGTGGTAAAATCCACCGATTAAGGGACCCTCTGAAAATGCCAAGAGCCTCCTAAGAAAACCGAGCGGATTTCTAATTAGATCTGGATTTAAATCATGGGACGTGTTTTAGGCGCTTTTTTGCACATGTTTTCACCTTTTCTAATAAAAGTGTCTGTTTTGCTGTGACTTCCGCAACCTCTTTTTCCTTCCCTCAACTTCAGAAGATCTACGGCTGCTTTCAAAAACATTTGGGGGCAGAGTCGAGAGGATACAAAAGATGTGTGTCAAATCTCAAAGTACAACCACACACAACTTCAGTGCCCTCGTTTTATGTTTTAATTATGTAAAACATAAGGTCCCAACAAGGCCCCTATTCAGTCACGAAAAAAAAATGGATTCCTGTAACAATTTGTGTATCGTTATAAAATTAGTTCATTGTACCGGCATCTCTTAATTCACCTCTAGATTCCTCTGATCCATAACCATCTCATTACCCAGGTAGCAATTATTTTAAAACCGCCGTCTCTAAATTATGCTTTTGGAAAATAAACACACTTAAGCCTACCATTCTGTCTAGAGGATTCGGAATTACAGCTCTTGGCTTGTTGAGGTTGATTGGTTGTGGATCTCTTGACTGTTGCAACTTTTTATGGATTATTGTTTGAAAGACAAAAGTTCTGTAGCTTTTTTAGACGTTGTGCCGTAAAATACACAATGCCTATGTCCTTGTAACAAACTTTTTTTTTTAATCTGCGAATCTTAGATATGGAACTAACAATGTTACGAGGGTAGATCATTCTGTGCCTTTCAGTTTCAATCCGTGTTTCTTTATTAGACTTTGCATTTTAAATGCAGGCAGGATCATGGTGTTTATCTTACACTTGTTTACTTTGTAACATTTCTGCCATTCTGATCAGAATCACAAATGCCCTCTTTCAGGACTTCATGGGCATGCTACACTTTCCAGCATAAATGAGAAGACCTTAATCGGCCGAAGGGTATGTTTCATTTTATGTATGTATGTATGTATGTATGTATGTATGTATGTACGTACGTACGTACGTACTGTGAGGCTCACAGTGGAGATTCTAGTCCTGAGCAATGTGAATAAACAATGACACACATTCAGAGGCCCAATAATTATATTGCTATAGCTGTAGAAACAGCCTTTAATATGGAAGTTTTCCAGGGAAGGATCCTTGGGAGATGGAGATGGCACAGCCTCCAAATATTTCTCCCCAAATCCCTGTGCTATCTGTCGTTCCCTTTGGTTAACCCTGTCTTTGCTATGATGAGCTCAAATTTCTGAAAAGCCTGTGGATCCGGTGCATTATCGTGCAAAAAGGCAGTGCGGGGTTTTTATTCTTCTGAGAACAGACACTGAAATTTCGGCAAATGCTTTTTCCACTTCTCATGCTGCAGAGGTGGCAAGAGGTCTTGCAAAAAGAGGCACCTTCCAGGTGTCCTGCTTGTTGCACGTCTCAATCATAGTATTGATCATGCAGTTCTCTGTTGGATCAACAATATGAAGGTAGAAAGCAGAAAGCAAAATCAACTCAAGCTGGAAAGTTTGCTCCTTAGATATGAAATATTTCCCCAGCACTTGGCAATTATTATGGAATGAGTTCCATAATAATAAGGGCCGGGGAAATCAGGAGATTTGGGCAGTTCGAATAAGTATAAAAGTGTATTACAAGCTTAAGCTCTCTACAAAAATCTGGCCAATCGAAAAATCAAGGAAAATGAGCGAGAGATAAGGAAGGCATTCAGGGTGGGCTACATTTAGATCTCTTGCCAGGAGGCGCGCAGGGACTCATGAGTGATGACACATTTGACCCCTCCCTCGGGCTCAGCCTGGTCATCTCCTACAACGTTACCACGAAGCCTTGGTTGCGCAGTGGTCAGAATGCAGTATTGCAGACTGACTCTGCCCACTGCCAGGAGTTCGATTCTGACCAGCTCAGGGTTGACTCCACTTTCCATCCTTCCGAGGTCGATGAAATGAGGACCCAGATTATTGGGAGCAAGAGACTGGCTTTATGAACCGCTTAGAGAAGGCTGGAAAGCACTGTGAAGTGGTATATAAGTTTAAGTGCTGTTGCTATGAAGCACAATTTACTGAGTACCATATCTTTACAGATTAGAAGCCTAGGTTCTGGAATAGTTCTTAACTGCAGTATTGTACACCATATGCCGTATGGTGTAAAATACTGCGTGGAATTCAACAAGCCTGTTCAAATTGTTTTCACAAAGATAATATATGAAATACAGAACTGAAGCTAGAATGTCATTGGTCAAGTGAAACTCTTGTGTATTTCCCCTTCCTGCTGCATGTGTGGTAGGGGAAAACTTACATCTTACAGCATATGGTGTACTGAGTGGTTGGATTTTTATATTAGGAAGTCAGAATTATTTAGACCAACTACCTCAAGCCTTTTTAGGCACTGTTTAGAATATAACACTCCCTTAGTTCCTTTTTTAGTTTTTCTGTTGGCAATGCTAGGTGGACAGAAGGAATTATAATTTCAAAAATGTATTTTGTAGGAATTTAAATGAATAAAATTAAAAACAGCCAGTGCTCAGCATTTGCTCAAGATTTTAGTTAGCATGACTTGGGAGGCAGGTCCGACTCATAACTTCCGAACTGGGTTGTGGAGCCAGGTTTGTCTTAAGTAAGTGACCGGTCATAAGTCAGGACTGTATGCATTTGACGCTCAGAGGCAGATCAACTACTAAACTAGAACAAAACATACCAAGAAGTTGTGGATGCAACTTCAAGGTGTTTTTCTAGATAAAATATTTTACCTTTGAAAGCAACCAACAAGGATTTAAACTGAGAACAAAGAGGTCATTCTAAAACAATCATCAGGCACCAGAATTGACAGCGCACACCTCAGCCACTCAGTTGCGTCCAACCCTTGGCCACTTAACAAGCTCCTAACTTAATCCTGCACCAAGCCCAATCTTTAGTATATCTTTAAGGACTAGGGAGCCAGACAATCACTCAGAATAGAGCTGGAAGGGATCTTGGAGGTCTTCTAGTCCAACCCCTGCTCAAGAAGGACACCCTGTACGATTTCAGACAAGGGGCTATTCTTAAAGGCCTGCAGGGATGAAGCACCCACAACTTCTGAAGGCAACTTCTGTTCCACTGATCAATTGTTCTCACTGTTAGGAAGTTTCCAGGTTGCTTCTCTCCTTGATGAGTTTCCATCCGTTGCTTCTTGTCTTGCCTTCTGGTGCTTTGCAGAGTAGGTTCCCCCCCTACTTCTTTGTGGAAGCCCCTCAAATACTGGAGTGCTGCTATCATGTCACCCCCAGTCCTTCTTTTCTCTAGACTAGACATACCCAGTTCCTGCAACTGTTCTTCATATGTTTTCATCTCCAAAGACATAACTGATTCCTGAACTTCTGGACAGTAAGCACTTTTCGTAGAAAAAAAAAATGCATCTCAAAATGAACGTTCCACATATCACTTAGGATTTTTGCTTTTTTAAAAAAAACCAACAGTAGGAATGTCACAAACAAAAGCAAAGAAGCACCACAGGAAGAATGGAATTATTTCATCAGTCTAATCAAAAGCATCAGGTGCTCCATCAGAGGGAGTTTACTGACACAATGTTCTCCTGACAAGCTAAGAAGAGCTTTACCGATTTTGAAACTCAACCATCTATCCCCGTTTGAGAAAAAACGTTGCCCATTGATCACAAGCGTGCAATTGAAAGCATAAATCACACTTGTACCCAATCCACTCCAAGGCAGCTGATGCTACCTTCCCAGCTACGTTTAAAGAACAGTGGGTTTTCTTCTGTCGTAGTCAATCTGATTTTCACTTCTTGAGTGGCTGGAGGATCATTAGTGGGTTTTGCACCTGTCAGGAAGAAAAGAGCAGTTACAGATTCTGGCAGCTGCAGAAAGAGAGGGCAGCAAAGGAGAAATTTAAAAGTGAGTGATGGGAGGAGGGGAGGAGACCCTTGCAGTCCAAGGGCTGAGTGCCCCTGTTTTAACATATTGAGCAACAACTAAAATATATACCCGTCAGCTCCTGGGAAAATACAGAAATGGTAATTTGACAGGTTTGAATTGGGATATGTTGAAATTGTAGTGCAGAACTGGCTGTTTTTGACAATAATAACTTGCAGACTGTGGTTGCTCTTGCTATTATGTTCTACCCATAAGCCTGGAAACAAAACATTATGAATTCAATGATGTCCTTTTATAATTTGTTCTGTGGTATTTTTTTAAAAAAAAATCAAAATATACATGCAACCTGTAGGAATTACAGCACCAGAGAGAGAGAATTGCACTTAAGACCCCCAACAGTTAACAAATCAAATGAGTTAATAAGAGAACATGAAAATGAGAGAATGGAAAGAATGAGATTTTGTAAGACGTATACTAAGTGATCATAATTTGTTCTTGTTATAAGAATAGAGGGATAATTGGAAGTGATAAAAGAACCAGTTTTAAAATGTGATCCCATGACTCTTATGTGGACACAATATGCCCTCAAATGTCATACTTTTTCCATCTTCCTTTTTTAGTCTTTTTTTATATATATACAAAAGTAGAAAGGAGGAAAATCATTAGATGTGTGCCATGTACATCTAAGTTTCTTAGTTTATCTAGAAATCCTAATTATTAATACTGAGAAGGAAAAGACACTTGACTAAGAAATTATGTAAACTGTCATCTATCCCAGGAGATCCATTCTGCTACTGTTCCACCATACTTTCAAGAACATTTGTTCTGGAAACCTCTTCAGTGTTTGTTACTACTATTGTCCAATTTAAGGAGTTATTTTACCTGTTGGTTACAGTGCATTGCTGGGACAGTGGAACAGTGATTATTATTTTGTTAGAAATGCTTTTAACCTATTTTAGTAGTAGTCTTGGACATTAAAAAAACAAGTTGTGTAAACGGAAAGTGAATATGCTTTAATAATATATAGTATCTGGAATTGCTGCCAGAGCTCTCTATTTCTTCCTGCCAAAAATACAGTTTCTATCGCGGACCTAACTAACCACAGGACAAAGGGTTCTGAGCCCCATGCTTTGGATCAGGTCATATCTCAGACAAGAAAAGTCTCCTACATTTTCTGTTTTGGGTTTTAATAATGGTGCCAGGGACTGCCATCCACTTTAGCTGAAGGAGGACGATGGAAATAGCAAAGCATTCTCTCTTCTTGAACACAACATAGGCTGAAAGCTGAGACTACTCTGAATAAATAATAAATGGGGGAGTTTGCTCCATTTTATGTGTGCCAAATTTTAATAGGACAAGAATCCAGAATTTACAATGTATGTACGTGAAGATTACTTTTATTTCAAAAGGAAACGCCAGTAGGAATAATGGATCTGTTTTAATTTCTATTTTATTTGGTTTGTCAATTGCTTACAAAAGAATAGGTATAAGTAAAAACATAGTTATGAATACATGGATACACATAAGAAAAATAAAAGAAACAATAGGACATGGACAGTAGGCATGTTGGTACGCTTATGCACGCCCCCTACAGACCTCTTAGGAAACAGGTGAGGTCAATAGTAGAAAGTCTAAGGTTAAAGTTTTTAGGTTTGGGGGAAGAAACCACAGAGTCAGGTAGAGTATTCCAGACATTGACCATTCTGCTGCTGAAGACGTATTTCCTGCAATCTAGTTTGGTGCGATTAACCTTGAGTTGGTATCTATTGTTTGCTCTTGTATTGTTATGGTTGAAGCTGAAGTATTCATTGACAGGTAGGACATTGCAATGTATGATTTTATATACTATACTTAGATCAGACCGAAGGCGGTGTAGTTCTAGGTTTTCTAGGTCTAGAATTTCAAGTCTGGTGGCATAAGGTATTCTGCAACGAGTAGAGGAGTGGAGAACTCTTCTTGTGAAATATTTCTGGACTTTCTCAACTGTGTTAATATCAGATACATAATGTGGGTTCCAGCCTGATGAGCTGTATTCAAATATTGGTCTAGCAAATGTTTTGTATGCTCTAGTTAGTAGTGTGATATTACCAGAGAAAAAGCTAGGTAAGATTAGGTTAACAATTCTTAATGCCTTTTTGGCTATGTAGTTACAGTGGGTTCTAGCACTTAGATCATTAGAGATGAGATCTCCAAGGTCCTTGACAGAGTTTGGATCATCAACAAGGTCTTGACTATCCAGCCTGTATTTTATTTTCTGATTTTTTTTGCCAAGAGCATTTGTTTGTTGAGATTTGAAGTTGCCATTTGTTTGACCACTCTGATACATAGTCAAGGTCTTTTTGAAGGGTAGCAGTATTGTCTGTGGTGTTGAAAACTTTATATCGTCAGCGAAGAGGATGCAGTTGCTCTTAATATGATCACAGAGGTCATTTATGTAGAGTATGAAGAGAGTTGGTAATCCAGATTGTATCACCTTTGGGGTGCATGGAATCACTTGTGAAAAGGGATTTTGGATTAGGGATTATGTAGCCGTGTTATAATCTTCCTGTGCTATATAATCCAGTTACCAGAAGAGAGGCAGGCCAGAGATTTTGTTTCACAAGAGGAAAAAAGATCTAGTGACAGTAAGCAAATTATGTTATGATGGTATCATTTCTTTTTACTTTGCTTCCCAACTTCTACCCAGCAAAGTAGGCAAGACATAGTGAAGACCTTGTAACTCACAACAAAAAAACCATCTTCGCCTATGGAAACACGGCTCTCTAGATTAAGGAAGAGAATTGTTGGAGAACATAGGATACAATCGCTCAGCAAAGCAAAAGGTCCTGCCCTGCCCAGGACTCAGAGCAGAAGAGACACAGTGAATTGAATTGAACTGAACTGAATTCTTCATTGTCATTGTACATATATACACAGCATACACATACAACGAAATTTACATAACACCCAGAGACCAGACCCAACATGCATGCACATACATGACAATCTCCAAACACTTCCCCACCCACCAAAATTCCCCACCCGCTAAAAACACACAAGCATCCACACAACAGAGCAAGTAATACTGTCCAACAGCTCACTGATAGTGGTCCTTACGTTCATTGTTAAGTGCCATTATAGCTCTGGGATAAAAACTGTTAAGAAAATGTGTGGTCTGAGTTCTCATTGTTCTGTATCTTCTGCCAGAAGACAACAGTTCATAAAGATTGTGAGCAGGATGGGAAGAGTCTGTGAGAATGTTGTGCAACTTCTGTCATCCAGTAGCTGGAGCCCGATGATCTTCTAAGTAGTTTTAATGATTCTCTGTAGAGCATTTTTGTGATATATGAGGTTTAGCAAAAGTCTTGCAATTTCAGGAGATGCCTTGGTGACCTCTGATCATCCAACTTTATTGGATGGACAATGAAGTCTCTTGCTCGAATTATAGAGATTGAACAGATGGATGTCCATGCAGGTGGAGCCTCCCTTAGTCTAGTGGAGAAGCGAAGCCTGTTGCAGAGCTATTCTCGGGAGACCCTTCAGCCACTACTCAAAGGAAGGGGCCGAGAGAGACCGAAGGCAAACAGTTCCAGCAAGTCAAGTCAGGTTGAATCTTCCCCAACCCCCTCCAAATCACCTGGAAAAGGCCCATGGTTCTCCCACCAACAACAACCAAAATGTCCACATGCCAAGCGATCGTGCACTGGGAGACAAATTCCGATCAGACCCCAAGCAAAGGAGAAACGTGCTCTTTCTCTGAGTTTAGCACTGGCCTCTTTCTCTGCATTGAAATACCAATGACAGCTTGTGGTTGGCACCATGAAATAAGCATTGGCAGCAAAGCGACAGCAAGTTGACGCGTGGCCATCTTTTCTCACAAACAGGCTCCAGATACTTTCCTGGTTTTTCAAGTCGAGTGCTTATAGTCATGGAAACGACATTCTACCTCTCAGACGGAACCTCCCATCTCTTCGTCCCCTTACCTAATGGCCCATGAGCAGTGAGCAACTCTTATATTCACATGCACATGAAGATTAACTTCTGGAGTTATAAATGCCCTTGCTTTTGAGATGTATGAATCAGGCGCCCATTAAAAAGGTAAGAAGCAGAGAGGAAATGCCAGTTAGCACTTAGAGCAGAGGTTAATGTAAGCTTCACAACATGCTTAAAATGCCAGCGTCGAGAGGGTTTATTCTTTGAGAATTACCACGTTCGTTCTTTCAGTATGAATGCATATTTTAATGTTAGGATTTCTTAGGAAAAGGGGTGGAGTTTGAGTAGTACAGAAAGCTTCTTTTCCATGGGACTGTGGCGCAGTAATTAAGAGGAGTGTACTATTGTAATATCTCTGCTCGTTTCTTCCCTTTGACTAGGTTGCCACACTATAAAAAAGATGTTGAGACTCTAAAAAGAGTGCAGAGAAGAGCAACCAAGATGAATAGGGGAATGGAGGCTAAAAGATATGAAGAACGGTTGCAGGAACTGGGTATGTCTAGTTTAATGAAAATAAGGACGAGGGGAGACATGATAGCAGAGTCTTCCAATATCTCAAGGGCTGCCCCAAAGAAGAGGGAGTCGAGCTATTCTCTGAAGCACCTGAGGGCAGGACAAGAAGCAGTAAGATAGAAACTCATCAAGGAGAGGAGCAACGTAGAACTAAGGAGAAATTTCCTGACAGTGTGAACAATTCATCAGCTCAGCAACTTGCCTCCAGAGGTTGTAAATGTTCCAACACTGGAAGTTTTTAAAAAGTTGTTGGAGAACCCTTTGTCTGAAGTGGTGTAGAGTTTCCTGCCTAGGCAGGGGGTTGGACTAGAAGACCTCCAAGGTCTCTTCCGATTCTGTTATTCTATTCTGTTTGGTTCTATTCCAGGTACTATTGAGGTTCTTCAGGCCATGGTCACCATAAATAAAACAGCCCAGAAGAAAAATTTTGGGTCTACACCTGAGCTGACTGCCGGGAAGACAAATTAAATTCTGTAGCATTTCCCAGTTTATGATAAAAAGTGCTGCAGAATTTTAATATCGTATATGAATATGAATATCATATTAAGATTGGCTGACTTAGAAATAGGGAGAAATGGGATAAAAAGACACAAGAATGCCATTATATTGTTGTGCATATTTGTGAACAATTGTATAGCTATATTTATTAAACTTTTATTGTAACATCAATTTCTTCTTTTTTCCCTCCCTTCCTGAAAAACATATTTATTTATTACTTTTATATTTCAAATTTCTAAACCACTCATCTCCCTACCTTTGTCTAAGATCTCATCCATTATGTTAGGTTTTTTTTCCCACCCTGCTGCTCTCTGTTTCATCTGTATATTAATTCACCTTAAACGGAACAAGCTATTATTCAACTCCTTAGCTAATTTAACTGTATCAAGCAAAATATTGTGACTGCTTTTATCCCTTTTGGAAAATCTGATATCAGACAGATCAGATCGTTTCCTAGAGGGATAGCAATTGGCAGAGCCTCTTAGATTTCCCCCCCTGTAATTAAATCAATTTTTCAATTAATTACAAATTGCTTCTGGTGCAAGCAGCTGATGTTTCTGGTATATAATAGCAGCTTTTGAGCTCGGTGCTGCACTGCTAAATAAGCAGCCCATCCTCTCCCATCCCTGCCTATAAGAAGAGTGCAAGGGATGAATGGTCCTTGGAAACTCAGGTGCCTCCGGATTCAACGCTGGGGAAGAACCATCCCCGCCCACCCCAGAACTCATCAGTGGATCTTCTTCCGTCACAAATTGTTCCTGTTCTGATCGTCTATGGAAGTTCTCTGCCATCCAGGTCATGGTTGTCCCGAAGGTGCTTTTTCAAGAGGCAATGGACTTCCTTATTCTACGTTTCTCTTCTCATCCAAGAAGCTTCTTCAGCTCTGATGGTGGATGGTGGGGAATGGAAGGATGTATGCTCCTTGCAGACAGGTGGTCATTTGCATCCTTTTAGAGAGTCCTTGAGGCTTCTTGGGGTTGTTGCTGTTTTTCTGTGTCCTCAGGGTCACCTGAGTGGTGCAAATGGTGGTGGGGGAGCCTTCTTGGAACTGCTGAAAGGACTTTGTTGTGGAGCTTTTTGAAAGGCCTAACTCTGATCTCGCTCCTTTTGACAGACAGTGAAATGAGAAGACGGGATCTTCCTTTTGAAGGCTGCCTTCCATTGAATTTAGAATCAACCTTCACGTGCAAAGCTGCTTCACAAAATAAGCTATATTTGTGCTGCTATTTTCGTGTGGCCCTGTCCTTTCCTTAAACCAACTTTCCAAGGGTACCCAAGGTCAAACCCAACCTTCATTATTGCTCTCATGCACAAACAGTTACTAGGGATATTATTTCTATTAGGAGGGAAACTCTTAACAGCGCCAACTCCTGAGGTGTTCCAAAGAAGGACGACGTTTAAACGCAGCTAATGAAGGCATGCAAAAAGCTTATAATATGCAGGGGGCAGGTAACCAAAGAAAAGCCAAAGCAAAGGAACAAACAGAAGATTAAATTACTGCTTGTTTTAATTATTTTTCTGGAACGTGTTTAATATTGGGTGGTGAGTTTAGCCACGTAGCGATATCTCATACACTATATCGAGAAAGAAATGCCCGCTTTATTCTTAATAATAGTGAGTTTTGACTTTATCTTTTCTATCAATCTTCGGTGATTTATTATTTAGTGACTTTTCACTACAAAATGAACGTACAGACAGGAAATAAGATTTCCTTCTTCAAAACGTTCATTTCTTTAAAAAAAAAAATCCCATTCATTAAAATTTCAGATGGACTTACTGCAGAAAAGCATTGCCACCAAAGATCTAATTTACCTTTTTCCATAAAATAACAAGGAAACTGCTGAATCTGTAATTAGATTCCCGCTATGGCTCCCGAGGGGCTGTGGCCATTAGGCTTAATTCAAAGAGAAATGAGGATAACTAGTTATAAAGTTCAATAGATTCTGAATGAAGGTTCACTCTTCTGTATGTACTCAGCTCCGCATGGTGGTATAATTGCCACGGGGGTGGAGGACCCACACGGAGAACTAGAGTTAGAATTATTTCATCAGATTAATGGAAATCTAACACAACCTTCAGATCTTTGAACTCCCTCCCAACTTTTCATTACTCTGGCCAAGAGAAAAATACCCACACGTGTTTCTATTGATATTAATACTAGCTCGATACCTGTGCTTCGCTATGAAACTATGTGGTGGAGCTTAATTTTGGGGGTGGAAAATGAGGGGGGAGGGGAAATTCTGCCCCTGCCTACCAGCTTCCATGGGTATTCATCTGGCTAGTGTCCTGTCAGTGTGTGAGAGAGTTGAGGGCTGTTTGGAAACTGAAAGAGTATTTGCTGGGTGAGCAAGAAGGAGACAGCAAGGAGCCTGGGCGTGCCTTAGGTCAACTGTTCTATACTAAAGCTGCCTGGTACTCTGAAACTGAAACTCCTCTCCTCTCTTGGGTTTTGCATTTGGAAGAGATTTCTTTTCAGGTGGGGAGCGGGAGTAGAACTCCATAGCATCAGAGCGTGTTAATAATAATAATAATATAGGAAATACTAATGCTCCAGTGGTCATTTAAAAAAAAAACCCCTTCCTTAGTGAGCCCCTAGAAGCCAAGAGGAACATAGGTGCCCAATTTCAAATTTGTAGGCTTGACAGTTCTGGAGATTTTGTGATGATGCGTGAGGGGCGTTTCACTTTCGACTGTGTGAAAGGTCTCCGAATCGTCACAGAAAATGGCAAAAGCTGTTTACTGGAGACAATATGTAGAGAATCAGGAAGATTGAGGCCTTGAGAAACTTAGATGAGGCCTGTTACCAAAGCAACAAAGGGAATAGCATCGCTTAAGCCCAAAGCAAGTTGAAAATCTGGGGCAGGGGCTCCAGGCAGACACCCACCCACCCCCCGGTTCACTGGGCTGTAAAAAAAAAAGAAGATAAAGCACAATCAGGTTTGCTTGATTCTCTTATTATATCCAGTCTCAATTAAAATGATTTTAGCCTTCTGAAGAGGCGATTTCTTTGGCCTGGTTTACCTGCTGGGGCTAAGACAATTGTTACTTCTGCAGACATCATGAATCAGACCAATACTATCTTTAACAATTTGAAAAATATTTTGGTTTCTGGAATAACAACGCTGAGCATATTATGATTCTGGACAACGCAATGCAAATTTTGAGTGAAGAGCGACGTACTTTTAAATATATTAGAAGTAAATATATTTGCCAAAGGTTATGAAGCTCATCTGGATCTTGTCACTAATAATCATCCGTTGGCCAAAGGACATGACAGATTCCAGTCCACTCAATTAACCTAAGAATACTTCCCTCAAAGAGCCACTCAGTTCCTCTAATTTACAAAGAATTTGAAATACTAATTAATAAAATTACAGAGCATTTTCACCCCACTCTTAGGTGACTTTTCAAAGGAAATCTCTATCCGTGTGAAATGATGGTAAGGCTGAGTGCAAATGTCACTTGGTTTTTATTCCTTTTAATGAAATCTTATCAAAATTCTGCAGAAAATTCTCCAAGTGTGAACTAATAACAGATTTCTGTTTACTGAATGTGGGATGGAGAGAAACTTACAGATTTGCCCAGCCAGGCAGATGGCTTTGAGTCCTTAGCTCTTGAAGTCTGGATTTGATTCGAATTGTGATTATTTGCCATTTCTCTTCCTTTATATTTTTTTTTCCCCTGCCAGGCTTCTCATCTCTAATGGTTTCACATGTTTCCTTTTCACATTGGAGGAAATGAAAAGGTCTAGGATTTAAAAGAACACGTACAGGAAGCTTGAATTTGCCACGTAGGAGCTCAATCTGGTGCCAAAATTCTACAATCTTGGCAAATCTAAGATGTTGGACTCCGACTCCCAGAATTCCCCAGCCAGCAAGGGAAACTGGGAGTTGAAGTCTAACTTCTGGCACTTGCCAAAGTTGAGGAACATTTATCTGTAGTATCAATGGCCAATAGTCCTATGACTATGATCACTCTACTGCCCTAGTGCGATTGGTCTGGGAACATCCTTATGTAAAGGAATACTAAAGGCAGAAGATTTATTTCAGTGAAATAAGATCTGTGGTTGGTAATCCTGACTCAGAGGTGGCGAACTTGATAATGAGATGCATATATAGGTCTTAATACAAGGGATCTTCTGTTCCACAAAAGTGCCATTGTAGTCTCCAGAAAGAAAAATGAGAGAGAATAGTATATAGAATAATAATAAATGTGATAATATGGACCCACCCTTCTTAAAAACCTGTTGGGCTGAACCAAAGATAACAATACTATTTTACAGATAGTTTTGACAATAAGAATGTGATGCAAGATTTTAAAGGTTGTTGACAAGAGCTTACATCAGGCAGGGTGGAAGGGGGAAATTACACTGAGAAATCAACTTGCTCTTCCACTGAGAACAATTTCAGTTGGAAACTGTGTAGCTGGGAAGAAATTTAGTTGTCGAAGGATGCCTGCTTGAAAGACAGAACATGCTTAAAGTAAGGGAAAGAAGGCAAGATAAAGTACCAAAGAAGAAACAGTGAGTGATAGAAATGTTGATTTAATTCCATCAAGGCAAGAAACATAGAACTTTCCCAATTGTTGTAGATCAGGAGTCCCCAAACTTCGCAACTTTAAGACTTGTGGACTTCAACGATGCTGGCTGGAGAATTCTGGGGGTTAAAGTCCACAAGTCTTAAAAGTTGCCAAGTTTGGAGAACTCTACTGTAGATAAAGCATTTGATGGGAAGAGCACTGCAAATGTGGTGTAACCCTTCCACAAGGAAGTCTCCACACAAGACTTATTCCCCAAAGAGGCAGAAAATGTTGGCTATCATGCACTGAGGCCATGAAGAATAGGAGAAACTGGATGGTGATAATTGGGGTCTTGGTTTCTGTGAAGCCGAGAAGGGAGTTCGCTTTTGGGCCTGAGTTTCCATCTGAGGAAACAAGTTTCAACACATTAAGCTTCTTTTGCAGTCACTGATTAAACAATGTTCCAGTTTAACTCTTTAAGCCTCTCCAAGTAATATTATTTTATACAATGCTGTCCTGTAAAGTTGGTATGACTTCCAAAGTCATAAATTGCCTAGAAAGCTCTTGAGCCAAAATAGTTGTCAAAATTGGAACCTACAGTGAGAGAAAGAGAAGGAGAGAGGGGGGGGAGGGAGGGAGAGAAAAGAGAGAGAGAGAATGAGAGAGGGAGAGAGAAGAGAGAAAGAGAATGAGAGAGAGAGAGTGTGTGTGAGAGAGGGAGAGAAAAGAGAGAGAGAGAATGAGAGAGGGAGAGAGAAGAGAGAAAGAGAATGAGAGAGAGAGAGAGAGAGAGAGAGAGGGAGAGAAAAGAGAGAGAGAGAATGAGAGAGGGAGAGAGAAGAGAGAAAGAGAATGAGAAAGAGAGAAATAAAACTCCCCAGTGAAAACCAGTTTCTCATTTTAGACTGTTTTTAAATCCTAGAGTACAAAAATATGCAAATCTACAATGAAAAGGAAATGGATTGCCATACATTTTGTTCAGAAATTAAAAAGGGGGTTCCTCAAGTGACAACCTTTTTTTCAGAGACTGTTCAATGCCATGATGGCCTGGAATGAAGGACTTATGAGCTGTCCTAAATTTATGGTTATTCCAATGGTCCCATGGTCATGTGATCAAAATTTGGATGCTACCCTCACTTACAACCCCAGGGGTACTTCAACTCCCCCTATTTGTCAGGAGGAAGAAAAAGGAAGCTCCAATGAATATTAATGTTTACTGCAAGCTTATAATTTTTACAAGAATCTGAACTACTAACTGACACAGCAAACTGGCGTTAGCAAAGAGTCAGCAGAATTCAAGGTGGCTGGACTTATGGTGTTTCCCCAAAAATAAGACCGGGTCTTATTGTTTTTTTATTTTGGGAGGGACCAAAAGACCCAATAGGTCTTATTTTGGGGAGATGTTTTATTTTTCAGCTGCTGCCCAATCCCTCCCACTCTCTGCTTGCCCACGGCCGCAACGGTTTACAGGCTTCCCAGGGCAGGCCCACTTTTTGCCCAGATGGAGGAATGACAGAGACGCTACTCGCTCCCTGTCAAAGCATCCCATTTGCAAGCAGACAAAGCTTCGAGCCTCCTTCATTTCTCCGCCTGGGTGAAAATTATTTGGGCACCTATGGAGTGTTTGGGAACAGAGGCAGTTGGGCTGAAGAGCTATTAACTCAAGTCACCTGCTGGGCTTCCACAGCTGAAGGAAGACTACAAATCCCCAATACCATTCCAACATCTTCACTACTACACCTTGTCAGTTCTTGGGCTGAGTGTCAACACATAAAACATTCCTATGCCTGTTTTAGTAGTTGCCATAAAAAAAGGGGGGGGGAAGGAAATCTGGAAGAGCAGCAGTTTAAAACTGAAAGTACATTCCAACTCTTACCTTTAAAAGATTGTAACTAAAATACCGGAGCTTTTGCCTGCGAATACATTTAATTGGAGAACATGAATGATGAATGGGCTCAATTGGAGAATCTGGTTGATGAGACGCCCAGTGGGAGGGGGGAAACAGAGTCACAGGTGACTGTAAATTACATATGCCAGAGTTGGCTTCATCCAGGGCAGTACCAGTACGTTGCCACTAATGAATCCTTTGAAGTTTTTTAAAGTTTGGCTTGAGAATCATGATTTAATTAGAGCGATTGCTGGAATCCTGACACTGAGGGGGAGGGGTTGGCTCAAAATCACTTATGGACTTTCCATGGTCAGAGGTGGAGCAGAACCTGGGTCTCCTCATCCCTTGCTAATCCAGTACTTTAACCAGCACACCACACTTGGCTCTTTCTTTGAAAATTGATTAATGTTACGTAGCGCAGGCAACCCAAGCTGCCTTCCTTCCTTTTAGTTCCATTCCTTCTTTCCTTAACTGAAATTTGATAGTTTTTTCACTTTGCTGTAAATTAAACACCAGATCTCAACATGAGCAGGTGTGAATCAAGTGCCTCATTAAAAATAAAATAAAATGAATGTTTTATCTCATGGTTCAACTAATATTCCTCTCTACTCTACTTTCTGGGCTATTTTTGGAGTGATCTTTTGCAAATTTTAAAATAGCTATAGTTAAAAACGACAACAGCCACCCAAAATGGCTCTATTCCTAATTTCTTTACTGGAAGGATACTGATCACGTAATGGTTACGTTGGTCTGCTTTAAATGTTTATAATCATTAAAGTGGAAAATATTAAAGAAAAATATGCACAGAATATTGCTAAAATACAATACTGACTTTTTAAAATTGGTGTCCAATGACCTAAACTAACCATAGTTAAAATGCTGTCGTTATAAAGGTTCAGTGCATTCAGTGGCTGTAATTCTGCCACTAATTCCTCAAGGTTAATTTTCAGAAATAACACATCAAATACAAAATGCCAATTTGCTTTTAAATTAAAATCACAAAACTCCCAGTTGGAGAAGTATCAGTGGATAGTTTGTGTAAGTTCCAGGATCATATATGCAGGGTATAATTTGAAAGAGTTCAGATGTCGAGACATAGCATGGGACTGCAGAGATAGCTTTCGGCTTCCATTATTATATCTCCTTTCCCCCCCAATAATATAAAATACCGGTAGCTCTATCTACAAATACAATGGGACACGACAATATGAACCTCCCAGCTGTTATTTATGGAGATTGAAGCTTCAGTGAGCTAGATAAACGTTTGTAGCATCTCTTTTGATAACCTAAAAGCTCTCCCTATATTTTAGGCACATATTTGGAGGGGTCCCTTAATCACAAAATCACCATTCTCTATCATGGTATCCAATGACAGTTGTTACCTACCATATTGTCTCTCACCCCCTTGAAGAATGAGCATTTTCTGGTCTCTGTAATCTTCCTTCCCATTGCCCATTGCAGCTTGTCTATATATTAAGTCATTTTCTGACAGATTAACAACCTCGCTGAGGATAGGAATATTTCCAAAGTGCTTCCGAGTGTAACATTTTAATATCCCGATGAACAAACTGCTTTCCATGAAGAATTTCATCCTTGCCATGTTCCACTAATCACCCATCAGTTACGGACCAGATTCTAACGTTGGCATCGCCTCTCATACTGGCTGGGGTTCATTCTATCCTGCTGATATTTCTGGGAATAAGATATTTGATTCCCCCTCTCCTTTCTATCTTGCTTATTCTATTTTTTTTCCCCCTTCAGATAACTGTAACTTTGTACATCCATCCAAATCAGGCTCTGAGGATGAATTCCCAGAGTGGCAACGCCACCAACATTACGGCCATACATCATTGAGTGACCTTGATTTTCCCAATTGTGAATACAGACACTCTCTGGTCACGGCAGATGAGCTATAGCCCTCGACAATCAGGTGTGGTACTGAGCATGAACAGGCGCCTAGCAGGTGGAACAGCCTGCCTGGATTGTGGTCCATCTAAATTGATTGTGGTGGAGGAACGTAACAAATGGTTTCAATTAAATCCAGAGAGGTGTACGGTTGATTGGACACACAGCAGCATGAGCAGTCAAAAGAAGTTTGATGCTACCTGCCTGCTCCCCCCTAAGCCTTTTGATGCTGCCCATTGAGATTAGTGGTTGCTTTACACGCAGAAGGGACACGGTGGCTCGGGTGGCCAAGGCGCTGAGTTTGTCAGTCAGAAAGGTTGGCAGTTCAGCGGTTCGAATCCCTAGTGCCGTGTAACGGAGTGAGTTCCTGTACCTTGTCCCAGCTTCTGCCAACCTAGCAGTTGAAAAGCACGTAAAAAAAATGCAAGTGGAAAAATAGGGACCCCTTTGGTGGGACGGGAACAGCGTTCCATGCACCTTTGGCATTTAGTTATGCCGGCCACATGACCACGGAGACGTCTTCGGATAGCATTGGCTCTTCTTCGGCTTTGTAATGGAGATGAGTACCACCCCGGAAACTACTAGCAGAGCCGGAAACGACTAGTACGTAGGTGCAAGGGGAACCTTTACCTTTACCTTTTACCTTACACCTTGAAGATTCTGTTAGGCCGAATGACCAGAGCTCTTCATTGCATCTGTGGCTGGTTGCAGAGTGTATGTCCTTGCCAAAAAGCACCCATATGCCTACAGAGTGTATCCTCACACTTTGCATAATGGCAAACAACAGAGTTCTCATTAAAATACATGGCCTATAGAATAGGGAGGGGCATAAAAGAGAATCCCAACGGACAACATGGGACGTCTGCCCTTGTCACAACTCTGTATTAACAGAAAACAGGCTTTAAAAGAGCTCCTGGCAGAGAAGCAAAGGTTGCCTCATGACAATTCGGGGAATTGGTGCTCTCCTCACACTGAAGTAAAGTTAGGAAAACATTCCATTTCAACAATAGAATTTTTTCTTCTTGGAATCCCGGATAGTTGCCAAAAATAATCTAGAATTAAAATGGCTTCACTTTTCAGAAGCCATCATGCTAACTGGCAGCTGACAATAAGACAATAAGGCGGGCAGCATGGACAATAAGACTCGTTTGGAATCCTGCATCCAGTTGTGGTCACCACATTTCAAAAAAAGGTTGTTGAGACTTTGGGAAAAGTGCAAAGAAGAGCAACTAAGATGATTAAAGGCCTAGAGACAAAAATAGACAAGGAATGGCTGCAGGAACTGAGTATGGCTAGTCCAGAGAAAAGAAGGACTAGGGCAGACATGATAGCAGCAATCCAGACTTTGAAGGGCTGCCCTAAAGAAGGGGGAGTCAAGCTATTCTCCAAAGCACCTGAGGGCAGGAGAAGAAGCAATGGATGGAAACTAACGAAGGAAAGAAGCAACCTGAAACTGAGGAGAAATTTCCTGACCCTGAGAGCAATTAATAGTGGAATGACCTGCCTTCAGAAGTTGTGTATGCTTCATCCCTGGAGGCTTTTAAGAAGAGACTGGACAACCATTGGTCTGAAATTATATTGAGTCTCCTGCCTGAGAAGGGGGTTGGTCTAGAAGACCTCCAAGATCCCTTCCAGTTATTCGGATTGACTGATTTGGTTTCCAGATTTTTATAAAATGTGAACAGGCCAGGTGTCATCCTGTGATCCTTAAGCCTTTAGTTCAGTGTCAAGTGTGAAATGTGGAAAAGGTGTCTCCAGGTACTTCAGGGGAAAAAAAATATGTGCCATAGAGACAGCGTGTCTTTTATATGGGTTTAAACACTGATTTTTGTGTAACTCTGCAACCTTCTTTGTATGATACTCAAGCGGTTTCTTTTTTCCCTATCTTGGCAAACCCCAGCTGGAGAATCCAAGGCTCCAGGTCTGTCTACAGATTAATATCTGATCAAGCTCTACTGGTTAATCGAAAAAGAGAGTATGCACATTCATCAGGCCTGCAAATTAAGCCAGGCTGCGCTGTATTCACCGTTGGAGGCAATCTTCATGAAAAATTAAAGTTTGAACAAAAAGTGCTTGAATGAAAAAAAGTGGCATGCTCTGATTCTATTATGCTCAACCAAAACTAAACCCTGCTGATTTCAATGGGATTTATTCTCATAGAGTTGTTTCATTAGTATTAGAATAGTAACATGTCATGTCAACAGTGACATGCCAAACTACATCCGATCATTGCTTTCTGAACATGCCACAAAGGAACCTGGAAGTCAGCTTCAATTTTCCAGTGGACCTCATGGGTTTCAAAGAATGGAAGAGAAGAGCTAACCTAAATCGCCGATTAGTTTCCTGCCCCCTTCCTCTCCTGGCCCTGGCTGGTGGAAGACAGGAGTTGGAAGTAAGAAAAACTTTGTGAGATCAGTGGCCTTATAAATGGATGGAATAAATTGGTGGAGAACTTTGCTTTTCACAGGCTGCCCATGTAAAATCAATTGCACAACCAGGCGAAACGAGGCCGAAAGGCAAGATATGGATAGGTGATGAGGAGAGCAAACTTCACACAAATAGGGTTTTCTTCTGGTTCAATGATGGAGGAAAACCATTTCTAACTCTTGGGGTGGAGAATTCCACGTTCTGGCAGTCTAACATGATTTAAAAAGAGAAAGCACGTGTGAACTGGGCTTTTTCCTCTTCAATTGTATTGAGCCCACAGGCATTATTCCAGTGAAAATTAAAATGATAAAATCTGTCTCTAAGAACTTCTATCTTTCTGCATGATTAGACCATGAATTCGGCTGCCACCTGAGCCATGAAAGCTAAACTTTTTAGGGATCTGTCTTGGATTAGAACAGGGGGTGGGGGAAAACCACAAGCTTTTATAATCCTTTTGCTACTAAACATCATGTAACAACATCAAGCTATCTCAAATTATAGTAATTTAGTTTAGACCAGCTTTATGCTACTTTCATTTTTTAAAACAAGTTTCCACATACCTTCAAAACAAATTGCTCAAGAAAGGGAGTTACTTGTTCAAGGTGTCATATATGCCTGGAATCAATAAATCAGGTAGAAAATATTAAACCTTTCCAAATGCTTTCCTTATACTATTTTGCATTACTCAACTATATTGGGGCCAGAGAACATAGATAATTTGAGGCTGAAAGTTGTATATCTTCAAAATAAAACTGTGGAGCTTTAAAAGAGATCTATTCATCTTCTGTTTTTTATTTAAACTGAGATTGTTCTGCAGCATTTTTTTTTCCTCTGGCATAGTTCATATGAAAAAATATATTTATGTGAAACAAGCTGCAAATGACTTAACAAGGATCAAAGAAGACCAAAGATAAGTTTCAGTACATCTTGAAGCTTGCGAGTTTTTTGTTTTGTTTTGATTTATTTTAAAAAAAGAAACACCATTGGAGATCTCAGAATTAAACAAATGGACTTTAAAGGTTTTTGCAGATATTTGGGGAAATGTGAGGTGTGGCATGATTCCAAAGAACTCAGGTATAGCAGAACAAGCAGCCCGATTTGATTCCTGGTAACTGGAAAGATGAGTCCAAACAAAAAATATATTGATTATTGTTCACTCTGTTTATCAACTCTAGCATGGAATGTTAAATGTAACGTAACTGTTTCCCTGTGAACACTACCAATTCTTTTTTTTTTTTAACTGGATTTAGTCTCCTTTCAGGTAGCATATGCAGAATAAAACCTTCTAGAATCTTGAAAATGCTAGCTTATATTAGACAGGGCAAAGGAAGGGCACCTAATAAAGGCTTTGGGGTCAGTTATCAGATAACACAAACTTCCAAAGGTCTTACTCCAATTTGTTATCTTCTAACAAACGAACCAGCCCTTCCATGCTCACCAGATAAGCCCACAATCTCATTTCAATTTCAGCTTCTTTAAAAGAATGGCTTCGATGTGTAGCTTTATCTGACAAAAGGAGAGATGGATTTTTATAGAATATTAGAATATCCAGCAACTCTGTCTTCTTCCTGAATGCTGTTAGATCTTTTATCTCTTATTGGGGCAAAAATCAATGGGAAGAGCTGGCAACTATCTGGGTTTTTTTTTCCTTCCCCCCACCTGTTATTATCAGCCAACCAGCCTTGTGCCAAAGTCTGATCAATGTCCCTTCTTCCCTTCTGAACGCATTGCGAGCTTTAACATGAACTTCAATAAGAAGAACGCTGGTAACGCTAAATAGAAACAGAATAAAGAAAGAAATAGAATAGTAAATTCCGAGAGAATTTTGTGCCAGATGTGGAAGATAAGTGTAATTTGTTACATTTTGGATTTTAACCTTTTTTAACCATCTGCCCCACATCCAGGTAAAAGGCCCCCTTCTTCTCCATTTTATTTCCGTTCTCAGATAACTTCTCCATGCAGAGAGAATCCTCAAGACCAGGACACTAGGAAAGGGGGCTCATGGCCGTTTTTCACACTTGCATCGTCCCCAGGGTCAGTGATCAGAATTTGGATGCTGGGCAACTGCCTTGTATTGATGACAGTTGCAGTGTCCCAGGATCACATAGTCTGCTTTTTTGGGACCTCCTGACAAAACAAGGTCCATGGGGGAGCCAGGCTCACTCAACGGCCGTGTCCCTAACTTAGCGAATGCAGTGATTCACATAACAAGAGTGGCAAGAAAGGTATTGTTGGAAGAAATATCCTTCAGGGGTCAGTTCCAAGTGGGGAAAAAGACACTGGAAACATGAAGACTATTTGGAAAGATGGTTTAATGGTAGACAGGACCACCTGGCTCCAAAGAAGGATGATCACATACTCCAAGGTGAAGGAAAAGAGAAAGAAGGGCCGGCCAAGATGCTGAGAGACTCTTATATACCCACTGTTGGGCCCCACCTTAGTGTTTCCTGTTCCTGTACAAGAAATATATCCCATTGGCTGTCAGACTCCCAGGGGGTGGGATCTTAGCTAACTTTGTAGGCTTTCCTGAGTTCCAGGCTTGGTTGAGCTTTGCTGGATGATGGTGCACTGAAAGCGCTTTTGAGCAATTGCTATACCTTTACCTGGAGATCTTTGTTATATAAAGTATTCTGGTCCAGGCCTTAATGGCCCACCCATTAACAAAGGTGGGAGTGAGCTTCTGCTTCTGAGGTGAGTTTCTGCTCTTGAATTTCTACTCTTTTTAGGGGAAATATTCTGCCTTTTAAATATTTCCTAGAATATTTCAATTTTCTGGGAGAGGGTTGGGTGCTAACTTCCTACATAAGTATAAACAAAGCAAAACTCACTTAGCAAAATGTCTCACTTAGGAAAAGTTGTTTTGGGGGCAGTTGTGGTTGTAAGTCAAGGACTACTTAGAATACGGAGATCCTGTGTCAATGGGAAAATGTTACATGCTCCTGTCTTTGGAAAAGAATAGAATACAGAAAATAGAATGTAGAATATAGAACAGAATTCTTTATTGGCCAAGTGTGGTTGGACACACAAGGAATTTGTCTTCGGTGCAGAAGTTCTCAGTGTACATAAAAATTACATTCATCAAGAATCATAAGAACAACACTTAGGGATAGTCATAGGATACTAAATAAGCAATCAAAATCATACTAGGAAACTAAATCAAACAGTATGGATCATAAACATACAAGCAAAGCTCTTTTGCTACTAACGTTTCCTTCATTTGTCATTTTTTTAAAACCTTAGACCTTAATCTACTTTTTGACATTGACAAATGACAGTTCATGCCAAGATTAATCATGGCCGTGATTAATGTTTGGGATCAATCCCGTTCCATCTGAGCAGGGGCCCGGCCTGCCTAACCTTGAACCCGTAATGCCAGGCCTGCTGTGATGTTCTCATTTTTGCAGAAGAACCGGCCGCCTGATTCTATGAGGTCCACCAAAGCAGGTGCTGTTGCACTGAATTGAGACACCCTAAACTGTCTGCCCGGATTTGACAAACTCTTTTTCAAAATGTTGAACATCAGCACACTTTCCAGTTTATGATTCAGCCAAGGTTATAGATCCAGGAGAACAGAACTGGAAAGAATGGAGAAAACAGACATTCGTGGACATCTGTAAACATTTGGGTTTCGCCACAATGTATCTGCAGCATTCTGCGTGCATTTGGAAGGCTTTCCAAATTTCATGTTAAATCTTCCTATTTCATTTATATTAAGTCCAAGTGGTACATCAGCTCTCGAGACAGCATCATGGCACCTGTTTATAAAATAAGTCTCTAGGGGTACCGAAGGAAGCAGTGATTCTGTTTACTTCAACAGAAAAACAGATGAATAGATTTCTTGATCCCTTAAGGCCTTTAAGTACATATCCGTGCAACGTATCAGCTCCAGGTTTAAAAAGAAATTGTCTTAGTCCCTTGCTAGCATACTGGCAGTGCAAAGCCTTCTATCTGCCTAATAACATATCTGAATAAATGGCATTCATTTCCAGTGGGGCTTTGTATCTCCACTTCCATTCAAAAACATTTTGGCTATTTCTTGATGATTTGTAACTCTTTGGGCTTTGGGGGATCAAGCATGATCTATGTCAATGCAGCACTTCCCTGCAATTTTGGAGGTGAATTGCCTTATTTATGACACAAATTGGGAAGGTGATATACTGATACGCCCTCTACTAGGAAGTGGTAAGAATATCATTGACTTAAAGTTGATTTCTATGCCCGTCTTGGACACACTCAGTGTAGTTTGCCACGGCACATAGAACACACAGACTAAAGTTATTATCTCATGGTACTTCAATCAATTAATCGATCAGTTTATAGTTGTGGCCACTAGTCATAGCAACATTACCTAGATTGGGAAAAGTGATAATATTAAGGAAAAGAGCAGAAGGAAGAAAAATAAAGAAATGAAGGCAGTTGAGTCAAGAACCAATATTCATATCAGAAGCTAAAGACTTTATTTCTACGCTTAGGAATATTCTTTATTCTTTATTGGCCAAGTGTGACTGGACACATAAGGAATTTGTCTCTGGTGCAGAAGCCCTCAGTGTACATACAAACAACAACAAAGGGGTAAGTCATGAATCAAAAGATACAAACAACAAGTGATAAATCATAAGATATCAATAGGAGAAGGTCATGGGAAAGATGAGAAACATGAGAAGATTAGAAGATGTAAAGGATATTAGCAACACAGCCCTAGTACAGTATAAAAAAATACATGTTCACTGTTCAAACATAGATTGTTTAAAATGGCAAAGGATGGGATCTGATTAAATCCCACCCACAAGGAGGTAGTTTGATCATATGGTGTTTGAGCCCTTAAATCAGTTTTATCAGTTTATCATCAGTATTTCCTCACTAGTTTCTGTACCCTGCAGCCTAGATTATCCCCAGCTTGTATGAATTTTGTTTTTAACCTTAAATGGGATGAAGGTTTAACATTCTTTGTTGCATTTCTTCACAACTGTAACTATACAATGCTGAGTAAGCATCTTTAGGTGGTTATTAGTACAGCTAGTTCTCTACTTACAGTCACAATTGGAACTAGCATTTCTGTGGCTAAACAAGGTGGATATTAAATGAGTCAAACCCAATTTTATGACCTTTTCCGTTGTTAAGAAAACCACTAAAGTTTCCCTCTTTGACCTTACTTGTCAGATGTTATCTGAGAAGGTCTGAAATGGGGATCACATGCACAACACACACACACACACACACACATACACACACACCAGCAACACTGCAACAATTATAAACAATGGCAGTAGCCAAATGCTGAATTTTGCTCAGGTGGCTGTGGGGATGCTACAACAGTCGTAATTGCGAGGACCAGTTATAAACCTCTTTTCCCAGTGCTGCTGTAACTTTGGTCACTGAACTACTGGTTGTAAGTTAAGGACTACCTGCAATTTGAAATGCAAATAAGACAATTTTAACCTTGGTCCAGATTCTTCCTAGTCCAGGATAATGGCCATGTTTTGTGTCTTGTAAATGTTTGTTATGTTGCTCATGGATTCCAAACCGAGGGCAGGAGGTGAATGATGAGCTTGGTTTCCTAAAAAACAAACAAACAAAACTTGAAGTGGTAAATCAGCTGGTCTTGCTTTGCATTCAATGGAGTCCTCAATCCATCCAATTCCATCTGAAAGTTGATAGCAGAGATATATATGCGTCAAGCATTTTCAAAGTAAGTTTGCATTCTTATTCACTATTTCTTGTCTACCTCTTCTGAATAGAGAGTAGATATTTTTCAGATGTTGGCCAGAGTGCACTGTATCACACATAGGCTTTCCAATAAATAAACCACAAACTGATTTGAACTTTAAAGATTGGCATGAGCTCCTGGAATCGAGCCTGCTAAGTAATGAAGTTGATTTGCTCTGTGCAGTCAGCCTGATTCAGAGAGTCAGTCCAGCCATTGTCTCTTCTTGCTTAAATGCACCGATCTTGCACCAAATACGTTTGGTTCTGAATGCAAGAATCTTTTCTCCCTAATGAAACATAAGAGTATCTTAAAGACTTATCTCAAATGCCTTCATGGATCACAGCCCATTTCATCAGATGCCTTCTTCTGGGGAATAATATTAAATCTCCTTGTGAATTGAAGTTCAGCTGCTTCACTGAGAAATTGACTTTTCTGAAAGGCAGCCATCTTGAGGCCTCCCCCTTAATCCTTTATTCCTTTCTTATTGAGGATTGTAAATAGCAACATGGATGGGAGAACCTATGGTAGAGGCCCTGGAGAACAAACCCGTAGAAAAATTCATTGCCTGGCTCTGAAGGGTGGTTCAAAAACATAAAAAAACAAACAAACAAATAAATAAATTTGACCGGACACAAAGCAAAGTCTGTTATCAGCTAGAAATGATGGAAATAAGTCTTATTTCTCTATTGGTCTACATTTCAGGGTTTATGGACATTTCCAAGTGATTTGGTTCCTGGTTCAGTTGAAGAGCTCAGTCAGTCAGAATACAGCTGGAAGGGACTTTGGAGGTCTTCTAGTCCAATCCCCTGCTCAAGCAGGAGACCTTAGACTGTTTCAGACAAGTTGTCAACTCATAAAATATTTCTATGGTCTTTTTAGAGTTGCCAACAGAAAGGGAGCGGGGAGCAATGCAGCAGCTTGCAAAACCGAAAGCGCATTCCATAAATGTTTTCAAAGATAGTAACTAGATGACTGAAGTTTCTGCCGTGCAAAATTCTCACTGGAGACCATGATTGATGACTCTAGGCTATGGACGTGTCCCATTGGAGAATATGAATTATGATACACCCGGGGGTTGGAGGGAAAACCAGGGTCAAGAGTAACAGTGAATAATGTGTCTCAGAGTCGGCTGCACCCAGGCAGTGTCGGACATGTTTACTCCCAATAAATCATTTGTTTGCCTCGAGACTCAGATTTAAATGGGGTTAAGCGCCAGAATCCTGACACAAGTGACTTTCCAGTCTCTTCTTAAAAACCTCCAGGGAAGAAGCACCCACAACTTCTGAAGGCAACTTCCACTGGATAATTGTCCTCACCGTTAGAAAGTTTCTCTTTAATTCCAGGTTGCTTCTCTCCTTGATTAGTTTCCACCCATTGTTTCTTGATTTGGAAAATAAATTGACCTCCTTCTCTTCTTTATGGAGGTATCTGATAGAACCTTTGGTAGTATGGTGAGACATGCTTGCAAGACACTTCAAGCAAAACATTTTCTGCCCTCTTGTGACTTAAATTTTGCTCTTCTGAAAGCTTAGGTCATTATTTAAAGATAACTTTCATTTCTAAACTTTGAAACAGTGGGGTGATAATTGCTCGGCCTTTCTCCTCTTGTGTTGGTTTTCTTGCCCTTTGGGGCTTTATAATATCCTTCGAGGATGCCATGTCTAAGCAAAAATCTTCCATTAAGCGGAAAGTAGACCAATCTTCTTTAAAGGATTTAGTAACGACACCCCTCCTCAAAAAAACAAAATAAAATAGCAAATACCAAAACTCTAATTAAGACTATTTGTCTGCAAGTTGCTGCAGTGGGTCTTATCTAATCAATTTTGAGCCTTAGGATTCCATTTTAATCAGGGTCAGAGTTAGTTTTCAGCAGCAATCCTGCCTTGGATGTCCAATTGAATGACCTTTGCAAAAAAAAAAAAAAGGAAACTGAAGGAGGCTTTTAAGTAGCAGCTCTTTTTCTTTTAATTGTGATCTTAGTGTTGCAACATGGTTGCTAATCAATTTTATAGCTGTTCTTTTAATCTCAGATGCTTAATTGTTTGCTTTTATTTGTTGCTTTATCAAGTTGGAATGGATTTTTTAAACAGTTTTATTGTAAAGTGCTTTATGGCGACTAATTACGTATTAGAAATAACTCAAATGAAAGTGCTCACCGTTCTTTCTGATAAGATTGCAAAATGTTGTCTATCATTTGCTGTCAGACAAAAATTAATGGTTTCAAATTCCAGAACAAATTTTATTTTAGCCCGTTTTCATGTCGACAAGAGCAATTCAACAGCAGAACTGGTTATTTACAGATTTACCTGTGTTTCCCTGAAAATAAGACCCTGTCTTATAATTTTTTGCCACAAAAAAGGCACCAGGTCTTATTTTCAGGGGATGTCATCCACTGAATAACCTCACTTGCGTGCGTCACCCCCCAGCCTCCTTTTCACTGTCCAAAGGCCTTCGGGAACTTCTTCTTCTGCGGCTGGCAAGGCTTTCCTGAAGGCCTCTGCTGCTGATAAGAGAGCTCTGGATTGATCCAGAGCTTTTGTTCTCAGCTCCAGAAGCCTTCAGGAAAGCCTTGCCAGCCTGGCCGGCTGCAGATGAAATGGGCCATCCAGACAGGTGTCGGGGGGGGCGGGTGCGAGGCCTGGCTACAACTGTCCAAAAGTAAGTAGTAGGGTAGCTCCAACCCCACCCAGCTTACTTTTTACCCGTCCACCCTGGAGTGGGCAGGGCCTTAATTAGGGCTTGTTTTGGGGGTAGGGCTTATATTGGGCACATGTGTAAAACATCAAGCTAGGACTTACTTTTAGGGTAGGCCATATTTTGGGGGCAACAGAGTAGTTTGAGATTAGAAATACTCCACCCAAGTTTTTAAAAAGATACAGGTAATCAACCAATAGTTCATTTAGAAACCATTCAAAGTTACAACGGCTTTGAAAAAAGTTATTTTTTTCATTTTTCATACTTATGACCATGTGGGCATTCCCACCCCAAGGTCAAATGATCAAAATTCAGACTTTTGGCATGTGACTCATATTTATGATGTGTCCTGGGATTAAGTTTATGATCTTCTGACAAGCAAACTCAATGGGGAAGCCAGATTCATTTAACAACCAGGTTACTAAACTAACAACTGCAGCAATTCACTTAATGACTGTAGCAAGAAAAATAGTAAAATGGAGCAAAACTCACTTAACAAATGTTTCACTTAGCAATAGAAATTTTAGACTCATCTGGAGGAAGAATATTGCCCAAAACTGAAAGGCATTTTCAAGATAAGTTTGCAGAATCTGTTTCCTCCTTAGAGTTGCAGAATTAGCTGTGCAAACACTGAGAAATCATACAAGGAAGGACGACCGGTACGTTAATTAGAATATTGCCACAATTGAGATATTACTCTGTGAGCAGGTAGGCAGAAGTAATGCTCTTCTTGAAGGTGGTGTAACAGGCGAGCTATTAGGAAGCTTCCGTCTCTGCAGTCTTATCTTTTGTTCCCCCGGAGATCCCTTCCAGGCAGAAGAGCTGAGCGTCTGATGAGGCTGCCTAAATTGTTCACCTTGCTGTCCCTGCTTATTAAAGGTGTCTTGTGTTAACAACACTCACCCGCCATCCTCCTGGCCTTGCTTTCCCCTCAATGTGTGCTTATTCACAGAGCAACTGTGTTGGGTTTCCTACGGTCTCCGGAGACATGCCTCAACTTTTATCTACAAGGCCGCAGAATATTCCTTTTGCACTTTTGACAGTTATTTCTCTCGTCCTCTAAATTATTTTATCGTTCAGCTGCCTGGAATCCTCTTTAGTGTTATAATTTCTTCACTGAAAAGGTAACCATATTTTTCCTGTCTGCTGATAACACAACATTAGCAAATTGTTATAGATTTTCAGGAAAGGACACATTTATCCTTTTCTCAACCAAGGAGATGAATCCCATAGTATTTTTAAAAGGGTAAACCTTAGAAATATGTTGTCTTGCTTGACAGGCAAGCATCATTTCATTTATATATCAGGAGTAGAAAAATACAAATGTTTGTAATTAAGTTTTAACACCAGTAATTAATTTTCTGAGCGATGCATGCACATTTTTCCCAAGTTGCAAAGAACTTGTATAAGTCTAGCAAAATACATATGGAAGGATTAGTAGGCAGAAGACCAGATTTTGAATTATTTGAAAACTTCAACCGCAAGAATCCTTTAGAATGACTGCAAAATAGCAGTTCTGGAAGGAAGGAGAAATATTGCATATCCTTCTGATGAGATCAAATTTAAAGGCAAAATAGGTTCATTTTAAACGTATATGAACATGTTGGCTGGGGAATTCTGGGAACTGAAGTCTACCCATCTTAAAGTTATCCAACCTGAGAAACGCCGATATAATGAAGTAGCCTATTCTAATGACTCCGGTGTTATGAGTGACATAGTTTTATAAACAGAATTTAGTTTTTTGATATTTTTAACATTAATACAAATAGGACTGATCTAATACACGTACCAAATTAGGATTTTTAAGAGGAACACAGGTGATATGGTGAGATCTATTGTTAATCTTTCATTTTAGACAATTTCTGAAGTACCTCACAGCCATTTTGCTTCCAATGCCCACAAATCCCAGAAAATAATGAAAATTACAGCAGCTCTCTCACGTCTTGCTTTGTCATCTAAACACCAGGCACTTTCTGCTGTTCTTCCATAAAATCCTGAAACGCATTACTATTCGAATCTGATGTTCTGACAATGAATGATTTTGACTGATTAAACTCTAACTGCTTCTAATCCTCATGTAAAGGAAAGAATTGGCATTTTGCAGTTTAATAAAACAGCAGTGAACTTCCCAAACTTAAGACTGGAGTACAAATAATCCTACCTTTAAAAAAATTTATTGAAGCCCTCAATATTTCCACATTTGGCTCAGTTTATTTATTGAAAGAGGGTTAAATATGTGGATGAATGATTGGAAGGAGATTTTACAAGTGTTTACATGAGGAGGTACAGCTGTTGAATGAAGCCCACGGAGTCCGTCTGTGTCTCAAATGCCTGTATATTTATCTACCAACTTTTAGTACATGTGGCGTTGCATAATCTGAATGAACTATGTTACTTCTTACTATATTCATAGTATTAAATATTAGGAAGAAAACATTTAATTTGGCATTATGAAACTTATATCTGTCTCCCCGTGTAATTTTTATAATGGTAGCTATAATTTTATGATTAATCTTATAGTTTGCTCCTGCCAACCTAGCCATTTGAAATCATGCAGATGCAAGTAGATCAATAGGTACCACCTTGGAGGGTAGCAGCCCTCTGTGACATCATGCTGATCACATGACCACAGAAATGTGTTGGGACAATGCTTGCTCAATGGCCTTGAAACAGAGGTGAGCAGCATTCACTAGAATCAGCAAAGGCTAGTGGAGTAAAGTCTCCAGCTCCCCTGTTGGGTCTTTGTAGCTTTCCATAGGTCCACTCTGCTTTCAAATTCTTCAAAGTCTTCCATCGACCTAAGGAAGCTTTTCATGGATAATAGTCACTGATAAAGCTGGTTGTAGGCCATAGAGGAGGAGGCGTTGCCTAGATATGGATGATTTGTAGGCCATAGAGGTTTGTTCGGGTCTTTTCCGTGTAAGATTAAAAGTATCTTGGTGATGTTTTGGCGAGGTCCCACTCGCCATCCTCAGGCTGGTGCTTTCAGCTTCGTGCCACTGCAAGCAGTGTGTGATTGGAGCTGCCGTCTCTCTATAAATACTGGTGGTGGGGGCTGGTGTGCTGGGCTGTTTGGCTGCACTGCTGCCTCTTGATTGTTTGATGGAATTGATGTTGGTATAATGGGCTGTGTGATGGCCTTGTGAGTTTTGTTGTGGAGATATCTTGGATCTTGTGCTATAATCTCCTGGGTCGTTTTTTTGCAGTGATCTTTTTTCCATTAGCCTCCCGTGTTTTAATTGGGTAATGGGTTGTGTGATGGGCTTGCAAGTTCTTTTGTTGTGGTATCCTGGGTCCTGCGTTGTAATCTCCTGGGTCATTTGTGTTTTGATCTCTTTTCCATTAGCCTCCTGTGTAGTAATGGCTTGGGTAATGCGTTGTGTGATGACCTTGTGAGATTTATTGCTGCTGGTATCCTTGGTCTTGTGTTGTGATATCCTGGGTCATTTGCTGTGTTGCAACTTCTTGAGTTCTTGTGGTGTAATTTCCTGAGTTTTCTGATGTGATATCCTGAGCGGATGACTGTGATGTAGCATTCTGGGTTTTAGTCTGGCTTCGAGTTTGGGGTCATTATAGTTGTGCTTTTAAAGTTGTAGCAGAATCTCATCTGCCATCATCAGGCTTCTGTATTGTGTTCATCTGTGAGTCAGACTTTCACAGACGTTTCTGTTTTAAATTTGGTGCTGTGAAACGGCTGTGAAAGTCTGACTCACAGACGAACACTATAACAGAAGCCTGATGATGGCAGATGAGATTCTGCCAAAACGTTGCTACAACTTTAAAAGCATGACTATAATGATGTGGGAAAATACCTGAACAAAGCTGAATACCATACATATAAATATATTCAGCTTTGTTTTTGCAGGTTTATATGTATGGTATTCAGCCGAACACTATACAGAAGCCTGATGATGGCAGATGGGATTCTGCCGAAACGTTGCTTCAACTTTAAAAGCACGACTATAATGACATGGGAAAATACCCGAAAAAAACTGAATACCATGCCAGCAAGGTGGAAGAGCTTATCTTATCCAACTGGTGTTGTCTGCAAATCTGTTGAGCTCCCCTTCTATTCCCTCTTCTAGGTCACTGATGACGATGTCAAAGAGCACTGAGTCCAAGATCTTGGGATACCCTAATGAATGCTTCTCTTCTTGTATGATGGATTACACTGATATCGATTCCAGACTTATATAACGTGCATGTTTTATTATTTTTGCTAAGGAGAGCTATTTGAACAATAATGAAGGACTCTAAGAGGAAAAGATCAATAGGTAGAAAGGTACATCTGTTTTTAACTAATTTGATTTTCTAATTGAAAGGCGTAGTTCAAGAATTCTAGCCCTTCAGCTCCTGCTAACACAATTCTTCCTTATGAAGAATTTTACAGATTGGTGCAATATATTCTGTTATGTCCTGAGGACTCAAGGAGTTCTCACTCAGGTCCACTCACT
>NW_020769320.1:6833992-6844417 GCF_900518735.1 Pseudonaja textilis | reverse complement strand
TGTTGCACTCATGCTCTGGTTCAGCCTCTCATTGCTCAAACTTAACATATTCCATCTCTCAGACTAATTATATGTCAAATCTACCTTTTTACAGGTGGTTTTCTGTGATCCCTTTTCCCTGAATTCTGATGGCAGCATCTAATCTCATTTTTAAAAACTCATTGCCTAAAAGTATTTTTGTGCACCTTAAATGCTTTTTTTAAAAATAATGTATTATCTTGTGAGACTCTCTTTTTGCAGAATGGTCTAATTAGAACTGAAAGTTGCTCATATTTTGTGCTCAATACCTTTCCTTTTTTTTCTTTTCAAATAGTGTGCTGCTGAACATTGAATGTGTGTAACACACCTACTGAAAGTTTAAGAAAGTTTACCTTGTTTTGTTTTTAATGGCCTTGATATATTTTGTAATAAGAATACAAACCGTAGCGCTGGCTGCCCATTGCTCTACAAGCGTTACCTAAGTTTGGTAAATTATTAAATTTGGGGAATATCTTGTGGTTATTATATTACTCAGCCTTGCAGCCAACTAGAAAATAACTGTGGTCATTGCACACTGGCGATATTGGAAATGTATTTTACAGAGACGCATCCAGTGTGGCTCCTTGGCTGCAGAAGGCCCATTATGAACACAATGCTGTTTTATGTTACAGAATGCATTTCCATCTGTTTGGCCTTTTTGGCTTTCCTCTTCAAGTCATTTTTTTTAAAAAAATGAGGTTAGTAACATTCTGTGGGTTAAACATCTATAGTGACTTTTTTTTTCTGCCTCTTTTCCAACTGAAGACATCCTAGTTCTTTTGGACATATAGTCATGGCTAAATTCTTCATCTGGACACAGTCACTCATGGTGAAACAGGCTCAGAAGATGTTTTAATCAGCGGTGGGATTCAATTTTTTTTACTATTGATTATGTGGGCGTGGTTTGGTGGGCATGGCAGGGGAGGGATACTGTAAAATCCCCCTTCCCTCCCCATCCCGCTAACCTGCTTTCCAGCTCCATTCTCCTGTGCAGGGCAACAAAAACAGACCCATCCAATCAGCTGGGACTCAATGGGAGGCAGAGAATGGATGGGGTTGGAGGGCCAGTCAGAGGTGGGATTGGCCAGTTGTCCAATTGACTCAACATTTCTGCTACCAGTTCTCCACAACCGGTCTGAACCGTCTGAATTCCACCTCTGGTTTTAATACTTACAGAGAGGAGAGAATGTATCAATGCAACGTCATCTCTTTGGCATCTCTCTCCTTCACCTTTTATGATTTTAGGACATTTCCAGGTTGGTCCTCACTATCAGCTGAGGCGTTTATATTAAATTACTGGTGTACACAGTTCAACATTAACTGGACAATCTCCAGCTGGGAAATTCAGGTGACATCATGCCATCTTTCTGAAATACCTTCATGAACATCTTTCCTCCCATCAAAAGGGCTAGATAAGCAAACCGAGATAACCCAAAAGCAGAAGACTCAGCCTGAACTTACCGGGAACGGCATGCAGCATGTAATTGGGAGATGTCTTGTGGTTAACCCCACCCTGCTTTCTTGCTTCTCTTTCTGACTCACACTGGGGGCCACATACGATGTGTCAAAAATGCTTTGGATGAATTTCTGCCACACCCACTTTTACCCCTCTTCTCTAATCCACGTTGGCATCAAGTTCAGTCTTTCTTTTCAAACAGCCCTTCGTTTCGGCCTGCTGAGACGACTGTGAAGTGAGGCAACTTTTCTGGGGGAAAAGTGTCAAATGGCGTTTTTGGGGGGTGATCGAAGGGGATTGGGAGCCATGTTGTAGGCGTAATCCAGATCTTGCACAAGGAAAGGATAATTGGTCTAAGAGCGATAGTTGAGACTTGGTTTCAGGAATCTCCGATCATGCTTGTTTGTTAAGTAGATGGACCTGTTGCCACAAACCACACACACACACACACACACACACCATGCCACTGATGGAATTCTGACAGGCAGGCAGAACAAGCCATGCTTTCTGAATGGCCTTTTTCCTCCCTTTCTTCTTCCCTGGGTCTTTCAGGGTGGGCAACCATTAGACTTGCATCCACATGGGACTTTTGGGGGTTAAGTTAACCTTTTGTCGGGCCAGCCCTGTGGCCCCCTTGTTTTCCCATGAGGAAGGTGATTTTGCAGTCTAATTGATTGGCTCAGATGCCCCCCCCCCCCACTGGAGGTCTTCCATTGAGCCAAGTGAGAGATTTAGGAATGGTGTTTCACCCCACTTTATGATTTTTCTTGCCACATTTGTTAGGTAAATCCCTGCGGTTGTTAAATTAGTAACACCATTGTTAAGGAATCTGGCTTCCCCATTGACCTTGCTTGTCAGAAAGCTGCAATAGGGGATCGCATGACCTTGGGATGCTGCAAAGATCATAAATACGAGTCAGCTGTCAAGCGTCTGAACGTGAATCACGTGACCACGGGGATGCTGCAACAGTCCTATGCAGGGGGGCTGCTGGGGGCTGGCAGGGGCTCAGGAGAGCCCCTAGCTAAGACTCTGCGGGGCTCTCTGAGCCCCCAATAACCCCAGAAAGACAAGCAACCAGGGGAAGCTCTTAATAGGCTTAATTGAACTTCTGAGCTTTCAGCCAAGAGCATTTCACACCTGGTAACAGTGTGGCAAACTAGATAAACAATGTTCTTGGTGCTTGTGAGGGAGAGCCATGGAGAAAATCAGGTAACATTGCCACTAACCTCTGAGGGGATTAATTCCCAAATAATAAGAATCCCATAACTCATCAGAAACTCCACTAAGACTCCAAGATCCTTCTCACAGTCACTGCTATTAAGTCTGGTTTCACCCAGTCTTTTCTTTAAGTATTAAATGCATGAAATAATAAACAACTTTTGGGTGTATTATCTTTTTTTTAGGTAATTAGGGCAAAGAAGCGACGTCAAGTTGGCCACACCCACCCAGTCACATGACCACCCAGCCAGTCATTAGGGCTAAAAAAATTTTGAAGCCCACCCCTGGTCCTATGTGTGAAAAATGGCCATCAGTCCCTTTTTTGTAGTGCCATTGTAGCTTCCACCAGTCACTAAGTGAGCTGCCAAGGACTGCCTGTACACATGGAAGATTTACTGATTTGTATTCTGCCTTTATTACTTTTACAAATAACTCAAGGCAGCAAATGTACCCAACACATCTTCTTCCTCCTATTTCCCCCACAGCAACAACCCTGCGAGGTGGGTTGGACAGAGAGAGAGTGGGGGGAGAAGGAGGGAAAGTGAGAGGGAGAGGGTGTGTATGGCTGGCCCAAAGTCACCCAGCCAGCTTTTGTGGCCGAGGTGGGATTTGAACGTGGATTGAAGAGCACTGAATTCAATTCAACTGGAGGCTTGACTGTCCATATTTCCAAGGCAGAAGGGCGGAAGTTGCCTCTACTTCTTCCTGCACAAACCCTGAGGCCTTAAGCTCACTTTGTTTCTAGGCCTCCAATTTGTAAATTAAGCCTTATGGCAAAATTGCTTTCTCTCCTTTGTGGAAACGTACAGAGCGGGAAAGACAGAGGCTGAACAAGGGCGTCTTTTCAGAAGTTTCCTTCCAGCTTCTGCTGTATTGTAGCCTTAACCACAGGAAACCTCTTAGCAAGGGAAAGATGGAACCGATCCATGTTTTTAAAATATTGCTAGGAATAGTTGCACGGGAACCCTCAGTCTGGAAAGAGTTGTCTTGTCTTTGCCGTAAATGGGATTTACTATAGGGGATCCATAGGGCCATTCAAGTTTCAGCAAATATTTGATGGGTTAAAAGGTAGCGTGGGTAGAGAAAAGATGACTTGTATGTTTAGGCTGAATTTAAAGCTGAATTTAATATTTACCTTGCGTGGTTAGAAAGAAATCCCTAAAACTGTTAAGAGAACAGGAGGGCTTGACTGCCCTGCTAGCTTTTATTTTGTTTTTATTTTATTTTATTTATTTATTTTGTCAAGCGATTATTAGATAACAGGCATAAGTATAAACATGGTTATGAATACATGAAATGGATACGAATAAGAAAAAAAGAATCAATAGGACAGGGACGGTAGGCACATTGGTGCGCTTATACACGCCCCCTACAGACCTCTTAGGAAAGGGGTGAGGTCAATAGTAGACAATCTAAGGTTAAAATTTTGGGGGTTTAGGGAAGAAACCACAGAGTCAGGTAGAGTATTCCAGACATTGACCACTCAGTTGCTGAAATTGTATTTCCTGCAATCAAGTTTGGTGCGGTTTACCTTGAGTTTGTATCTCTTGTGTGCTCTTGTATTGTTGTGGTTGAAGCTGAAGTATTCATTGACAGGTAGGACATTGCAATGTATGATTTTATGTACTATACTTAGATCAAACCAATTATTATTATTATTTTGTTTTGTTTTATTTTATTTCCAATAACTATCCAAACTAGAATAAAATGCAGAACTATTAAAAACTTGCCTAGGTTAAAGCAAAACCTTATTTTCCCTCCTCATACTTAAGAGTCTGGGCACCTGTGAACATTGGAGCTCTTGCCTCACAATCAGGAGGCTGTGAGTTCAATACTTGGTAGAGGCTAATATTTGGAATAGACTCTCCTGCTCGATCAGGGAGCTGGACTAGATGACCTCCAAGGTCCCTTCCAACTCTGTTGTTCTATGTTCTATTTGATCTTTTCTTGCAAGAAAAACGGTAGTGCCTTTGTTTATTTAATCTGCATAAACCGATCCCAGGGAAGAGAGCAAACTCTCTAACCTGCCAGACTAATCCATGATGAACTCATTCTCAAGCCTCACCTGTCCCACATGGTCACCTGGAGGATGCAAGAAAGGACAATCCAGCTCTCCAATCTAACACTCTCAACTGCTGGTGCAAACCTTGATCACTCTGCCGGGAATTTATTTCTTCCCTCTTTTCAGGTTAACAGGAGAGAGGGAGGAATAAAGATGGCAGAGACAGCGCGAGCAAAACAGTACCTTAGGAGCAACGCAGAGTTTCTTGGCCTCAGCACCGTCCGTTCATGACTTCTTGAGTGGAGCCATCCTGTTCTACTCACTCCAGCCAATTGCAAATGCACCTTGCATCCATCTTCTCCCGCTTCAGTTCAGAGCTGCTGTTTTGCAACTGAGGTGTCTTAAGGTAAGAGTGAGGATGTTCTCCAGGGCTTTGGTTCTTTCCAGCAGTGAGCCCAGCTTCGATCGTTCAGCCTTCAGCCGGTGGGCAGCATTTTGTTTTCCTCAAGTGGCAGGAAGCCTGTTTCTCTTGTCTCCTCACCTCCTGCCCAAGTTCTACAGAGCTTCCTTTCTTTGCCCTAATGCCTTTCGGTTGCCAAGTTAGGGGTGTGGCTGGTTTTGTTTCTCTGCCACTGACAAAATCCCCTTCCTTCTTTGCTTCTGTTGATCTTACAGAGGAATGGACTATTGCAAGAACAACCTGCTCCCTGTAGCTTTGATTGCACAACAAAGATGTCATGAGTAAAAAGGAAAAGCTTATTTGTTAGAGGCCTATGGAGATTCGTAGCTCATGGTTGTCCCATAGGTGCTTTTTTCAAGAGACTTTCCTTGCTTTTCCTTGAAGACTTTTTGCTTCTCAACCAAGAAGCTTCTTCAGTTCTGACAGAATGGTGGAAGGTGGGAGATTTACACTCCTTGCAGTCATCTGGTCGTTAGAGTTCTTTCTGAGAGTTATTGAGGCCACTTGGAGATGTATCTGTGCCCTCCCAGTCCCTTGAATAGTGCAAATGGATGAGGAGCCTTCTGGGAACTGCTGACAGGGTTGTGTTGCCATTTCTGTGTTGGTGTCAAAGGAGAGAATGTGGAAGGGGTGGTAGTGCTGGAGGCACCCACGGGTGCAAATATCAGGGAAAGCAAAGGAAAGTCACAATAAGAAAGGAACGCTCTCTGCAAGTACCAGGGAGCACTGATAGACCAGCCCACCCTGGAACCAACCCGGGAGTCTTGCCTTTTCTGCATGCATGGAAGGAAGGAGAAGCTCAGGAATGACCCAGCCAGGTGACCACAGCCATGGCTGATCCATTGGGATCCAGGCTAGCATTTCAAAGTTGGGTTAAGCCAGGAGCAACATGGAAGAGAAGGAGCTGAGGCTGCAGTGAGTAACCATCTTTGATGAACAAGAAGGCAGCCTGGTTGCTTCCGGCTGCAGTTGTGAGTGGTTGGGTCATTCCCTTCATTCACCCCCAACTGAAGAGGTGGCTCAGATCAGTCAGCCAGTCTCAATGGCTTCTTCCTCTTTGTGTGTAAAAAAAAAAAATGGGAGCCATGAGCATGGAACTGAAAAGCCCCTGCCCTTTTTTAATCTATGCCCCCCAAAGCTAATCTTTTCTGCCGTAGAAAGGAAAATACTTCTATTTTTTTTCTTATTTAATATATGTGGTGGTTGTACCAAGTCAGAAGCTTTAGCCTTATTATTAAGCTAATATGTTTCGGTTCTTATTAATCTCCCTCATTGCATTCCTTCTATATTAAATCGTTTCATGCTGCTAAGAGAGGCTGCGAGATCCAAGAAGGTACAGAGGAAAATTCACTTTCCACCTTTGATGCTCTCTTCTTTTTCACAGCTCCTTTGCCATTTAATTTAATTATGTCAATGAAAAGGGGGGGGGAGGGAAATCAATAAGATGTTTTTATCTTCATGATTGATCCTCAAGTCATGAATATGGAGGTTTTGTAGTTGGTTAATGACAGAAAACTGCTATGCATTGTAAGACCGGGGAGAAATAGTTTTAAATGTCTCGTTGACATATAAACTATGAATAAGAATGAGTTGGTAATGTAGCACCCGAGTTTCATGAATACTTTTTAAAACACTGAAAGCTGAACTATTGTTTCGAATGTTGCTTTAATAATAAATTGTACAATTGATTATTTGAAAAAAAAAATCTTAAAAAGAAATATTGCTCAGATATTATTATTCAGTTTGGAGGCCACCGAGTAAAAAGCATGTCACACATCTGAATCTATTGAATAAACATATTAATATGTAGTAAACCAGCTTATACGGATTAGATTAGTTTAGATCAGGGGTCTCCAAGCTTGGTGACTTTAAGCCTGGTGGACTTCGACTCCCAGAATTCTTTTAACATATCCAAGAAAAATTCTAAATGTCCCCACTGGCATGAAAACTTTGAAAATCCCTTATCTAGTAGAAAGGAGAGCCATGAGATTAAAATGGTCACTTTAAAAAAAAATAGTAATTTTATAAAAAATGACAAATGCAACAAGGACAACTAAGCAGCCCACAATTTCTTCATCAAAAGCCAGAACCTTCCCATCCTAAAGGAGCCTTAATGCACCAATCCTGCCACATACCATTTCCACATGCCAGAGAGGAGGAGATGTTTTGAGTTCAGCTATATCAGACAGCTATCATTTCACATTCAATTTACTTTGAACAAGCAACTTGTTGTCGGGTTTACATTCCGTAATTGAATTACAGCTTTCACATTTTATCCATATGGAGGATTATCTTCACAGGGTTTTTGTTGTCTTTTTGTTGTCTTTTTACGTTTTGCTTTCCTGCCTTTTAAAAATGAGAACATCCTAGTCCATTAATGAATTTTGTACTGAGGCAAAAACTAGAACAGTTAAACAGATGAATGGCAGGCCTTCAACACCACTAACCAAATGTGTTATTATGGAAGTTGGACTCAGGGGAGTCTCTGGCGCTTTCTGAACTTGGTTGTTTGCTTGCAGATGTTTCATTGCCCGACTAGGAACATCAGTGTGAAGTCTGTTCATAGGGAGTGATTTCCCCTGCCAGTGCTGGGGTCTTTAGAACAGGGATTCACATCAAACAATCCAGCAGAGAAGGCCATCGTATTGCCCACTAGGACAAAATAGATATAGGTATTTCTTGACACTCTGATTAGATATGACAGCTTTCATAGGAGCTGTGATGGCGCAGTGGTTAGAAGGCAGTATTGCAGGCAAACTCTGCCCACAGCCTGGAGTTTGATCCTGACCACCTTCAAGGTTGACTCACTCTTCTATCCTTCGGGGGTCAGTAAAATGAGGACACCTAGGTGATCAGGGGCAATATGCTGGCTGTAAACTGCTTAGAGAGGGATGTCAAGCACTGTGAAGTGGTATATAAGTCTTAGTGCTATTGCTATTCCTTCCTTCCTTCCTTCCTTATGTCCCTCCCTCCCTCCCTCCCTCCTTCCTTCCTTCCTTCCTTCCTTCCTTCCTTCCTTGGTGGCACAATGGTCTGAATGCAGCATTGCAGGTTGACTCTGCTTACTGCCAGGAGTTTGATCCTGGGTTCAAGGTTGATTGAGTATTCCATCCTTCCAATGTTGATAAAAGGAGGACCTAGATTGTTGGGGGCAAGAGGCTGACTCTGTAAACTGTTTAGAGAGGGCTGGAAAGCACTGTGAAGCAATATGTAAGTCTAAGTGCTATTGCTGTTAGTATATAATTTGAGTGTATAGACACAGGCATACATACATACATATTATACAGTAGACACATAGGTTAAATTTCTCTAGAAGAAGAAGAAATAGTCTATCAGTCTAATGCAACTCTACAGAACTTCATCTTCAAAGACAGTAGACTTCTGAGAATGGCAGTTTGTGTGAAGCAGGAAGGAGCAATTGTTTTTCAGCCTGCCTGTAAAACAAGCAGAACATTAAATTTTCTCTAAATTCCTCAAGACTTTTTATGTATTGTTTGGGTTGAAGGGTTATATCGTGGTCCTGGATCAAGGAACAAACAGGTTCTTCAAGTCTGTGAAAATGGAATCTTATCAAGTTACAGAAAACTTTCCTGTCCCTCAATTTATCTCCAAATCTCCTCTCTTTCTTTTACCCACTTAATCTCATTATTTAGCCCCATCCCCCAAATCTATTTTATAAAAACCGCTTAAGCTTTCCCAACACTTCTTGCATTGATCTCCCAGTATTTTAAAGTGAAGAAATGAAAAGCTAAAGAAGTAATCAATCTGATTTTACTCTTACAGTAAATGACCTGAGCCAGCTTCAAGGGTGGGCTTCTATGGGAAGCTGATCATAAACAAACCAAGGGAATTTAATCTCTCTTTTTTTTTTTTTTTTTTTTGAAGAGGGGATGATGAGGTATCTGTCTGGAGATGTTATTCTCATGAAGTATCATGCCCAGTTTGGGGTGGTATGAAGAAGGTGGTGGCATTGTGCCTTGATTATATTAGGACACAACAAGATTTCGAAATGGAAACAATACCCAGATTGTTTCATGAACAGGAAAGTAGGGAGGAGATAAAATTAATATTAATTCATCTAAGCCGCGGGGTTCTGCAGCAGTGCCAGGATATTTCAATGAACAAAGCAATTATAGAAATGAATCACAGAGATACTTTGAGCATGGATTTTATCCTCCATATACTTGGTACTGAACATAAGTCTTCGATAATCCCATTTCATAATGCCAGATAATCCTGCTGTTTATTTTGATATGCCTATTCTACCCAAGAGAAAGGAGCTATTTTCTGTTCAGATGGAATGTTTGCCTGTTAAGTTAAAGGACTGTAGAATGATTGAAACCATAGCTCTGGGGGAAAGAATCTGCTCAACTGACGTTACAGGCTGTGTCCAGTAACAAACACGGGCATGGATTTTATAAGGAATCATTGCTGGATAGGAAACAATCCAGGAAAATCGGGTTATGGATGTCCTCTTGAGAAAGGAATAGTGCAATATATAATTTAAGTGTTGAATTTCTACGGATCCATATCATTATATAACCATATCCTGCAAATATATTGAATAATATGAAATGTCACTAAGTTGTAAAAAAAACATTCAAAATTAATTATCCGATTGTGAATGATGCTGCTAAATTTGATGTGTGCCTGGTGGTGGTGGAGAAGATGTGTGTGTTGTGGGAAAACTGCCCATCAATGCAGGATAAGAGACATGAATAGGAATACATTACAGATACAGATTAACAGAGTTGGAAGGGACCTTGTAGGTCATCTAGTCCAACGCCCTGCTCAAGCAGGAAACCCTCTACCATTTCTGACGCTGACAGGATGGGCAATAGTAATAGCACTTAGATTTATGTATCGCTTCAGAAAGCTTCACAGCTCTCTCCAGGCAGTTTCCAGAGTTAGCCCTCAACCATCAGGGTGCTTATTTTACCTACTTCAGAAGGACAGAAGGCTGAGTCAACCTTGAGCTGGTAAGGATCGAACTGATGGCAGTGGTATGCAGAGTTAGCCTGCAATGCTGCATTCTAACCACTGCGGCACCACGGACATGCATTAACTGCCTTTGCATAGACTGCCCAGCTAACTAAGCCTGTGTATCAATCATTGAAAGTTATTTAATAGAAGTCCATTTGTTTTGTCATTTAGTTAACCAAATGACTATTCATCTTCCCCATGTCCCACTAGTCAAGCCGTCATGAAATACAGTAAAAGGGAAGAAGGAAGGAAGGAAGGAAGGAAGGAAGGAAGGAAGGAAGGAAGGAA
>NW_020769320.1:6810403-6833982 GCF_900518735.1 Pseudonaja textilis | reverse complement strand
GAAGGAAGGAAGGAAGGAAGGAAGGAAGGAAGGAAGGAAGGAAGGAAAAGAAAGAAAGAAAGAAAGAATAATGAAAGAAAGAGCATGGGTCTAGGTAGAAAGGAAGGGAAGAGACAGTTGTCAGTTCCCACAATCGTTGGAATAAGAAACAAAAGACATAGTTGGAATAAGAAACAAAAAGGATGGCCATAATTTGCCATGAGAATGCTTCTGATGCACCAGGAAACACAAGAAAACACTGAATGTTTTCCAGAATGTTCCAGGAAATATTCAGCCTGATGTGCCACCAGCAAATGATTATGAAAGTCCCGGTCAAACTGAGAAGAGGGAACTATTTCACGAGAAGAGTCCTCCACTCCTCTACTCACAGCAGAATACCTTATGCCACCGGACTTGAAATTTTAGGCTTAGACAACTTAGAACTACACCTCCTTCAGTCCAACCTAAGCATAGTACATAAAATTATCCATTGCAATGTCCTACCCATCAATGACTACCTTCAACTTCAACTACAACAATACACGGGCACACCATAGATACAAACTCAAGGTAAACCACTCCAAACTCGATTGCAGGAAATACGGCTTCAGCAACAGAGTGGTCAATGCCTGGAATGCTCTACCTGACTCTGTGGTTTATTCCCCAAACCCTCAAAACTTTAACCTCAGACTGTACCCTGTTGACCTCACCCCATTCCTAAGAGGTCTGTAGGGGGCGTGCATAAGCGCACCAACATGCCTACCATCCCTGTCCTAATGTTCCCTTTTACTCTTACCCATTCCATGTATTCATAATCATGGTTATACTTATATCTATTATCTAATACATGCTTGAAAAATAAATAAATAAAATGAAATAAAATAAAATAATCTTACATGGACTCCAAGGCGCTGCTCAGTTTTGGGGTAAGGAGCTATTATTTCCTGTAAAAAAAAATGTGGCCCGGTTAGAGGTTGATTCCAACAGAGCTATCATCTTTCTGGATCCCTTTCTCCCTCAGCTTCCATACACCCAGTGAGGAATTGAAACAGAGATGACTTTCTAAAGGGGCCACATTAGCACATTATCTTTGTGCTGGAGATAGATCAGAGGGTCACCTAGTGAGGTGTGTTAGGCTGTCATCTTTTTAAAGCAAAATGAGGTCAATTCTCAAGGGATAAACTCTTCCAGGAAGATTTTGAGTCATAGCTCCATATGGACATTTGTATCTATTGTTCGCAATGGAGTGGCCATCTTAAAGAGCAAGTTAGGTCATTGTTATTGTTTATCCATCCATGCCTTACTGGGTGTCCTGCTTAGATGGTTGGAATGAGATGAGTTGAACCATCACATTTGTTTGACCTTGATTCGTGGTTTTATTGGTTGCCTGGAGAATGGCTCCTGGGGAGTAAACATGTCCCTCATGAGAGGAACCCTAACCTGATCCACAGACTGATTTGGTGCATTCCTCCTTCATTACAAGATTGTGAGTTTGGGGCAATGCAAAATGAGGTAATGGGCAATGATAGGGGAGGCTAGGTTACAAAGGCTGCTGAGTCTAAGATTCTTTGCTTCTCTAAGATACATGTACGAATACAATCAGACGTAGTGGAGAGACCTGGCCTATAGAATCACCAAGAGTCAGACAGGGCTGAATGGATATCATCATCATCATCATCATCATCATCATCATCATCATCATCACCATGTACCAAGAATTCTATCATTCTTTTTTTAGTGTTCAATGACAGTGATAGAGAAGCCATCTGGAATGCACAGTTGAGCACTCCTTAACTGAGACCAATATTGGTAGAAAAGCATATGCAAACACTTGACTCATTCTTACAAAAGCTCTATAATTTAAGCAGACTTCTTATAACTCTTTTGCTTCAGATTGCCTATTGAAGGGAAAGTGGAACTGACCCCCAGTTCATTAGCCACTAACCTGCCTTAGGTATTGGGTTGAAACATGGATTTTTGCTTGATTTTATGGTGCTCAACCATGGATGCAATTGGATAAGCCTTTTTCCAAAGACTTTGGGGGTAGAATGAAATGCATCTCTTAGAGCCCACTTCTTTTATGGCTGTGCCTTCCTCATTCACTCAAAGGGAAATCTTCATAGGGATTTTTTTTAAAAGATGGCGGTGGTGAGTATAGGATCGGGACCAAGGGCCCTTCAGATGCAACCTCCATCAAAAGGGAGTAGGCTTTAATCACGTGGACATGATCTTGACTTTTTTGACTCACACCTAAGCAGAAGAGTTTATGAAAAAGTCCACCTATTTGTGTCCTGTCTGATTTCTTATATATTGTAGCTCAAAATTGCTAACTTTGTTTCTACAGATTATTTATATGTATACACACACACACTTTTCTTTTTGAGACCATATACTTTTTTTGTAGAACAATTATATTTTCCCTTGTGGATTGGACCAATGAAAACATAGCAGTTTGTCCTGCTTCTGAGGTTTTGGAAACATATGAAAGTTGCAAGGTTGATTTCCATCGGTAAAACCACAAGCACAGACCCCCCACTGGGGGAATATCTTTCTTCAAATGCCATAGCCTCCATTTCCTTACTTCATAAACGAGTTCCCCTATGAGGCTCTTGTCGTTTTCCCTAGAACTCCAGTTTTAATTGAAAACACTCCCAGGGAGCTGAGGATGTCATGAAGATATTTTATTTTAGCTGGCTCAGAATATGATTTCGATGGTGTGGAATGTTGATGCGGCAGATTTATCCAGCTTGGAAGAAAGAGAGAGAGAAAGAGAGAGGCTGCCGGGAAATGGATGGAAAGTTGTGCTACTTTAAAGGAAAGCCTCTTTTTTCGGAGGGCTTTGTTTCCCAGCTGGCCCTTTGTCAGAGGATCAGAGGGTTTTAAGGCTCATTGATTAGCGAAGCCTTGATCCCACTCCGAAGGAGCGCGGAGGGTCACAGTGATGGCAAGAGTGAAGGGGGGAGAAAAGCGATTGGAGAAATGCCGGTTGGCTGGATAATTGCAAGACGGGTTAAAGAAAGTCGAAGGGAGATAGCAGGGTATTTGCTGAAATGCAAGGTGAATTCTTAAAGCATTTTCCTTTGGGGAAAAAGGTGTTGAATTGTACTGTTAAAAAGTTAGCTAATTAGTTAGTTGCCATTTTCATGACTCCACGTGTACAAATGTATCTTCCCCTGTCTCTGGGGACAATATAAGTCCTTCCAGTGAGTACTTGGAAGCTCTCCATTCAGCTTATCCATTGTCTTATTCTTCTCCTTCCCTCAGAGCTTTTTCCCCTGTAGTCATTGTTAAGGAGAAGCATAGAAGTTCCCTCTAGTCAGTCTAGCCCAGGAATGTCCTATCTTGGCCACTTAAAACTTAATTCTTTATTGGCCAAGTGTGATTGGTCACACAAGGAATTTGTCTTGGTTCAAATGCTCTCAGTGTACATAAAAGAAAGGAGACATTCGTCAACAGTCAAGAATCATAAGGTGCAACACTTAATGATAGTCTTCAGTTATGGACTTCAATTCCCAGAATTCCCCGGCCAGCATGGCTCTCTGGGAGCTGAAGTCCATAGGTCTTAAAGTTGCCAAAGTTGGACACACCAAAGTTCTACAGTGGTGGGATTCAAAAAAAACTTTACTACCGGTTCTGTGGGCATGACATGGCTTGGTCAGTGTGGCTTGGTCGGTGTGGTAGAGGAAGGATATACTGCAAAATCCCCCTTCCCTCCCCACCCCACTAACCTGCTTTCCAGCTTCGTTCTCCTGTGCAGGGCAACCAAAGGAGACCCAGTCGATCAGCTGGGACTCAATGGGAGGCGGAGAAGAGATGGGGTTGGTGGGGCCAGTCGGAGGTGGGATTGATCGTTTCTCCGAACTACTCAAAATTTCCACTACCGGTTGGCCGAATCCCACCTCTGCTGTTCTAGTCCAACACACATCCTTTTAATACCACTTGGAAGGTCAATTCTTCAGCTGAACTTTAGTTACCTTTAAGCAATAGAATATATGTAGAACTCTGTATTATTTCATCCTGGATACCCTGAATTCTTCTGGAAATTTTTCAAAGGCTGAACAGGGCTTATTAAACCAAAGGGAACATTTAGCAAATGGTGAGCCTTATTCCATTGTTTGGAGCCCTGAAGGAATGAAGAGTCTCCACCCACCTCTTTTTAATACATTTTCACATAGAACTTACATGAATGCAAAAAAAAAATATATTGTTTATTATTCAGCCCACGCGTACCAAATCCTTAAACAGCATATCCACTCCTGAACTCTCCATGAAAAGTCATTCAAAACTCTGAAGTTGAACATTGAATAGAGTGATGCATGCATTCTCAGAACAAGCTGGTTATTTAGAGGAAAAGCAATTAAGGCTATAGTTAGCATAAAAGCCACCCCATTCTAAAATATAAAGTAGGAGTGTGGGATTATGGGGCATCCAAAGATTTATATTACTGCATCCAGTTTTGGTCACCATGATACAAAAAGGATACTGAAGCTCTGGAAAGAGGGCAGAGAAGAGCAGCAAAGAGGATTAGGGGACTGGAGGCTAAAACATACGAAGAATTGGGTGTGTCTAGTCTCGAGAAAAGAAGGCTTAGGAGAGACATGATAGCAGTCTTCCAATATTTGAGAGGTTGTCAGAAAGAAGAAGAGCGGATTGACCTATTCTAGAAAGCACTTGAGGGCAGGATAAAATGGAAATCCCTGTTGCATCTGTTGGTTGACCTTCTCGGGTTAGATTCCAGAAACAGCAGCTCCTGGGATAAAATAAATTGGGTCTCCATTTAGATGGATGACCTAAAGACGTCCCATGTTGCAGTTCTGCTGATTTGACAGGGAAGTTTGTTTTGAGTTTGAAATGAAACGTTCTGCTGCATGCAGACTCCTAAGCCAAACAGAGCCACCTCTGCCATTTAAAGGCCTTCCCAGCTTTGCATTTTCCTCAGGATCAGCCCCTGAAGCATTCCAAGCAACAGAAGTACTTATGGAAAGGACTTTAGCTCTATTTTCAAGGGAGTTTGTAATGGTTCAGCCATAAAGGAGGATACTATTGGCAGTAAACTGCAGCTCAGGGACATGAGTACAAAAATGGGACTCTTATACCCCCAGAAGCTCTCCTGGAATATGGTTTTGAAGTCTCTTTTCAAATGCAATCCCATCCCATCCAACCTTTATTACAGTCATTAATGAGCATCAGGTCAGTTTGGGTGCCTCCCCTTGCAAGACCCTTGGTTTTTCTCTTCTCCAAAACCTGCTGCAGCCTTTGCTCACTTGTTCCTCCGAAGAATTTCAAAGTTTAAATGTTAAATCCGCTTCCCTGGAAACTTGTCTGAACATCAAAATTCCTGAGTGGATCTGCACTAAACGAGATTGCAAGAATAACCGGAGCCAGTCCTTCACCTGTAAATATTGGAACGGGGAAGGTATTGATTGTGGAAAAAAGCAAGCTTAGGGAAATAGGACATGGGGGAGGAAGAAGTGCTTTTAAAAGACATGATGGAAATAAAAGAAGAGGGAAATCACAAAAAAGAATTGAATATTTTTAGACCACATTTTTTTACTGAGTGAAAAACTGGTTGAAAAAGAATAACAAGGGAAAAAAGAATATACGACCTTCAAAGTGTAGTAGGAATGAGTGAAACACTTGAAAATACATCTATATGAAATAATCAAAGAAATACAATGGCAAGAAACTACAATTTAAAGGAACATGAAACAACACTTGAACATACTCCACACCAAAAAAACTTCAATATCAATAATAAAACAATAAATTTATAATAAACTGCACTCGAGGAAATATTAACAGAGATGAATAAAGCAATTTTTAAATACTTCTAATGTATGAAGTTGATTAGTGCATGATTGATTAGTTGATTGGTAAATGTAATCACCAGTTTTTACATGAGTGAGTCACAGTATTTGGATCGTGAACATAATATTAGCGTGGGTGAAGCCACAACTTCACCTGGAAACAGACAGAATAGCAGTGTTGTCAGCGTACGGTGGAGTTTGGATTGTGTCAGCTGGACATGCAGGTGTTTAAACAGAGTCTGGATGAGCAGTGCGTTTACTCATGAAATCACATCTGTAAAGCGAGGTTATAAGTGGATAAATGCAAGAAAAATTAGAAAAGGATATATTGCTATATACTCGAGAGTAAAACAGAGATAAAATCAATGGAACTAATTGGCTACTGATAAACACAATTATGATGCTAAAATCTATAAATCACTCTAAGGCAGGGGTTCCCAACCTGGGGTGCTTGCACCCTCTGGGGGTGTGAGACGATATTCCAGGGGGTGCAAGAAAAGTCCAGGAAAATAATAGGATATTGGCTATATGTTGGCATTTTTATTTATTATGCAATGGATTAACTTTGTTTTCATTTTAGAGTTAAGTATCGTTATTTAGTATAATTTCAGGGGGTGCAAGGTTCGAATAAAATTTCTTTAGGGGTGCGGGGCAAAAAAAAGGTTGGGAACCACTGCTCTAATCTATACATCATCAAGCTACTTATTAAAACAAATTCCAAATGGCCTGGTACTGGTTTCCTATTGCTAAAACAAATTAATTACATAACCAAGAAGCCACAGCTATATACAGAAAGGAATACGATAATGAAATAAAACAAAAGAAATAATATGCTTATAGAGAAAGACGTAATATATTACTTAAAGATAAAGCTTGGGTCCTCTGCAATTGTGGATAGCTCATATACAAATCTGTTTTTGCCTGAGACATTCACTTCTTGGTGAGTCAAGAGGTGGCTGAGATGAACAATTTTCGTCTGATCTGAATGTCGTGTTATGAGCAAGGAGATCTAGAAGGCCAGGAAATATCTGTAAACTCTGTGGCCAACCTGTGACTGTCCAAGAAGACCTAATTGTTTGTTTTTGCTTCTAACCCTCCAGAATTCTGGGACCAAAATTAATGAGTTTGAAATTGTTGACTTTGACTTCAGGCATCGTTATATTATTCAAAAGGAAGGATAATCTTGTGAAATGGCTTTGAACTCATCCTACCTTTGATCTGTTCACTAATTTAAGGTTAAAAAAGTTAGAAGAATAATTGAGGACTTCGTGGGCCAGTGGTTTGTGTGCGTGTGTTTTGTCTGAATATTTGTCCTGATCATGGTAAAAGAAAGAGGTACTGTGTTAGTATAATTACTGATGTTTATAGCCTATATTTCACAAAGTAAGGATGACAAGCAATGGGGTACTTATTTATATTTTCCTCTTACATTTTCTACTAGCCTTCCCTATGAAAATAAGCCTTTCTTGTTCCATTAGTAGCACTATATTACAAACTTGTCTGCCAATATGGGAGACAAGTTTATCCTTGCAGTAAACTTATGTTCTGTTTTAGAATCCCATTACTGTTGCATCCTTATTTGATGTGAACGAAAAGTGAATTTAAAGGTTATAGTAGATCCAAGAGATCTCTTCAAGTTATCTCTTATTTTCAGAAGAATGGCCACTGTGATCTTCAAACACCTTCCAGTTGTGCCCTAGGAATTAGGGAACTAAATTATATCCTGACTTTGCCTCCCAAAGTCAGAAATCTGCCAAAACATGATTAAGATCTGAGATAACCTTGCTCGGTTAAGTATTCATTAGATTTTTGGAAGTGTGATTTTGCTTCAATTGGATTAACTTTTAAAAAGTAAGGTCACTTTATTTCACATTTTAGTTTTAACAGATTTTGTGCTGGGTTGTTTTGAAGGCTGAGTATATTTCTTTTCATTTTGGCACTATGTAAATACTCAAGTCCATAATACATTTGCAAATTTGGTGGGGACAGGCCAATTTTTTTGTTGCTATTGAATTTATCTCTTGGAAGATAAGCAAAAATTCCTGTTGACGTCTATTTGCAAAATTATTATTTCTGATTTTTCACTGCAGTCTACACTTATAAATTTAAAATTCACCAAGAGCTTGGAGATAAACAGCTGTTAGATGTCAAGCTCAGGAAAATCAGGAAGTCCAGACAGGTCAAACAAATATGAAAGTTTCTTGCAACTTATGCTCTCTATAAGAATCTGAACTACTAACGGTCCAAGCCATTTGGCAGCAGGTAAGAGTCAATGGGATTCAAGGTAGACTTAGATCTCTGGTGGGCATGAAGGGACTCAAGACTAATGACATGCGTGACCTCTCCTCCCTCAGGCTCAGCCTGGTCATCTCATACATAGGGATCTGGGAGTAAGACCATTTTTTCAAGCAATCTGCCTCTACTTGAACTCAAAGAACATAGACATAAAGGCTATAAAACCTTTATTAGTTAGATTAGTATCTATGTATGGGGATAAATAGATGGACAGACAGACAGACAATGTCAAATGTCCAGGTATACGCAATCAAATCTATTTTTCTAAGGCAGTGTTGCTCAGCCTTGACAACTGTAAGTGATGCAGACTTCAACTTCCCGAATTCCCCAAATAGCATGGCTGGTTGGGGGTGGGGGGGGTGGGGGAGTTGAAGTCCACACATCTTGCATTTCCAAGGCTGGAAAACACTGTTCTGAGGGAATAGGAAGAAGAATTTAATTTATAGCTGAAAGACTGTCCAGCTGCCTTGGATAAATTTTTGAGCCCATCAGCAAAGATTCTATCAAGGGATTAAGATGAAGGAGGTGAGGAAGCAGAGTTTTAAAGGAATGCCTTTTCAGGGGTCGCCAACCACCTTTTCAGTGAAAGACGCCATCTTGTAAATTGGGCAAAGGCGTTCTCCATGTCTCCTCTGTCTTTGCCACTAGATTCAGCTCAGTGCCCTTTCCCACCCAGCAGGTTGCACTTGTGATGGAAGAAAGTGAAGTGAAGTGCAGGAAAAAAGACATCTGACCAACGAGGGCTTCCCCCCTCCCTCCCCATTTCAAAGGGGGAAGAGAAATTGGGTACCAAATAAAGGTAAGTAGAATCAGGCACTTTTTTTTTTGTAAAATTTTTTATTTTTATATTTATAGTAATTCCATCTTTCATTCATACAGTGTGTTGACTAGGTCAATGGTTGCCAATCAGTGGGCCCGAGACCACTGGTGGTCCATGAGAAAATTTTGGTGGTCCGCAGAGAAATGTCTCCCCCAAAGCAATTAATCCAGGCTGTGCGGGAGCACAAGGCTGCACCGCCCACATGGCCTGTAGGAACACAAGGCTTGTGTCGCTTGCATTGTGAAAAACACGAGGTAGTGAGGGGAGTGGGGAAAGGATGGAGGGGAGGGGAACTTGCCCCACTCATCCCACATGCCTGGCCTGACCACCAGGATGCTTCTTTCCCCTTCTTTCTTCTTCTGCTTTTGGCTGCACGCAAGGAAAGCAGCAAAAGTCTTTCTTTCTCTCGTCCAAACTCCACCAGAAATGAGTCTTTGGGACCCTGCAAGGCCTCTTGCTCCATGAGACTGCACCGACAAAGACTAATTTCTGGTGGAGTTTGGGGGAGAGAAAGAAAGACTTCTGCTGCTTCTGCTGCTTTCCTTGCATGAAGCCAAAAGTCTCTCTCTCTCTCTCTCTCTCTCCCTCCCTCCCTCTCTTCCCCCACCTCTCTCTCTCTCCCTGAGAATGGAGCTGGAGACGGTATCCTGTGATCCCAAATAAAGAATGATCGATCTGTAAGAAAACAGGGTGGGGGATTTTCCCAGGGTCTCTGGTCTATGGGATTTAAAATTATGAGTTTGGTGGTCCCTGAGGTCCAAAAGGTTGGTGACTCCCTGGACTAGGTATCTTGTGCTAACAATTGTAATTAGTACTTTTCTTATCAATATAACAATGATCACACTTTCTTTATAAGCCATTATCTCTTATATCTATTACTTCTATAACAATCTTAACTTATTTCTCTCTACATTCATCTATTCAATTTTAACTTGTTTTATTTTCCAACCATTGATAAAATAGAATCCCATGCCATGTAATATCCAGTTTCTTCTTTTTCTTTAATTACCAGTGTTAATCTGTTCATCTCTGCACATTCAAATATTTTCTCAATCACTTTTCCCTCTCCGGGTATTTTGTCACTTTTCCAATTCTGAGCAAATACAATCCTAGCTGCTGTTAATACATGAATAATTAAATATATTTCTTCTTTGCTGTAACATTCAGGTGCCATCCCTAATAAAAATAATTCAGGTTTCAAATCTATATGTTGCTTTATCATTTTTTCCAGCCATGGGTGTACCTTTGTCCAATATCTTTTAGCTTCTATGCATGTCTACCACATATGGCAATATGTTCTGGGTGTCTGGTGGCACTTCCAGCATTTGGTTGATTTGTCTTTGAACATTTTTGCCAGTTTTGCCGGTGCAAAGCAGGTACTTTTTCTTATCAATGGGAAAGCACAGGCCAGGAGCATGCCTTGCAATGGGAACAGCAGGAAGGAAATCTATTTACATGCAGCATAGTTTAAATGCAGGGTTGACATGCATGGCTTCTGATATCCTACATTCTGAGAATAACACCAATTTAGCATACTTTCAACAGGAAAGGGTAATCCAAGATGACTAAAAGGCCATCATTTTGGTTAAGCTGGGTTAACATTAGTGTACCACTAAATAGTAAGACAGCCTCCCTCTCTCCTTATTTTTTTTATTTTTTTTTATAGCTAGTACAATTCATTGCTCCATGTTCTATTATTTCCAGATGACAAAACAATGAGTGCTGAAAACTAGGAGAAAACTCTGCAGAGCTGATGAATTCTCTGCCAACTGAATCATATGGAATAATTGAATGCGGCTCCTGTATTATCTCACCATTGATTAAAAAAGAAAAGCAAATTCCAGAACGAGGATCTTTGAAAGAAAACAAATGATGGGACGGAGAGGTGGAGAAAGATGAGCTATTCCCTTGTTTAAGACAAGGCTGACCCATTAACTTTGCTTTTATTACAGGGCGCCTTTGAAAGCCTCGTCTCATGGGGGAATATTGTCGTAAAAATCCAGCATGCTTCAAAGATTGCTTTTCTTTGCTTTGGTTCTCAAAAGCCCGCTTTTGCAGAATTTCAGAATTGGGGTGCCTTGTAAATAAGCTCACAAGACACAAGCTATTAACATGGGCTCAATAGCACTTAGACTTAAGTACCGCTTCGGCTTCTTCTGAGCGATTTACAAAGTCAGCCTATTGGCCCCCAACAACCCACACCCTCATTTTACCAACCCCGTAAGGAGGGAAGGCTGAGTCAACCTTGAACTGGTCAGCATCGAACTGCTGGCAGTTGGCAGAATGGGCCTGCAATGCTGCATTATGAACATTGTTTCATGAATTATATTTCATTACTGTATGTTCTAACTAAATGGGATTGTCCCCAAGACAGGAGGGACTTCAGTTGGTCCATGAAAGAATACCACAAAAGGTGGAATCTAATTCTCAGGTTCCCCCATTAAGAAAATTGCAACATTCCTCTCAGCTGCCTTCACCTTAATTGGAAAATTAAACAAGAAAGGTAGTCGTATATAGTTTTACTTAACTCTCCTATATTTCTTACATTCCATCTAGGTCTTATTTTCTGACACACCTTAATTGCCATTGACCAGTACAGGTAGTCTACAGAAGAACAGAGCTGGAAGGGACCTTAGAGGTCTTCTAGTCTAACCTCTCCCCCACGCAGGAGACCCAACCTCATTCCAGACAAATGGCTGCCAGTCTCCTTTTGAAAACCTCCAGTGTTGGAGCACCCACAACTTCTAGAGACAACTTCTGTTCCACAAGTTAATTGTCCCCCTGTTAGGAAATTCTCCTTGGTTTCAGGTTGCTTCTCTCCTTGATTAATTTCCACCCATTGTTTCTTCTCTTGCCTTCTGATGCTTTGGAAAATAAGGGGAACCCCTATAATGCTTTCTTCCTATGTCATATCACTCAACCCTTTTTTAAAGTTCGCTTATGATGCCAACTGTTTAATCTGCCGATCAGTGACCATTGTTACAATTCTGTTTTGTATCTTTGCACAAGTGATAGGCATTGGAAAAGCAGACCATACTAGCTGAAAGATACTAAAATGGCTTCATCTCATATCTCATATCCTAATATGTGTCATCCCGTTCCATATTTCATTTTGCAGAGTTTCAGGGCATCTGTGCTGTTTGTGACATGGGAAGTGCTTCCTTGTGATAAAACATGGTCACTATAATCCACACCAACTTTAGAAAGAGAAACATTCCAGAGAGGGTTGGTTGCTATATTAGAATGACAGGACATTCCACCCGATTCCTAAGCAATTCAATGTTCAATGTTCCAAAAGCTATGCGAATATTATGAGAGATAATTTCATTTTGAATTCTCGTAGTAGACTTCAAGCAATTTGCAGGCTAAAGGGCCATGCATCACTGAGTTCAATATGAATACATGAAGGATTTTGGGCCATGAAGTCTCCTCTGCTTTTAATCTATCTGGATCTGGATTACTCACTCAACCTGGAACCCGTGGAAAATAAGCCGTAACTGCCTTTTCATATTATTTGAATGAGAACCAAGTGCATTCCTAATTAAACTTCTGTGTGCCCCAAATTTAATACGATGACAACCCACATAAATTATGTTATGATGAAGTATTTTCTGCTTGCTGAGAGATATTCTGCCATCTAAGACATGGATTGGGAAAGAGAAACAATATGATGCTTTTTGAACCAAGGACATATGTCCATCCTCCATGAAATGCGGAAATGGAAAAGGCAGAAGCAGAAAAACCAACAACCAACTTTTCTGCACACTATAAGGAATGGGACCTGCAGAGGACACTCCAGTGGACCTGAGCCAGATGGTCACTCTTGTCTTTGGTGTTTCACCTCATCCAAGAGGCTTACAGATTTTATCAGATTTCTCTAGAAATTTGTAAGATAATGTTTAATTAAAAAAAGAAAAGACCTCATTTCCTCATACATACCAAGATAAGAAACAAAAGGTTTAAGTATTATTTTGCCAATTAATGTATAAATAAGGCCTATGTTTTCTTCCCAATTACAGGAATGATTGACATGTCTCCTATATTTATGGTGGCAGAATTCTGGACCTGGCAACATTTTCAAGTAATTTCAACCTACTTGAAACCTACTCAATAACTTGATCATGGGATGTAACTACAATATAATACAATAGTACAAATCATGGCCAAATGTTCTGAAACTGATGTATGGACAGAGTAAGTATACTATTTCTGGTAGAATTGGTAGAACTGGGTACCACGTATTAACAAAAATATTCAATCTTAGATATGTAATAGTACTACATTTTGCTTTTCGGTGTAAATAGCAGAATTCACAGGAATTTGGATAATGACCCTGGGCTACATACAATTCAAGTTGAGTTTTAATTTATCCAGCACTGCATAAATTCTGTTTCTGGATTTTTTTATTTTTGGTTTATGGTTAGGATTTTTTTATATATATATATTCTGAATTCAGAAATAGTGACCAAGCTTCAAATATGTAATATTCAAATTGAGTCTTGGATTTTACAAGGGCTATTTTTAATACATTTATTCTGGAACTGGGCTACCTAAGATGAATGGGGATAGATGGAGCCTGAGACGCAAGAACTGCTTTGTAGGTTTAAAGAGATTTATTTGCTGTTTGGATTATCAAAGTAATGTTCCAATTTTCTTTCTGGGAGAGAAATGAACGAAACTTAATTCAACCTACATCTTAGTGTGAGCACTGTGACAGGCATATCTTTCAGCAAACATTGAGCTGATAGGTATTTTCATCATTCATTTACAACAATTTTCAGTCAGCTTTTCATTCAAGGTAATCCCTTATCAATATACCCTGGTTTTGCAGTAATAACATCAAAAGTGAGTTTCCCAGCTAACAGATTATTCACATATTTTATGAATAATAATGTTTGTTCTCATCTTTGAAGAAAGCTACATCCTGCATCCATTTATGCATTAGAATAACTTTGTTATTTGGGACTGAAGCCAATCTGAAATGCCCAAACTATGATTCTCTTTCTCAAGAGGACTATAACTAGACTCCTTATAATATATGAGTTGGGTACTTGAAGAATATTCTAGGCTAGCAAGCCAGGCCAGGAGACCATTGGTGCACCTGTAGAAATAAATGTGCAGCTCCCACAGCTTCTGCGGAGCTTTAAGTACTGAACAATTGTATGTAGGAGTTTCATACGTAGTCAAGGACATCCGTTTTTCTCCATCCTGCTCCAGAACACCCATTTCCTCCATCCTTCTCTCAAAAATCCCACTGCTAGCCTTTTGAAATTTGGGGAGTTTCCTGGTATATGATTCCTTATCTAGAATTCTCAGATCTGGCCAGGATCCTGAGGAATTCTGGGAACTGGATTTCACACATCTGAAAGTTTGCAGAAAGTTGTTTTACAGAAAGCTCACCAATAATTTCACAGTGAAGGGAGCTGTAGTTTTGCAGTCCAGTACAACTTTTCAGGAATTTCAGCATTAGTCTCTGATCATTCACAGAATTCAGAAGAATTCCCATCTAAAATCCTAAATAGGAGCAATGCTGGAATTCCTGAAAAGTTGTACTATAAAACTACAATTCATCTTTTTCCTTTGAAACTTTCTGGAAAGCAGCTTGTTGGAGGTTTGGCCATGATGTGGTTGAGTTGATTTTGACTCAATGTCTGTGGGGAATCTCAGTCCTCCAGGTCATGGTTGTCCCCAAAGTGCTTTTTCAAGAGGCAATTGGACTGCCTTTGTTTTCTCCTAAGGTTGTTTCACTTCTCATCCAAGAAGCTTCTTCGGCTCTGACTGGACTTTCTTGCCTTGAAGACATTTCACTTCTCATCCAAACAGCTCCTTCTTCAGTTCTGAAGAAGGGAAGTTCTTGTATGAGAAGGGAAAGGTCTAAGAAAGAAAGTCCAGTTGCCTCTTGAAAAAACTCCTTTGGGGTTTTGATTCAATGTGCATGATATGAAACCCATTATAATGAGTTTCCTGGGCATGTGATCCCAACTAGTGTAGCCTGGTGAACAAAGCCCAGCTCAGCATAATCTACCAGTCCAGTGAGACAGTAATGGACACAGTTTTGGATTCAGAAGACAAAGGTATTTCTTCACTACCATGGCATATAAAACCAAGCCCCAAAGCATGCATGTGCATGACCATGCACACACACAAATGCACATTCAGTTACAGAGAAAAAAAATGGGTGTGTTGTAGAATTGTATGCTGTGTGCAGAAATTATTACACTCCTAATTGCAGTTCCACACCCCACCCTGAAGAAAAAATTCCTGTGGACGTCCATGTCTGCATTTCATTGAGCAACATATAATGACTACACCAGGAGCATAGCCAAGCTTTCGGTGAATGGTTTGGACATTTCTACTTTACTTCAAATCCTACCTTTCTCAGGCTATGAGACTGTATACTAAATTATCTCCCTTCGGTTCCATCATTATTTTAAGATAGGCATCATGCTCTTCTGTAAACCTTACTCTCGTATCTCATAATTGCTATAAGTTCAGCACCATATGGAAGCATTTTAATTTTAAAATTCTAGTGCTATCCCCTTCTCCTCAAAACTTTTTTTAAAAAACTCTGTAATCTGTACAATTAGGATGCTAAATGCATCCTAAAAGAATTCCTTCATCTGTTATTTTCTTGTCCGTTTTTAACCTACTTAGCTCTGATGGGAGCTGATTTGGAATTTACCAGTTTGACTGAGATAATAATCCAAGTCTTTCCAGGTTGTAGCTGAGGCAACGGTGTTAGAGGGACCATTTTCTCCAGGAATTAAATTCCATGATCATTGTCTTCTTAAATTTATGAACCTACTACCAAAGAAGCCAAAGCAATTATCTCAAAGGTTTTTCAAAAGCAAGTGGACTTCCTTTGTTGTTGTTTTTCCTGAAGACATTTCACTTCTTGGATGAGAAGAGGAATGTTTTCAAAGGAAGAAAACCAAGAAACTCCAGTCACTGTTGAAAAAGCACCTTTGTGACAACTATGACCTGGATGACTGAGAATCTCCATAGACACCAAAGTAATTAGGTAGTGAGATCTGCTGATGAGGAAACCTAATGGGATCTGGTAGAAATCTTGTGGCCCTAGAAAAACGACTGATAGCCTAATGATTGGAGAAATGCACAGGTAGATGATACATATCAGTGGGATGAAAGGTGTTCACAGCACAGAAGGGAATCAAGCAGACATATAGACTTCCATCTTAATTCACTCAAGCTGTCGTGCCAGTTGGAGGTTCAGGAACACTACAAGTAGTAGTCCTCTCTTATCCACCACTCATTCAGTGACTCTTTCACCACTGGAGATAGAGAAGACCAGCCCTCCATGTTGTGACTGTTGTAGCATCTCCACAGCCACAGGGGTGCCAGTTGCAACCTTCAGAAGTTATTTCTGATCAGCAAAGGCAATAAGGAAGACAGCAGGAAGTCACAAGTCATCATGGAAATAATGCTTAATGACCACAGCAGGAACTAATGGAACTGATGTCATAAGTCAGTGTGGTCCCACGATGTTGCACTCAACAACTGCCCTGCTTAGTGATAGAGTTGCTGGTCCCAACTGCAGTCAATAAGTGAGGACTGCTTGTAATCTCAAGAGATGTAATTTAACATGACTGCATACGGTCCTGTAATCATGGTTATGTTTACCGCATGATTAGTATATTTTGATACTCCTCCCAGACAGCTTTCATTTTCATAACTAAATTAGCTTCAGAATGTAATACTAAGCCAGGAATTTTAAGCCCTACTTAAGCCTTAGAACCCTTGTCTGCCATGATGTTAAGCCACATTTAACTGGCTGGTTCAAAGTGTTTCTCACTGAGGGGATTTCCAACAGAGCACTCTTGAAGCTGTATCACCAGATGAGCCAGGGATGTCTGGAGGGCTGGGAAACAAAGTGAAGATGGCAGCCACAACAAGGCAACCAAACCTCCTATTTGCCAGACCCAGTGAAGCCTCAATCACTTTCACCAGACTTGGTGGACAGTTCTGGCCAAAAGGTGGGTGAATTTGGTAGGCCTTGCTCAGTAGGCATTCTTCCAACTGGACAATCATGATCAACACTATCCACAGTAACAATGGTACCAGATTGAACCTCCCTTGGCATGTGACAAAGGTCCTATAGGTGAATAGCATCAGTGTGAGCCATGGGTAATCACAGAATGAATGGATATGGTCAGCAAGATCTGGTCAGAAGATACCTGCAGTCCGTTGCTTTCAAAAACATTTTTGGGTGGCTGATGGAGGTATTCATTTACATTATCTCATTTTCCTGAAAATCTGACTGCTTGGGTATAAACTAACTGCTTGAGAAGGCTTGGATGACATGGTAAGCTGTTTTAATTGCTAATCCTCATCAAAGACTAAACTACAGGTACATATTGTGGCCCATTACAAAGGTACCCTGTCTTCCTGTTCTAAGACCCTTAAGCCCAACCAGTATGGCTTGGTGTGTTGTGTGTGCACTGTCTACGTTTACCCTTCTGATATTCAGCAGGGTTCTCCAAGCACATAATTGGCAGTTTCAGAAGAATAGGTACAGGGATTATGGACTTTTCAAGATTATTGTGGAGCTAAGAAATCATAATTTAGCAGCTTGGCTAAATCTGGTAAAAAGGTAACACCTCCCTGGAGTCAGTTTTAACTCCTGCTCCTCTAATTAATATGCACAGACAGTTGTTTTAATTACCATTTTAATTGCATCAGCACAAGTTTAGATTCTGCAAACCCCAAAGCTACACTTTACATCCCCCCTGTCAGCCTCTTTCTTACTTTGTATAGAAAAGACTAGCATTGTTTTCCTGTGTTGCCTGCTTTAGAAATGTCTCAACCATGGTAAAAATGTCTTCTGAGAAACTGGGGGAAGAGTGAGACATTTGCTAAACATGGAGAGATGGGTGAGAATTTGCAAGCTTTAACAGCTGGTGGCAAATAGGGCGGCAGATGTAATCCGCTTGCAGAAGGAAGGACAATTAAGCAAATGGCTGGAGGTGGAAGTGACAGGAGAAACATGGGAGCAAGTTGAATGCCATGGAAATCAGGTACCTAAGAAGAAGGAAGGGTAAACCAAGACTCAAACATGGTTGGATGCCAACTGAATACAAGAATAACTTGTAATGAGTATGAAAAAAGTCTATTGGGGTGGTTTGGTCATAGAACATGACCTGATGGGGTTCAGAAGAGCCTTTTGTGCTGTGGCTCTCTGGAACAACATGCCCTTTGTGGTGAGTTCCACACCCACCATTTTCACCTTCCAAGTGGACCTGAGAAGAAGCTCTGCCAACTGGTTCTGGGACCCAAATATGGGTGGTTTTGGAGGTGGCCAATGGACTAAGATAACCCAATGACAGAGTTGGAAGCAACCTTGGAGGACTTCTAGTCCAACCCCCTGCTCATAGCAGGAGATCCTATACCATTCTGGATAAATGGCTGTCTAGTCTCTTCTTACAAGTTTCCAGTGATGAAGCACCCACAACTTCTGGAGACAAGTCATTCCACTGATTAACTGGTTAACCCATCAGGAAGTTTCTCCTTAGTTCCAGGTTGCTTCTCTCCTTGATGAGTTTCCACCCGTTGCTTCTTGTCCTGCCTTCAGGTACTTTGGAGAATAGCTTGACCCCCTCTTCTTTGGGGCAGCCCCTCAAATACTGAAAGACTGCTTTCATGTCACCCCTAGTCCTTCTTTTCATTAAAGTAAACGTACCCCATTCCAGCAACTGTTCTTCTTACATTTTAGCCTCAAGCCCCCCGATCATCTTTGTTGCTTTTCTCTGCACTCTTTCTTTCTTTCCACTCTTCCCTCTTGCCAACTGAATCTCCACTATTCTGAGATTCATGTTATTTTTTTATATTAACAGAACAGAGCCATAACACCCTCAAAAGAGTTAAAGAAAGTCTTCATGAAAGTAGATTAGTTTTTCTTTTCTCTGGTTATCTGCTGCTCTTTTCCTCTGATAATGTTCCTTGCCTGAAAGGAAGTACCATGACAGGTGTGCAATCTAGGACTTTAGAAGGTCTCTTCTGTACTTCTTGGTCTTTATTGTTGCATCATAGGTATTCTTCAGTGAGTGCACTGCACACCTTTTTCATTTTGTTTTAATATGGCTGCTAGTTTTGTAGGCTCTCAAAAATATATTTATTGTATTAATTCCATTTGCACAGCATACATATATGTAACCTCCTTCTCAAGTTACTGTATCTGGATAAGGCAGTCCATAGGATGAATAGCCAACCAATTCTACTCAGTCCTGTGTGCTGAGCATTAAATACTTTGAAGGCCCAAATCGGTGGTGTGAACTACTTCATTAAGTGAGGCTCACAAGCTAGGTTCAGCTATCCTATCCATTGTCTTCCACTTAGATGAATTTGAAATGGATCCAGTAGTATCTTTCTGAGATAGAAGAATCCTTGTGCTGATGGAGTTAAGTCTTAAGCTCTGCATCTCACCAGGCATTTCACGCATGCAAAGAGAAGGGGATACTACGGTTTTCATTTTCAGTGTAAAAGCAATTAAACATTAAAGCAGAGGTCCCCAAACTTGGTAACTTTAAGACTTGTGGACTTCAACTCCCAGAATTCTCCAGCCAGCATGGAGAATTCTGGGAGTTGAAGTCCACAAGTCTTAAAGTTGCCAAGTTTGGAGACCTCTGCACGAAAGGATCTCTTCTATTGTTTGGGAGAAAAATGAACCTGTGGGAGATTGTCCTGTTGTGATCCGATGACTCTGATTCATTGCAGAGCATGTGTGGTTGCTGGAATGGCCACCATGGAGACTCGTCATTCTTCCAGCCTCCTAGATGGGCTTCACTTGTGTTTCCTTCTCTTCATTGTACATTCCTGCCTAGAGCAAAACCACAAAGTTTCTCAAGATAGAGCCCAGCTTTGCCAAGAACCAGAAGGTGTCAGGATGGTGAAATGCGACAGATCACAGTCCATTCGGTAAATTAATGGGGTGCAGGGTTTGTGGTGGAGCGAGAGAAAAAGGTGGGACACAGGAATCGAATTCTACTCCGACTGATTTCACATACCACAATTGCCACTTGAAAACTCACCAAACCCCTCCCTCTGTTGGCTGGAGAACCCAAGAAACCATTGTGATTAAGAGGAATCAAAGACCTCTCCGTTCACGGTTCTTTCTGAAAGCACCTCTGTGGTTTATTCTCACAAAGAATTACAGAATGTTCCAGGTTTTGTATAGATTACTATATCTGACATGACAGGATCTTGCTCCAGGGAAATATATTTCTTGTATGTTGTCTGACTGAGTTCTCAGTGATTTAAAATCATTTGACAGAGGTGTCAGGTTCTTCTCCTACCTTTAAAGATTTAGTTTTTTAAAAAAATCTTGCCACTAATTCCCTAAAACCCTTTTCTGTGTAAGAAATCACTAAGTCCAGTGTATTTCTGGTGTAATCCTAGGTGTGACTTTGGAAAGGGAAGCCTTTAGCACCCGTGGTATATTCTCCAACTTCTTAGAAATCATTTTGGGAAATTTCAGAGCAAACAGTAATATTTGGGGCCCTGTTCTTCAACACTGACATACTCCTACATACAGGAGCAGACAGGAGCAGATCCTTGAACACTGAGAAATGTAAAAGAATGATATTGTTGTGTAGCAAATGTACCTCAATCTCACGAAGACCCTACTGAAGGAAAAAAACAGGTCAAAACATGACTTGATCTTTTCTTGGGGTTGCATGAATGAAGAAGACTAAAACTACCTCACATGATACAAACCATGGCTGAAATACTGTACTTCTATCAAATATTTCAGATCAAAGGCTGCAAATTCCAACAAGCTTTGTTTGGTTTACTGATTGAAATTATATAGCTAATGGCTATCTAGACGACCTAATGATGGGATGTATCCCACTGCATGGAGGTATTCATAAAAAAGAGTGAGATAAAAGCTAACATCAATTAAAATAAATAATTTAAAGCAGATATAGGAATACTGACAAAGAGCATAACTTAAAAGAGAAGGTTAGGTTGCAGATGTAAGACCCCCAAATGCAAGGGGAAAAAAAGGAATTAAATCCAATTAGTTACTCTCCAACAATAATTAACTGTATGCTTTGGGAAATACTCAGAAATGCAATAACCACAGCTGGCAGATTAAAAACTGTGTATAAAATATTTACACTGGAAAACATGCTAATGTGCACTACAACAGCAAAACAATGAAGAGAAAAATCACGCAAATAAGAAAACTATAGTTCCAAGACATAGGAACTTTCTTATCAATTAATAGAAAGGAAAGGAAAAAACTGGACACAGATGGTCACAAATAATTTGGTGAAGCATGTTATAAAACTGTTTCAGTTACAGACAATCCATACTCTGGTTTCTGCCAGCCAGTTTAAACTGCATTCTGCCAACTGGACATGTTCATCTGAAAATTCACATTCGCTTTCATGTTTCTCAAAAGGAGAAATACACATGTTAGGATGCATATTTGCAGGGATGGGATTCTACCAGTTCACACCTATTCGCTAGAACCGGTTGTTAATATTCTAAGCAGTTGGGAGAACCGGTTGTTAGAAGAAATTACTGGCCTAATCCTGTAAGGAAGATAGGAAGGAAACATTCTGATGTTGCTTACAGAAACTGCCTCTCCATTAACCCTTATTACATTTTTTGGCAGGACTGGACTTCCTGTCTCTAGAACGTCTCTGAAGTTTTTTTCCCCTCCTTTGCTGGTACTTTGCTTGTGACCATTCAAAGTTGCAATGGCACTGAAAAAAGTGACTTATGACCTTTTTTCACACTTATGACTATTCCAGCATCCCCACAGTCATGAGAGGCCAGGTGAGGAGATGGTGCCTCGATGTGAGTGACATTGAGTTGGCTACACCCAGCCAATAACATGACTGCCAAGCCATGTCCACCCAGTCATATGACCACCAAGCCACGCCCACCACCTAAGCCATGCCCACAGAACTGGTTGTTTAAAAAATTAAATCCCACCCCTGCATATTTGGCCACAATAAAAGCACATCATCAAGCATGGAGGGCCATCGAGGTTTCAATGTGTAATTAGTAATTAATCAGGAAGTTAAACCGAAAAACATAATGGACCAAAGAGAAGCTGCTCCCAGATTTCTAGATCTGATCTTCATCTTGGTGACCCCTTCTTTATTAAGGTCATAGACCAGTCAAAGAAGGGTGTCTTCCAAGCCATTAATTTAAAAACTAAAAAATATATAAAATTCACACACACACACACACACACACACACACACACACACATACACACACACACACACACACACACGTTTTATAATTTTGTGTATTGTCCCAAAGGGCAACTGGAATTTCTTGGGGTTTTTTTCCCTTGAAAACGTTTCTAAGTTCAAGAAAAATATTCAGAAAATCCAGTTGCCTTTTGGAAAATCACTTTTGGGATAACCATGACCTGGATAATAGGCAACTGTATGTATTTTATAATTATTTTAGCTTTTGAAATGATTAATCGTTGTATTACACTTCTTATGCTGGCCTAAGCCCATAAGAAAGGTTTGATTGAGTTGGGGACTCCATTCTGATTACCATGACCCCTTCATGGTGATTCCCTGACTGCATTGCAGAAACCGATCCTTCTCATCCCACTTTGCCAACATTGGCTTATCAATATCAGATCATATTCCTGATATACATTTCCCCCCTCCCTGCATGCAGTCTAAATAATTTCACTTCCCTTGGTTTAACAGCCCCCTTAAGCAAACTGCTAGAAAGTAGAAATGCAGTGTACCTCATCCGTATTCTGAACTGGAGGCTTCAAAAAATGTAATGAAACATAAATGGAGTCTGGTAATGTTCTGAATCTGGTTAGTATGTTTCTGTGTGCAGTTATCTCTTCATCAGCACCAAAACTTAACAATTGAATTGAAGCTTAAAATTCAGGGGCTTTGGAATAATGTATACCGGTGGGAAAGAGAATGCATGTTCAAAGTAATTCTTGCTAGCATGACAATTGTTTCAATATTATTAAAACGTTGTAGAAATCCTTCTTCAAGGAGAGATTTGATTGATTTGCTAGTAAAGGCTTCACTTCTACTTAGTGAACATGCAATATACACATACACGGGGAAAACCATTTATCCCAGAGGCAATTATTCTAAATAAACAAAACATAGAATTACGCTGTCATTCGTTGAGCTGAATGGTACTTCCTTCAAATTGAACATGGCTGGGATTATGCATACTGAATATTTGCATTTTGGTGTCAACTTACAAAGGAGTTGAGTCACAGATAGAAAACAACACAGTTAAAGCCCTGTTGCTAGTTTGGTCTCTCTGTCTGTTTCTCAGTTTGTCTGTCTATTTGTCTATCGAGAGAAGAGGTCCCCAATCTCCAGTCCTGTCCATGGAAAAACCTTTCTCCATAGAACCGATCCCAGGTGTTCAAAATGTTGCGGGCCACTGATCGAGAGATCCAACCTGGAACAAAGAAGAAATTTCCTGATATTGAGGACAATTAACTACCTTGGAGAACTAGCCTGCCTCCAAGAGTTGTGTGTGCTCCATCACTAGAGGTTTTCAAGAATAAATTTGGACAGCCATTTCCCAGAATGGCATAGGGTTTGAAAAGGAGATTGGGCTAGAAGACTTTTAAGGTCTTCCAATCTTGTGTGTCTTTTTCTTTCTTTCTTTCTTTCTTTCTTTCTTTCTTTCTTTCTTTCTTT
>NW_020769320.1:6776207-6801894 GCF_900518735.1 Pseudonaja textilis | reverse complement strand
TTCTATTCTATTCTATTCTATTCTATTCTATTCTATTCTATTCTATTGAGTCAGGAATGCTGGTATACAAGGGTGACTGTAGACTACACCAGGATTCTCCAACCTTGGCAACTTTAAGACCTGTGGACTTCAACTGCCAGAATTCCGCAGTTGAAATTCTGGGAGTTGAAGTCCACAGGTCTTAAAGTTGCCAAGGTTGGAGACCCTTGGACTACACCACCCAATGATTTCAATCAGGATCTAGGAAGGCAAGGCTGCATATATGGCTTTTTTTTTGGTTCCTAGTCCCTATGACAAAATCACCCTTCAGCGATTGGAGAGGGAGAAGGAAATACTTCGGTTCCATCTTCCTTATTTTTCCAGATTGTTAAGGTAGTGCTGTTTTTTGATTGGGGGTATCAGTGGTAGGGATAGGAGCTTTGTTGTCTTTACCTGAAACCCTTCCTCCTTTTATTTTGCAAAATGCAGCAAAAATTGGTTCATGTGTGTGTGTGTGTGTGTGTGTGTGTGTATGCATGTATGTATATATGATGTTTGAGAAGGATTCCAAGCTACTTTGCTGTGCTTGCAAATATGCTCAAATTCCACTGAAAACAGTGTCAAAACTAAACCATTTAATAGATTGATTTCAGTAGGTAGTACATGCAGGAGTATTTTGGCCATCAACCGCCTTATTATACTGATAGTAATTTCATTCTATTTAATCTTTCAAACTCCTTTTGTTCTAATGCTCTTCCTGCAGGGTAACATTAAAAACGCTTTGCAGAAAAGTTAACGTAAGCATTAAATACAACTTTCATTTCTGTGCATTTCTTCATTTATTGCTACTATACTTTCTAAATGATCATAATGCTGCATTAGAAGTAGGTGGCTACTATATATCCCATTGTTTTCTTGCTCTTAACTTTGAGGTCTCTCTTGGCCCTCTAGCAGGCCATTTTTTGCAAGTCCATATAATCTGACAAATAATTTTTCAATCATCACAGTAATTCTGACATTCAGTTATGGAAATTATAACACACAGAGACATACACTGCAATCTGGCTGGAAACTACACGGAGCCACTCCTAGGAATGGAATCTCTCCACCATCCCCATCAAGGATGAGGTCACAGTTGCATAGACATCCTTGGGGGGCAGTTTTGTCATTTGGGCAAATTGTTTCCATGCCTTTGGTTGGGGTACCTTGTTCGCAGCTGCTCTGCCCGCACCCATTTGGGTGGGAATCAGGTAATTAAAACTGGGAGGCTGCCTTAGGTGAAGACTAGCTCATCTTCACAAGGCTCATTTTTAATTATCCACAGACAGTTTGACTCATTGAATTATTCAGTAGCTGTAGTGTAAATTTCCATTAATAAAAACATAAGCCCCTGGTATGGTTTTCCTTCTTCATTTCTAACATATATTTTAGTTGAAGCAGCAACTTTGGCGAACATTTAAAAGCGGTGCAGTGATTATTTTATTGGGTGCAAGTACCTCTCTTTTCCAGTGTGGTGGGATTTCCGTCTTACTCCCCCCTTTCTAGATAGATTCTGGTGATCCACTATCAATGCCAGAATCACAGAGTTGGAAAGGATCTTGGAGAACCTCTAGTCAGGAATCCTTCTGAAGCAGGAAACCCTCCACTGTTCCAGGCATAGGGCTGTGCAATCTCTTCTTTAAAATCTTCCACAACTTCTGGAAGCAAGCCAATGTCCCTATTAATGCCAGACCCTTTAGGCTTTTTATTCAGCCTTTGGGCTACATCCCACACAGACATCAAACCCAAGTGCTAAATAAGTTCTGAGAACTTCAACACTGTTTTCCATTGCAGCTCTGTGATGGGGCAACAAAATGCAATTCTAGGTCGAACACAATTTTATCTTTTGAATAATGTGAAAAACAGTTGATTTTCTTGACCTCTATCCACTACAAACACTTCTGTCATAGTAAATATGTGAATGAAATGATAAAGGCTTTCAGGTGTTCTACACTTCTAGAGGGGAGACAGTGAATACTTTCTGGAAAAGAATAAATGAAACATTCCCAAACTGTCCTTAAATATTGATAGAATAAAATGACAGGCTATGCTATTTTTCTTCACAGTATCTGAGGCCACTTCTGAGTGCTTGTATATTATTGTAAAATATTGACAATGTTTATCCCTGCCCCGGATTTCTCCATCTTGTACTATTGTCAGTCACCATTTTTAATCTGGCATTGACCAACTAGTATATTTAGGGCATGAATTTTTTGTTTATTTTTCTTTGAACAGCTGTCCTGCTTTGCTTCACAAGCTCTGTTTCCTGTAAGGAATCCTTGATAAGAAAGCCCCTTTTAGAAAGAAAATTGCAGAGACAAAAACAAAGGTATCTTTCTTTTGTTATCGGGATATCAGCATTTCTCAGCAAGTACAGCTTTAATGACAGTTCAGGTTCTCCTTTCTTCAATCTGTCAATCTTCTTTGCAAGGAAACACTCAAGCCATGCATGGCAAAAGTGCTGAGACTTATATAGTGCTTTACAGCCCCCTCCGAGCAGTTTACAGAGTCTGCATAACTTCTAGGAAACACTTCAGATATCTTTATAAAGTGAGTAAATTTATAAATGCTTAAATGGAGAGTCTTCCTTCCTTATTGCAATAAGCAACAATGCCCACGTGGCTGGCAGACCTTCAATATAGGAAAGGCAACATCTGGTTAGAGGGCAGGCAATTGTAGAGTCATCCAGTTTTGAAAATATTGCCTACCGCTCGCTGTTCCATGCTTGGTGACCCATTCACTAATGCTGGGGGACAATCAAAATTGGAAAGCATCAACCTGCACATCTGTGGGTGAGAGGCGAGTTTCATTGTCACAACCATTTATGTTTTTAAAGTGACACATTGTCACCTTAGGTAACATGACAGCGTGAAGTGAATGAGAAAGGGCATCTCAATAACCAGGCCGAAAGCATCAACGGACATGTGAGGTGGAATACATGCAGGAAAAGGATTAATGTGTAAAAAGGGTGGGGAGGTTTTTTTTAACAAAGAAAATGCAAATATCAAACAAATGGCAACTTCAAATCTCAACAAATAAATGCTCTGTCTTACATATTGGCAAAATAATCAGAAACTAAAATACAAGCTGAATAGTCAAGACCTTGTTGATGATCCAAACTCTGTCAAGGACCTTGGAGTACTCATCTCTAATGAACTAAGTGCTAGAGCCCACTGTAACTACATAGCCAAAAAGGCGTTAACAGTTGTTAACCTAATCCTAACGTAGCTTTTTCTCTGGTAATATCACACTACTAACTAGAACATACAAAACATTTGCTAGACCAATACTTGAATACAGCTCATCAGTCTGGAACCCACATTAGGGGGTATTAACACAGTTGAGAAAGTCCAGAAATGTTACACAAGAAGAGTTCTCCACTCCTCTACTTGTTGCAGAATACCTTATGCCACCAGACTTGAAATTCTAGACCTAGAAAACCTAGAACTATGCCACCTTCGGTCCAATCTAAGTATAGTATATAAAATCATACATTGCAATGTCCTACCTGTCAATGAATACTTCAACTTCAACCATAACAATACAAGAGCACACAATAGATACAAACTCAAAGTTAATCGCACCAAACTAGATTGCAGGAAATATGACTTCAGCAACAGAGTGGTCAATGTCTGGAATACTTTACCTGACTCTGTGGTTTTTTTTCCCCAAGCCCCAAAAACATTAACCTTAGACTGTCTACTACTGACTTCACCCCTTTCCTAAGAGGTCTGTAGGGGGCGTGCATAAGTGCACCAACGTGCCTACAGTCCCTGTCCTATTGTTTCTTTTATTTTTCTTATATGTATCCATTTCATGTATTCATAACTATGTATATACTTATACCTATTATCTTGCAAGCGGTCGACAAATCAAATAAATCAAATAAATAAATAAAAATAAATATAATTGGGCAGCAAAGACTGGACTGTAGTGACTCTGGGATATTCTGTTGGTTTGAGGATTAAAATTAGGGAAAGCAAGTTGGATGGGAACTGTTGTCCCAACAGCCTTGGAGAAATACCATTGGAAAAGATTCTCCTTCATTTTCCTCCTTTTTAGATCCAGTTCTTTGAAAGGACTATGTGGAGTACATGCCTTTGTTCAGGATACTTTATATTCAGGTACTGCCTTAAAGTAAGTTATCAACAGTTGAATATAAATTTCTGCCACTCCAGGAAATACGTTCCCTCAGTGTTTAGAAGCATTTAGGAAATGGCTCTGTCTCTTATTAAGAGAGATGAACCGGGAAAAGCCATAAAGTTTATAAAATTCACTTTAATGTGAACTTTAATGTGACCCCAGGCACTTTGCCCTACTTTAAAAAGAAAATAATTTTAAAAAGACATCGATGTGCATAGTGTCTACAGCATTCAGCTGTAGCGAAGTGTAGGTGATATGATCCCAGTGCTAATATGTGGTGTTATAAGTCAGTAATAATGACAATTTTTATCTTCATCATCAAAAAAATTATGGATGGTTTATATAGAAAAGGTTCAAATTATAACATTTACAAAAGAAAAATTAAAACAACCAATAAAAAAGTACAAAAACAAAACCATATAAAATAAGGCAAAGACAAATAAAGATGGTGATACCATATACACACACCAAGAAAAAAAAATACCTTCCCAAAACAACTTAGTCCAAAAGACCACCAAAGATACCACTTTCCTGATGTCCACAGAGAGGCCATTAGATGGACTTCCTTCCTTCCTTCCTTCCTTCCTTCCTTCCTTCCTTCCTTCCTGGGTGGGTGAATGGATGGATGAAGGGATGTATGGATAGGCTCACTTATTATGGTGAAAGTTTGGAAGATTTGGAAGCCCAGGCAGCTTATTATGGAGAAAATGTATCTGTGTGATCATAACAATCAACATCAACCTGATGTCTCATAATCAATCAATCAATCCAGCCAGCCAGCCAGCCAGTCAGTCAATCAATCAAACAAGTGTAAAATGCAAATAAAAGGGGGGGGGGCTTCCATTGCATCACGTGATCAGACAGTCTTTGTAAAGTGGATACATAAAATAAAACTGCCATAAGAGTCCATCTCATTTGGCCCAGGCGGTGTAGCCAGAGAGTTTGGATATTGACCACTTCCCTGATATCCCTGGCCCCCTTTTATGGCAGAAACTCAAGAATGACACTTGGAAGATTCTGGAGCCTTCTGGAAAGCACAACATAGAGAAGGCTTCAGTGCATTTCCAGGACTGGTAGTAGAGGAATATATCAGAAGCAGAGAGAAAACACAGAAGTCTTTGAAGAAGTATTAAAAGTACAATGCAAGATGCAGCACAACATTAATATGGTCTACAAACTTTAATGGGCTAAGCTATTAGCAGATAATAAAGCCATATATTGTATAAAAATCTGTCAAATACATGACAGATGTGGAAAGACAGTTCCATTACGATATCTCGTGACATTTTAAGACTTTTTATGATATATAAAGAAGGGAGCTAAATTTGAAGAAATGAATAGAGCTTACAAGTGACCTGAAATAATATTGATGATCTTCCTACTGGAATTGCAGCATTCAAGACCGAGTCAACTTTCTGTGCTACCAGATTCTACAAAGTTTATACTGGATACACAGGACTTATTTCTGTTAAAGGCAAGAAAAGCCAAACACACAAATATAGGATAGGTAATACCTGGTTTAACAGTAGTGTAGTAACTGTGAGTCGGATCTTGGAGTCCTAGCGGACAATCATTAAAAAGCCAATGCAATCCTAAACTGCATTAATAGAGGGATTGAATCAAGATCATGTGAAGTGCTAATACCGCTTTACAAGTGGCCTTGGTAAGGCCACGCTTACTGCATGCAGTTTTGGTTACCACAATTCAAAAAGGATGTTGAGACTGGAAAAAGTGCAGAGAAGTGCAGCAAAGATGATTAGGGGAAAGCTACAATATATGAAGAACGATTGCAGGAATTGGGTGTGTCTAATTTAATGAAAAGTGGGTGACATGATTGCAGTCATGTCAAAAGGAGTGATATGAGAGCAGCTTTTCCATATTTGAGGGGCTGCCACAAAGAAAGGGGGGGGGTCGACCTATTCACCAAAGTACCTGAAGTATCTGTTCATCGTTTATAAGCAAAAACTGCACTCTTAGGATACAACTGGAGATTTTGAAAAAAAAAAATCAGGCTATCCACATTCTTCTAATCGGGAAAATACTGTTCCAGCCAATGCAATAAACATAACATATTTTTTTTCATTCAACAGCAGTCCCAACAATCGCAAGTTTTCTAAAAACCATAACGTCCTCTATAACGTTTTATAAAATGTGTCAAGTATATTTTCCTTCGCAAAGGCTTGTCAAGGCAAAACCCTCTGAATGATCTAATTTCGAATGAAAGTGGCACCAGGAATTCGAGGAAACCAGACAAACGCCTGCCTTGCCTCCTGTTTTTTTTCAGGCTCCCTCGAAGGAATCGTGGCTGTTTTAGTTTGGAGCAATTTGTCAAATTAGCACATGACTGACACAGCACGAAACCTTCCTTGACACCCGGCAACGTGATGTATAAGCGAGGGGTTGGATTGAATTGTTATCACCAGGTGAAGCGTGACAAGGTTTTCTGCTCCACCGTCACTCCCTCTCATTCAACTGAACATGGGATAAACCCCCTAAAGGCCATAATGTTCCATAGGTTCCTGGAATGCTGCTTTTCCTACAACCTTTCCAAAGCAAATACTTGAACACTGAATGAGACGCTTAACTGGCAAGGTGTTTAGCTTCTTTTTCTAAACCAGTTGGCATGGTTTCCTCTTTTTCTCTTGGCTGAAGAGCTTTGGCATTTGAGCATAGCCTATAAAAATGATGTGGTGGCAGGTAGAAGTTTCCTAGCTTATCCTTCTGTAAGGACCGTTTCTTTCTCTCTCTCTCTTTTAAATGACTTTCATGTGGAGAATGTGCATAATCATTGAAAAGTTTGCATCTGGACTTCCCTATTTCTTAGAAAATGAAATAGGTACTGCTAATTTATTTTAAGTTTTGTATGTTCTAACGTCCAAGCTGAAGATTATTTTTATTGCTAAACTTAACCTGCACTGTCAACATTTTAAAATATGAACCTGAGTTCTTAAAAAATGCATGAAGCTGGTATCAAACAGATTGCAAACACGAATAAGTATCAGTAAAATATACTCTCACAACAGTAATTTGAGAAAACTGTTTTTCTACTTTTACTCTTTTAGAAAATGAAGTTACGTTTGTTTGGTAGGGATAGAGTGTATCATTGCAATTTTTATGTCTAAAACTGTTTCTGGTTTAAGTTTCTTTCCTTATTTGGCATCACTTTGGATGATTTCTGTAATCACTGGCTGATCATTTTGTCATTATGCTTATAATCAAATGTCACGTCAAAGATTCTAAGTCAAATAATGACATCAAGGAACCAAAGTCTCATGCTGAAATTTTTAGTTCCTCTTCATTTTGCAAATCTGACAAAGTCTGGTACACTATGTGAGTATAGGTGTTAGTATTTTAGAGGTTGGTAATCTGTAAAGTGCTTATCTCTTTATTTTTATAATTCAAATAAAAACAAAAAAGGTTTATGTGAAAAGCCAGCAGTCATTACAGGATGATTAGAATTAGTAATCTTGTAATGTATGTTCAAGTGAGTCATCTAAGATACTTTGGGTGGGAATTCTAGTGGATTTAGAAACAAAGCAAATCTATTTGGAATAAAGAAACAAGGAATAAAGAAACAAGAACCTAAGGGTTACCTAGCTACCATATTAACTACTGTAGTTTGGTCTGCTGCAATTCAACTCTTGATATTCACCTAACATTTACAGGAACATGATTCTATAATTAATCATAATTGTGACCTATATATGGAATTGCTTCTATCTGAAGTATAATTTATTCTTTTAATTATTCAGACTGCCCAGTATATATGGTTTGTTCTGTTGTTTATAGGGTGGCTTGGTGGCTCAGTAGTTGAGATGTTTGAGACCTGAGCACCATGTAACAGGATGAGTTCCCGTCCTCACCCAAGCTCTTGCCAACCTAGCAGCTCAAAAGCAGTCAGATAAAGAGGTACTAATTTGGTGGGAAGGTAACAACACTCTGTGATGTCATGCTGGCCATACAACCACCAAAACGTCTTCGGACAGCACTGGCTCAATGGCCTTGAAATGGAGATGAGCACCACGCCCTGTTGTCAGCAATGAGGAGCAGAATAAAATCTTCAGGGACTCCTTTTGTTACCTATATGGCTGTTGATAGGAAAAGTGTTCAGGTGAGCATTGCCTCCTGTCATTGTTTAAGATCAGCGGGTGTGAAATATTGTAATTACTCTGTCTAAATTAAAAGCTTCAGGAAGTAAAGAGTATCCTGGCTAGCAAAATGAAATTCAATAGTGAGAAAAGTAAGGTTTAGGCATTTAGGCATTTAGGCAAGGAAAACCAAATGCACAGGTGCAGCATAGGTGGCAACCAGCTGAATAGTAGTAATTCTGAGAAGAAGTCCTAATTCTGGAATCCAGAATTCCCAGCTGGTTATCGTCTCTGTCTCTCTCTCTCCTCTCTCCTTCTCTCTCTCTCCCCTTCTCTCTCTTTCTCTCCCCTTCTCTCTCTCTCTCTCTCTCTCCACATGGAGGCCACAAATATACAATCAAAGCTTTGATTGTGCAGCTATGGACTTCATCTTGACTTTTTAAGACCTCTCTCCCAACGCCAGATGCATTTTCAGCTTTGCAAGTGAATGATGAAGACAATGAAAATCACCAGATGTTCTATTTCCCCTTCATTTTTCTTTAAGTCTCTAAGTCAAAAAGTAAAATCTGTATTTATAGTTGGCATTAGGAAGTTTAATGTTTGAGATTGGATGATCATGATCTATGTGCTTCACATCCCCTAAGGGAGTGATTATCTCCAGATAACCTTACTCCTTGAAGTTCTCCACAATGTTAATATTAAAAACATATATTTTCGGGTGGGATGGCATTAAGTTGTCAGACCAGAAATGTTGTATAGTGGTTGAAATGAGCAGGGCGGAAATCATGCAGGTTAGTTTAACCCATGGGGGAGGCTGACTTGATAAACCAGAGGAACCTTAAGACCAGCTGCAATACTGAGCAACATATTCCATCTGCGAGGAAATAAAATGATATTGTTTCCTAGAAAAACAATGTTATGTCACCACACTGTATTGATGAAGTTTCTGTCCTCTGCTTTGAAGTTTACATTCTTGTTTTCTCTGAGTTCAGCTGTTTATGTGTGCATTTTTGAACTTAAGGAAACATGCAAATGGTTTTATAGCTAGCTCTGAAATTAATTTGCTCCCCTAAATTTATTTTTTTTTTTTAATTTCAGGGTTGATTTTCTTCAGATATTATCTGCATGCCTGGACAAATACTAAACATTTTCTAATGCTTCTGATATTTGCCTGCAAACAAAGCATGGAAGCAAAGCCAGAAGTATCCGTGGATAAACATAATGGATGGGCTTAAACATAATCAGTTGTGTTGGATTTTGACTGCCTGAACCTAAACTATACAGGTACAGTATTTTGCAGTAAAGAAACTTCAGAACAAAAGCACAATACAACAAATCTTTGCAAAGGTTTAGATGTTCTGAGCTTTAATATCTTGCAAATAAAAATCTAGGATGCTGTAATTAAAAGAATTAGAAAAATTCTTTAAAAGAATTCTTTTAAAAGAAAAATAATTGGTGATGTACCTTGGATGAAGGAGAGATGTTAAGAATCAGTTGCATGTATTTGTAATTTAAAATGGTTAAATCGATTAAATAAGCAAACATGTATCATTTGTAGTTTAACATGATAAAATAATTAAATGAGTACTGCTTTTATAATTTTGTTGGAATAGATTTCTTTGCAATCTTATTCTTGTCACTTTCTTTTTCTTATATAATCCTGTATAAAACCAGCATGGAAAGAAATAGCAGGGCGAAGTATGCAAGTAACAAACAATGTTAGTTGCATTAACATGTACTTCAGCTTATAAGTAGGAACACATCAAATAATAAGGGGTGTGTGTGTCTTCAAATCCAGCTTGACTCCTGGGTGGGGTGGGGTCCAGGGCCACAACTATGGCAGCCACTTCTTGGCTGCCGTATAGCTATAGCCTGCTGTTGCCTTCTGCTGGGATGTATTTATTTTGTTTTTCTTTACTTCTCAATCTAGCCTGTGGCCATGTAGCTTTGAAGCCCGTGTGTGATCAGCCAGACGTTGCTACCTGCTTGTAAGAAAAAGTAGAGGATCAGGCACAGCAAAGCAGTGACAGTTTTAAAAACATGATTAGTTAGCTGCTTTCAAGTCAGATGAGTGAATGAACACCTACTTGTCATCCTGACCTATCTTTGGTTTATAATTCATAGTCCTACCAATGACTTTCCGGTAAATTTTCCTGAACCTGCTGACATAGCAGAAGGCAGAGAAAATTCCCTGAGAACAGTTGGGTTGGATGTCCCAAAGATGTTTTTTCAAAAGGCCATTGGAAGGAGCTTCTTGGGTGAGAAACAAAACTTATTCAACGAAAAACAATGAAAGTTCCAGTTGCCTCTTGGAAAAGCACTTTTGGGACAGCCATGACCTGGGTGGTGGAGAACCTCCATAGATAGTTGGGCTGTATTACAACAGTGTTGAGTGCTGCTAAGCCCCAATGATTTTCCTTCAACTAAACCCAAGCATGGAATGGGACAACTTGCCAGAGCCAACTCGCCCTAGCCACCTTGCCATGGGACAATTCACCACAGCCAACTCACCATGGGACAGTTCAACAATTTGATTTAATTGCTTCAAATAATGAAGGCATTATTTTATTTTTTGTCATTCGCATTTCATTTTGTCCCTCTTTTTTGGCATCGTTTCTTTAATGATTCTATTCCACCATTTCTTCAAGATTAATGTAAACTCTTGTCCCATGAGTTTGGCCATGGCAAGTTGGCCATGGGGAGTTGTCCTAGAGCCCACAAGCATTGGTTCACGAATCCCCACTTCCCAATCCCAGTTCCTACTGTATTCCTACTCATCCCCATTTGCTCTCTCCATGTTTTAGAACCAGTTTTTCTAGTTCTAAAATAGCCATTGCTTTCTAGTGTTTCTCCCCAACTCTCTGCTGTACCCTGACTGTGTTTTTAATCCTATATAGTATCTCTCCATTTAAAATGACTTCAGCTTAGCCGTGACCAATATATTCATGACCAATATATTCATGAAAAAGCAGTTACATTGCAGACTCTTAATATTTTGTTAGTGAATTAATAATCCCTGAAGCTCATAGGATTAGAAGAGTCACTGAAAGGAAACTGTGATTAATCCCTGGGTAGAGAGACTTTGCCACTTTCAATTTATTTGTTTTTATTTGGGAAATTTGTGCTGCTCTTTCACCTTCCAGTTTTTGCCTAAAAAAACAGTTTTGAAAAAGGCATAATGAGGAATTTAAATTTAGTCAAGGTTAATGCAGCAGATTCATTGAAATCAGTAGGTCTCAAATTAATCTTTAATTCTGTTCTGAAAAGAAAATATTCGAATGTTGTCACGCTTTAAATTAAATTTTAATTGTTATTAAATTTTACCATGGACAAATTGTACCAAATGTTAGTCCATGAGATGCTATGTTGCACAGGAAAAAAAGCCAGTTCTATGGAATAATAAGATAGCATTTTAACATGCCAGTAGCTTAATAGCCCCGCAGTCCAATATTTAAATCATTTACATTCTTAGTATTTTAGACTATAACCATTCTAGGTTTTTCTGGTATGTGCACTCATGTTTTTGCTTATGTTTTTCTGGGTTTCTTTTTATTTATTTAGCCTTTCTTTCACCATAGAACTTTGCTAATGAAACTAAAAAATTCTGGTCAGTAACTGTACTAAAGGACATTGATTGACAGGTCATTGCATACACACACGTGGGTCAAAATTAAAGTCTTTGAGGGACGTTAGGTAAAAAACCTGTTAGTATCAAGCACAAACAATAAAAAGTAAACATGTAAGGTACATCATTAAGTGAGTATAGTGAAATTGCATCTAGTAAAAGAATAACTAAGCAAAAAGATAAATATGAATTGGTTGGGATTTTTTAAAAAAATACTTCAGTTATAGTTAACAGTCCTGGTAGAACCAGCCATGATGGTTCAAGTCCAGTGTCAGTCATGGGGGTTACTGAATGGTTTTGAGCCACCCTGCCCAATCTTCTGACAAGATGGTTACCTAAACTGACACTATATAACCCTCCTTGCACCTAAGGAGAAGAGAGGACTCATTGGAAAAGTCCCAGGTATTGGGAAAAATGGAAGGGAGAAGGAAAGGGGGGGAGGAGATGGTTGAATGGTGTCATTGTTGATGCAATGGACATGACTTTGGGCAGACTCTGGAAGACGGTGGAGGGCAGGAGGGCTGGAACTGGACTTAGTAGTAAGTGGATAACTGTAACCCACCCTATCAATAAATAAATTTTTATGCAAAACAGGACAAGAATGACTTGAATGCACATATAATATTGAGTCACTTGGTGGTTTATTACTCTGATAGTTGGATTACTACTCACTTAGCCTCTTGTGTGACCTCAGCCACTGTGGTTTGTCAAAAGGCAACAGTTTTCCCTTGAAAACATGGCAGTCACCATCACAAGGCAGCCTCCAGGCCAGATTCACATTTTAACTGACCATTTCCATGTTGAAATTTAAGTCAAGGATCTTACTTGGCAGAAGCCTCAGGTTGAACCTGCTGGAATCATTTAGACATTGGCTATTCTTTAAATATGTTAAATCTTACTAAACTGATTTATTTAGACGTGGGTGTTGGGTGTGTGTGGTGGAAAGTGCAGGATGGGAGGAGGGGGAAACCACCAGCCAAACATAGTTGCATAACTGGGCTCATTACGGAAGCAGAAGATTTCACCAGGCTGTTCCCAGGACAGCTCAGAAAGGACTCCAGGCTGACCCAGAATAGCCAAGATGAAGGAAATTCGGCTCCTTCTTAATATGTGCTCAAATGATGTTGGCAGCTGAGCACAATTTTTTTTTAAAAAAGCCCTCCCTTTCTAATCAATTTACATGACCCCAGTATCCCTGGAAAACATTTAGACTTGAGTATGTATGTTGGAAGACTGCAAATAGTTGTAAACAAATAAATAACGCAGAACTTTGACACCCCTTGTTTTGAATTGTGTGGGAATAGAGACAGTAGGAGCAGACTTCAGTTGCTTTGCCTTCAAGAGGGTGAAGGACACCACCCTCCCTTCCCTCTTGCCTTCCAAAGCGCCAAGTGCCAAGCCACAAACTTCAGGTTTTGACATGTGGTTTCTTGTCACGCTATTAATAGGTAAAGACTCCCTTGAGCCGAGCTTCAGTGTGGTAACTACCAGGATGTTTCTGCTCACTTCCTTGGCAGGAATGAAGAGTGGTTTGCCACCGCCTTCTTTGGGGATGTTTATTCAACTTCCCAGTCTAGACTACACTTCGGGGATTTCTGAGAGCCACACGGGACCGACCCTGTTGAGTTATTTTCAAGGTCAGGCAAAGTCCACCAAGTGTTACTACCTGCTGCGATTGCTTAAACTTTTTTTTTTTTACTTATACATCCTTGACCAAGTGACACCCTATTTCTGGTCAGGAAAGTAGGTGAGAGATGCCACAATGACATCTGACAATAGGATTCTCCTGTATTCTCTTCCTATACCAACCACTTTGAGGGACATCTGTAGGAGGATTATTACTTTGGTTGCTATTTCTCAGTTGCTTTGACCTTTTTTCTCCCCCTGTTCTTCTCCTCCACCTGTTTAGGAAGCTAGTTTTGACTTGTAGGGGCTTCAACATTTTAAAGGTACATCTTTTCTCTTAAATAGCCTCACTTCTAATGTCTAAAACAGGTCTTCCTTATGCAAACTATTCTTGTTTATTGTTCAGTATATTTGCATATTTATCTTGCTTGGTGTAACCAATCTATCTTTTAAACTGAGAGCCATTCTACCTGAAGCCTGTGGAAATAATTCTGCCTTTTTAAAGAAGTGAATATCCCATTCATTCTTAATCATAAAGGGTTTCCAATCACAGTGATGTCATCTAAGTTCATAATTTTGTGATTCGTTACAGAAATGTTCCTAATACGTAAAGCTTAGCATATTGTTAATCAAGATCTAGGAATATGTGCATTTTGGAATAGGAGGCAAGGACATTTACTTGCTTGTGTCCTGATAATTAAAGTCCACTCCAACCCAACAGTACTATGAAGATGGGATAAAGTAAGACCAGTTTATTGTGAGCAAGATGTTCTGAACAGAAATTAGAAATAGCCAGGTTTATGTCGGGCCCAACCACAAAGACAAGACAGTGAAATTAAATCCAATCCAATCCTTCATTTGCGTCTACCTAATGGACAGAATCTTGCCAAAGTAAAACCCTCTGACCTACTAGGTGTATCCTGAGAGATTCCGGGGTGTTGCTACCCTGAACCTCTTTCCAACTTTCTCATCAAGACAGTGCAGTTTCTTGATCCTAGTTTCTCTCTGGAGTGACTGGCTTCATCCCTGGGGAACTGTGGTGTGGTTGAGATTCCCCCGTTGCTTCTCCAAGGGCATATTCCATCACAGTTTAGGTGACATCTTTCCCCATCCAGAGCAAACCTAATTCCATTAAATAATTGGGCATAGCGTCCTACTTTGGTTTTATTTCAAAATCTGTCCTGCTTTTTTTCTTCAGTGTTTCCCACAGAGAAGCCAATTCAGAACTGTAACTGGAGGCCTGGATGGGAGATCCAAACATAACATCACATGTGAACAGAGTTTGCATCCAGTGATAGTCAAGTTCTGTTTGCCTTTCCCACAGTCACCCTGGAGAACTGGAAAGCAAATTAAAATAGAAATGGGATCTGCTCAAGTTTTTGACCACAAGACTTTTTCAGTTACGCATTTGCAAAACCTCAGCTCTACGAGAGGTTGGCCAAGTCTGCTTAAATTACAGCCTCAGTTTTTAGAGAACAGGTCGGGGTTTTCAAACTTGTCATTATATAGATTGTCAAGCTTTTTTTAAAAGAAAAAGAGAAAAAAAATCTCTGATTTTGGTTCTGTTATGATTTGAACCCTGGCAATGGAAACAGAGGAAATAAGCCTGGTTTTAAAAACAATGCATAACATCACTGATTTACTTTAAAATCATTATGGTTACCTTTGATGCTTTCCACAATAAGGGGAAGTATTTCAAACAAACCTTCTAGGGTTTAAATATTAGAAGAAAAATATTCAATTCCTAACACAACTTTGGTCCCAATCATATGCTATAATGTTTTCTGCACCTCACCCAAAACAGCGAAGGGGGTACATGGAAGCTTCCTCCTCTTCCTCTTTCTTCCTTCTTCCTTCTTTCCTCTTCCTCCTCCTCCTTCTCCTCCACCTCCTTCTCCTCTTCCTTTTTTCCTCCTCCTCCTCCTCCTCCTCCTCCTCCTCCTCCTCCCTCCCTCCCTTCCTTCCTTCCTTCCTTCCTTCTTCCTGCTTCCTTCTTCCTCCAGAAGACACGCTGTGGACTTCTTCTATAACTTGCAAGCACTTATTTGTAAGGCTGTGCCTGATGTTAAGCCATCCCCAAATTTACAAAATGCACGCAGAGGTGTTCCAAGTGAGATAATTCAAGGCCAAATGCAGTGCAGCTAGTGTGGTGATGACCACGGGAGAAAGAAGGGAAAGGAAAGCTCTGGAAAAACGGGGCAGGAAAAAGAAAGGTGTCCTCCACTTAGGCTTAGTCATCTTGAGTTTGCATGGATCTTTCCTGTTTGCTGATGCAAAATCGGTTTAATGTAATACATAAAATAGAAAGATTCTAACTTTTCTGAAGAGCTTACAGCCTGACGTAAATGTTGCCCATGGGTTTTATGCTGGCTGGCCTATTAAAGGACACTGCTGATGGAAGCCAGACCAATTGTGCCTTGATGTGGAGGCTGACATGTTCAAGAGATAAGGACCTATTAGAGATTAAGTCATCCAGTTAAGTCCATTTTCTAGCTTTTAAGCACAATGTTAGCTTGCAAAAACTGTAGATTGGTGTTGGGGGAAGCTTCATTCAACCTTTTAGCAAAGTCCCAGCCGGGGAGAAGAAGTGTCTTCTCCTCCGATTAGCAATTTGCAATGAGCAGTCTAAGGCCAGATCCTCTGGAAAGCAGGAAAAAAAAAAACCCAAACCTTCATCTGTTTCCAGCCTGCAGCTCAGGACCGAAGCTATTCCAGTGCCCTTAAACATGGGAAAAGAGCCAGATTAAGCTGGGTTAATACATTAATGTCCACAGTGACAATGTGGCTCTCTCAAGAACAGTCAGAACAAGGATCCATCTGCCGATTGCATCTCCGCTGCCTTCCATTCCCTCTGTCAAAAGAGCGGGAGGTCTCTCTGACGAAGACTGCCAGGAGCTCAGAGAAGTAGAGCAACTGAACGAAGGATGGCACATTAGTCTTGCAAATCAAGTCTGAAGTCGTAAGATCTAATTTTAGATCCACTATTGTCTTTTCATTATTTATAAAGCCCGGGTGGTATGGAGCAAGCTAAAAAAAAAAAAAAAGATCCGAAGGGGAAATTTTTCCCCACCTGAAATGGCTTTTCACAATCAGCCCCTTCAAGGAAACAGAATGCTTAAGAAAAGGGGATGTTGGTTGCATTACAAAGCGGCAACAGAGATGTGATTATTAACCAAGAAGCTTCCAAGGTTCACTTGGTTTTATTAGTATATTAAATATCAAGGGCTTTAGCTGCTAGAATAATGAACAGTGCCAGGATTTAACCTTATTTAACCTTCTGAGTGCTGGGCTAAAACTCATTAGTTCTGCTGTGCCCTTTTCAGGGGGAAATGTGGATGAATGTGAGTTTTTGTTTACTGAATTGGCAATTTAATCACCCTTTATTCAATACAGTGAAAAGGAGCCGAGATTGAAGCTCTGACAAGATGCATGTGAAAATCATTTAATGAAGCAATACGTAAATCAATTTAATAACTTTGGCAGGGGTGGGTGTGCAGGGGAGGAGCCACATTAGATTAGATTTTATTAATTTTGGTCAGTGATCAACTTAAGGGATGGACAATCAGAAGAGCCAAGATGCCATGACTGCAGGGTCAAAGCGATAAAAAGGGAAGGACCCTTCATTGTACATCCATTTCCCCCATCGTGGCTTTTTGGCTTCCCTAATCTTTAGTCAATAGTGTTATTATTACTGCAACCTGGGGAGGGGGGACCAGAAGTCCTTCTTATGTTCTTTCCATGAACTGCATGTTATCCATTCACATGTGATTTTTATGAACTTTCCAATTGTTCTTTAAGTTCTTCATTGTGTTACGCGCCGTTCTGTTTGCTCCTTCAAAGGTTTCCGTGTTGTTGTTCTTGCTATCCTGTTTGGTTCAAAGTTTTGCTTGTTCTGCAGCACATTTGCTTACTTCATGTGGCAAACCTGTTGAAGAGAGTAAGGAAGACGACCTTGATGGGAATATGCAAAAATGTTCTCCTGGGGAAAAGGGGTTGAAACATTTTTTAAGTTCTAGAAATGAGACAACGTTTGGAAGTGCCTCAGGCAGAGGCTGACCTGATTCAGTGGAGTCTGTAAGAAGGGTTGGGAGATACAGAACAATCAGACTTGGAAGATTCTGTTAATAGAGGATCTCAATAAAAACATTTCTTGATTAGAGTTGATTTCCTAGCCTGGTCTATCAATTTTTTTTCCATTACTTGCAGACACAGTGATCATCTCTGAGGGCTTCATTTCTCTGGAATTGTTGATACCTTTTCTTACTCATGAGCCAAAGAGCCAATCTATATCCATAATTGGAGAGGTGGTGAAGTAACAAGTATTGGAAGCTGGAATGACTCCTCCAGATGCTTCCCCAGATGCCTCTCCAGATGTCAGCTCAGAGAAGGATGAACCAGTCCCAGGTGCATCTGTTGGGGAGTTGGCCAATGGTTTCAAGCAACTGTCTGAGGGGGATTTGGCTGAAACGCAGCGGCGACAGGACAGCCCTGAGGCTCCAGGTGGGGAAAGCACGCAGCTGGAGCTGGTCAGTGCCTTCTGCACCTGATCCAAGAACACGTAGGGCAGAGAAAAGGCAGGAGCAGAGAAGGTCAGCCCAATTATGCGTGAGGAGGCAGCCTCACTCCCCTTGATGGACAGCACCAGAAGCTGGCTGTTTAGCACAGCAGACAGTATGCATTTCCTAGCTGTGTCTTTTCTGGTTGTTGTGATCTCTGCCTTGCTTTGGACTGAGACTTGTACTGAGTTTAATTTGGCCTTATGGACTCATTGGCCAAGGCTCTATGGACCAGCACTGGTCTGCTTTGGGGCTGGGCTTAATTTGGACAGTTTTGGGGGTTTGGTGGAGGGAAGTGCTGGGGAATATTAATAAACCCACTAAACCACCGTCATGTGTGCGTGTGAGTGAGCGGGAGAGCACAGGAGCTGACACTATGATTCTGAAGAAATAGGCCAGATCAGATTGGATGAAAATAAAAGAAGTTGTGTTCTGACCTTCACAAAAGGTTCTGAGGCTTCACAAAAGCACGAAACAAACTCCTTGTCCCAACAAAACTCCATTTAATTTGGCTATAATGTGAATTCCTGTTCCTTAACTGTTCCCTTCTCCTGGCAGCTCTGTGCATGTGCACACTGGGAACAGGCTCCAGCTATTCTTCTTCTCCACTGATCTCTGACTCCGAAGGCAGCTGATAACTGTTGGACGGCCCTGGCCCCATCTCTGCCTCCGACCCAGAGCCCTCGTCAGAGCCTTCCCCAAACTCCAGGACTGGCCCATGTTCCTCCCCAATCTCCTCACTGTCTGAATCTGCCACCAGCTCTGCTGGCTGCTGGAGGGCCACAACAAATCATCATATGCTTGAACCTCACATTCACCAGCTGCCAGTCTGCCATGAACTATGGAGGGAGGGGACTGGATGTGGGGCAGAGACTAATGACTCATCGTACCTTCCAGAGAGACTGTCTCAAGGTCAAAGTGCTGGGAATGGAATGCAGCAGCTCACCAACTAGCCCCCTATTGAAGAGACCATGCCCAGTTTGGAGTTAAAAACAAGCGAGGCTGTGGTGGCATGTGACAGAGGTTGTCCATAGCATAAGTTCTATCTCAGTCTTTCTATCTTTCTGTACAGTCCCTTGATACGTTTAATTGTTTTTAAGATTTTTAATTGGGTGGCCCATGTAATTGTGGCAATCTGTTGTAAAAACCATTTAAATGGCAACATGGAGACTACCATACACATAAACCCACTGGTAACATCTGTCCCATCAAAATTAAAAATAAATAAAATATAAACACCCCTACATTAGCACATAGTCATACTATTGAAATGCAATATATTAACACATAATCATCCAAAGTTCTGAAAAACTTATACTGCTGGTGAAGAAGGCAGTGGGGGGGGGGGGTGCTCATCTTTTTAATTTTATTTTATTTTGTATTTATTTATTTGTCAAAAGTTTTCAATATAACAGAAACAAGAATAAACATAAGTTGAAATATAAGAAATAGGAACTAATAATTGGGATCAATAGGACAGGGACAGTAGGCATGATTGTGTGCTTATGCACATCCCTTACAGACCTCTTAGGAATGGGGTGAGGTCAACAGAGGTTAGTTTGAGGGTAAAGGAGTGGGGGTTTGAGCTGGTGACAAAAGAGTCCGGTAGTGAGTTCCAGACATTGACCACTCTGTTGCTGAAATCGTACTTCTTGCAATCGAGCTTGGAGTAGTTTACATTTAGCTTATATCTGTTGTGTGCTCTTGTGTTATGGTTAAAGCTGAAATATTCATTAACTGGTAAGACATTGTAATATATGATTTTATGTACTATACTTAAGTCCAATCTTACCTGGCATAGTTCTAGGTTGTCTAAGCCTAGAATCTCAAGTCTGGTGCTGTAGGGTATTCTGTTGCGAACAGAGGAGTGTAGGACTCTTCTGGTAAAGAAATAAAAATCATGTTGCTTTCCTCTTCAGTGCTGCTCTTCGGGGATCTTAGATGTGTTAGCGGTCAAAAAAACAAGACACAATCCAAAGGTTTTTAAATAGCTTATAAGCTATAGGTCCACTTCTACTATTTCAATCTCAATACATGTACAGTTAAAACAAGGTCTGTTACAACCAGGCAGGAAAAGATCCAGTGCAGGGATAGCATTTAGTTTTGCAGTCCATATTTAGAACTGGAACCAGATTTCAATCTCCTGATCCTGGGATCTTAATTAAATAAAGCATTTTTTTTAAAAAAAATGACACATCTTACATATGAGTTTGATTACCCGTTTCCTGCATTTACTTCTTCAGCACCATCTACGTGTCTGTGTTATCACAGCACTTAGAGGCATTTATTCCCTAAAACCTTCTCAACGAGACACAGATGGATTTCATGAACTGCAAACCTCACTCGAAGTTTGCTGCAGGATATGGATTTTTTCCCGGTGGCTGAAAAGATTAGGAAAAAGAAGGAAAAAAAGAAATAACAAAGCAAAGGTCATTTCTTTGAAATGTAGCTCTGTGAGGACATCACTAAAGTTGTTTGAGGTCACCATTAAAGTTCAGTACGAGGACACTGGTTGTCTTAAAAAGCCTACTGAGAAAGGAAGACCAGCCACAGGGTGGTCTAGTTCATACTTCTTCTGATAACTCGATGGAAGGGAACAATGATTCATGAGTTCTGGGAGGACTCTCAACTTTCCAACCTATTTCCTGGTGATCTTCCATCCCAGCACTAGTCAGAGCAAACCCTACGTAGATTCCAAGAAATGGATGGGAGAGTTTGCCATTGTTTTTAACTCTGTTAGTGGATAAATTACACTGATTGTTTAATTACAGGCAAGTGAGATGGCCAGCTACAGAAATTCAGTCATCCAGATCCTTCTAGGGAACATGTAGAGGCAGATGAGTAAAAGAATGGTGCACCACTGTAAAGAAGGGATTGGACATGAGAGGCTTTCTTTACATTCCTTGAGTAGGTCCTTCTGCCATCTTTCCATCTCCTACAGTGAAGGCAAGGTCACGCTAGGGTTTGGCTCCTGGTGCCTGCTTCCATCTGTGATGGGGTGGTGTTATCACATTGCTTCAAGGACAGGGCATGTCTAATTCCTTATTTATTTATTTTTATAAACAAATGCTTTTGTGAAGAAGGACCACAAGATGGTCCAACTCCACTTGCAAATATTGCAAGTTAAGTGAATGTCCTGCAGGAACATTTAGTCCAAGGTTTCTCTCAGGGGAAATTGTCTGAGATATGCCTGAATATTTTTTATGAAGACAGCAACCCAGGATCTACAGTACATTCCAAAGAACAATCAGAATTTATCAAATGCAAATGCGGGGACCTACAGAGGAGTCCCTGGCCCCATCTGTTCCTCCAATGCAAAGCCCTCATCAGAGCCTTCCCCAGACTCCTCACTGTCCGAATCTGCCATCAGCTCAAAAAGTTAAGATGTCGACTATGAGCATCCAATTAAAGTCCCGCCCTTTTCTCCATGTGCCCCATGTGCAGTGTACGTAAAGAGAGGTGAGGCTTAGATTGTGCCGTTGCAGATCCCGTCTCTATTAGATTCACTTGGCTGCAAAGATGGGAATTTGTCAGGCATGAAAGACGAAGACCACAGGTGATGTTTCAATTAAACTGGTTGATTATTACTCATACCTGTGCACAGGAATCTACTCAACAAATGCTCAGCACTATTTTGGTGCTAGGTAAGGTTGAACTTGGACCATTTGTGGCCATGTCATGATTCTAAGCTGATTTCTCTTTTGATTCCGCCCCTAGTTTCTGGCACTCCTCCTACAAAACTAAAGATTGAATTTCTGCCTGAAATTAGACAGCATGGGAGAAGGAAGCAGATAAGCTCCCGTTAGTCTTGCCAAAATGTGAGGGAAGTGATCCAGAACTTAAATCTAGGCTAGGAAGCAAGACAAATTTTCTCTCACCTGGTAGACCGAAGGGGAATGTTCTTATTTACTAATAATTAGTTCAGATTTATGGACTGTATGGGAGGGAGGCAGCTCCATGGTTTGCAAAAAGAGGGGAAAATGCCATTCTGGCTTCTTCACTATCTTGTTAAAATTTGTTTTTCTTTCAGGATGTTTTCTCTCAGCCTTTTGATGGATACAAGTGATCTTACGCCTACTTCTGAAAGTATATTGTTTTTATGGATTATTTTACCTTGAATATTCAAATGTCTGCTTTGCCTTTAATTCTTTTTTATTAAAATGCTTTTAAGGGAAGAGTTAGTTTCACAGTCTTGGTATTATATTACAAATGTATTTTATAGTCTTTCCAAATGTACAACTTCATCCTGCCTTTAAGTATAATTTAACATCAGGCTCTTTGCTATGAAAACAGTGTGTGACAAAATATGTTCCTGTCAGTATGTGTGAAACACTGAAAAATATGGGTTGCAAATTCTCCTAGCAGTTCACCAGAGTGATCCAGGATTTCTCTTTATGGGAACCTATGAACAAAATTCCTGAGTGTTTTATAAATACATAAAAGGACATTGAGATGATGATTTGCCTTAAATTTTAGCCAATTTCAGAGTTTTTTTTTTTCTAAAATTCCAGACTGCTTTTGTGACATTTAAATGCGTAACAGTGCAAGTAACCTTTGCCTCTCACTCTACATGGTACGAATGTACTAAAGAAATACTATAACAGAAGAATATTGAACAGAAACAGAATGAAAAGTTAACAGAATGGAAAGCTTTAATACAGGCATTGTGATAGTTTGCGTGAGCCATTATTTTGCTGTATGCCACTTAAAAGAGATAAAGTGCATTTGGAATGATAGCCTTAAGGATTCCTTAAGAACTTAACAGGTTTATTTTGGAAAAAGCTTTCATGGTTTATAGCCTGTTTAACAAACAGTTGGAGTGTTGTTGAATATGAATCAAGGAGAAATAAAAGCAACGAGGTGCAAGAGGAAAATAGGCAGAAAATATGATAATTGCATGGCATAGCACATACAACACACAAGTATCTTATATAATAATAGATTTCCTTGCAATTGGTGAACTGAGACAGATAATATTTTTTGAAAAAAGATACTTAGATTTTAAGCTTCAAAAGTCTTTTTCTTCTCCATTTAAAATATGTATGCTGATCATGGAAAAATAAACTAGGTAATTCCACCTTTTTTATTTTTGCTATTAGATATGAATGTCCAATTTGCCTGATTTCCAGACAAATGAAGGAAGGTTAACTCTGATGAATCAAGCCAGTATGACAAGGTTCTTCATGACCTTAGCAAAACTGGAGAAATCCATCAACCACTGTTTACCTTTTAACTTATTCCCTTTCAGTCCATTTTATTTGCTGCCTATACTTGTCTAAAGTTGGATTTATCCTATGGGATAGAGAATTGGTTGAATATCCCTCCAGTTACTCAACCATTGAAAAAGTTCATCCTCTAAAGTAAACATTAAAGAAACTACTATAGTACGCACCATGGATTTCAAAGCACTTCTCCTGTCATCTTTCAAAGTTGTCAATCATCTTCCCAAGTTTGAACATGGGAAGCTGGTATGCTGCTTATGTCCCTTTTGAGAAGAATGTTACGAGCCCTTAAGTGTGATCATTTCACTGCTTTCTTCCCCTGTTGGTTTCTTATGATTTATCAATTGTTGTTTATTACGATCTGACTTATTACTTGCTGTTTATATGTTCACTGTGGTCTTATATACCAGAGATGCATAAGAGATACCAACAAAGAATGTTATAATTCTATGATCATTCTGAGTTTCATCTCAAGAACAAGCAGGAAGAAGAAAGGGAGAAGCAGATTAGCTTCGCTATTTTTCTCTAGTGCTTCGTATTGCTGCAATTCCCTATTTTATTTCCTTGAACTGAAAGCAGGAATTTTTGCAAAATAACATGTCAATAGTTTATGACACCAAGCATTTTTTTTTAAAAAAAAAGATCTTTGTTGAGTTTTTGCAACAGATTCAGGTGATTTTATCCATATGTGCTAATTCTGTAAATCAGGGAGTGTGGTATATCTTACAAATGTAGTGTGAAAATTAAACCCAGATTCCCTATTTTTTTTTCTTAAAAAAGAAAACATTTTTGTTAAAAAGCTAGGAACACCTAAAATGTGTAACACTGACAATTATTCTTTTTCAAAAGTCTGGAATTCTGCCCAACCAGAAATATAAAAATAACCATTCTCAAAAGGTATAGAAGTGTCCCCCTATACACTTAGATTAAAGAGATAACTATTTAAACATTTTTAATTTTGAATATTTGTGTCATAAATTTATGGATGATTATTTTTATTCCTTGATGTTTATCTTGTCATCAAAAGATGTTTTACACACATTGCACTTTTTTTTTTTCCTGAAGATGGCCTTGGGTAATTCGATAAACATTTCTCCTCTGTTTCACCTTCCCTCTTTCCTTTTGCCTTGCATGAGGTCATTTTTCAAAAAGAAAAGGAAAGGAAAGAAAATGACATTTTCCCATCTCCCACTAGGTAATTAATTTTATGTTTCACACCCTTAGCACAGATACTCTTCAACCTTGCTAAAGAAAACTTCCCAGTTGTGTGCTGGGACAAATTTAAAATACATACAGACAAGGTTAAAATAGGCAAAAGAAAATAAATGCCTTGGATTGTTAGACACCAAAAATGAGTGCAGGGAAAAGGAAGTAAAACAAACCCTGATTAATTTTGTTTCCACATTGGTGCTTGTTGCTATCATAGCATAGTGAATATAGAACAATAGGGTTAGAAAGGACCTTTGAGGTCTTCTTGTCCAACTCTGGACAATGGCTGTCCAATCTCTTCTAGGAAACCTCCAGTGCTGGAGTGCCCGCAACTTCTGGAGGCAACTTCTGTTGCACTTGGTTCATTGTCCTCATTGTTAGGAAGTTTCTTCTTAGTTCCAGCTTGGATGTCTCTTGAATCATCTTGAAAACATTGCTTCTTGTCCTGCTCCCAAATGCTTTGGAGAATAGATATGTTTTTTTATACAGAAATAGATGACGTCTGTGTCCTTGAAAACATTCCCATGAAAAATTGGTCAATTCTTTTCAAAAAGTTTGACTTACACTGCACCTAAAAACAGAATAATTAACATATTTGGATTTTTCTGTGAACTAAAAATCTTGTACATTAACAAGATCTGATAATTTAGCCAATAATTTCACACCAACAGTCATATCCGTTGAAAGAGTCCTGTTAGCAGGATTTGATCGAGGGAAGCAAACAGTGTAACTTGGTAAAGTTTAGAAGCTAGAGCACTAGGGCAGATTGTTTTCTGTATGGATTTACAAATGCGGATGGACATGGTTTTAATTTATTATTCATTCTACATTCTATTCTACTGAGACTTGGTGAAAGAATTAGCATTGGCTCCCATCTATAGTGGTTATTTAGAAATAATCTCGTAGAGTGTGGAAATGTTATTTTTACAGAGATTCGGGACTTATAGATCACTCTTCAGATTTAGCAAGAAGTTATTGTGGCTTCCTGTTTAGCAATCAAGAAATATAAGATAACTTTTGCTGCTTTTGAGACTAAGTGGGTCAACTTCTAAATATGATTTGTAAAATTTCTAATGCTAAAGGTTTAACATTTTGATAACTGCATCCAAGCACAACTGCTTGTTTTTATAACACAGTGTAAAAGTAAAGGCATCTATCTATCTATCTATCTATCTATCTATCTATCTATCTATCTATCTA
>NW_020769320.1:6728746-6762081 GCF_900518735.1 Pseudonaja textilis | reverse complement strand
TGAGTGGACCTGAGTGAGAACTCCTTGAGTCCTCAGGACATAACACCCCTTCCCCCCAGATGCGAACACGCATAGTCCTTGAGGTAGATGGGGGGTTTGTGTTGGCGCCCGGAGCGGCGCAACTCGGGAACATTGTCTGACTGTTCGGTATCAGTCTGTGACGGTTGAGCTGGCATAGTGTCGCCAACACTCTCTCTGGACTAGGCATCCTCGGAAACCACCGGGTTGGTTTCTGGGGTCAAGCTCTCGTAGGTTGGATCCGGTTGGTCAACTCTCTGGGCACTGTTGTCCGAGTTTGGGCTGACCGGAACGACCGCTGGCGCAGACTGGTCACTGGGTGCGGTGTGGCTGGGTGGCGGATGAGACGGTTCCCCTGCGACTGGAGACTCTGGATTCTTGTTTGCGAGGTTGCTGAGGCGCCTTCTGAGTTGGTCTATGTGTCTCCTCCAGACGCGACCATCCTCCAGCCTGACTCTATACGATCTCGGCCCGGTGACGGCGATGACCTCGCCCGGAATCCAAAGTGGGTCCCCAGCGAAATTCCTTGCGAATATCGGCTCCTGTAACATAAAATGTCTAACCCCCGAAGTGGAAGCGAGGGGAGAGTCAGGGCAGTATTGTGGGTGCAGTCTATCTAATACAGTCCTCAGGCGCCGGCCCATCAGAAGTTCCGCTGGGGACTTATTGGTGACCGCACAGGGGGTTGAGTGCTGGCTCATCAGGAACCGTGAGAGTTTGTGGTGCCAGTCATCTCTGCCAAACCTAGCGAGGGCCTCTTTGGTGGTCCTGACGGCCCTTTCGGCCAACCCATTACTCGCAGGGTGAAATGGGGCTGTGAAAATGTGGCGAATGCCTAGGTTGGCTGCAAAACGGCTGAATTCTACTGATGCGAACTGTGGGCCATTATCGGAGACCAAGGAGTCGGGTAGTCCATGTGTAACGAACAGGCGCGTTAACACGTTGGTGATTGCTAGTGTGGTGGTCGTGGATAGCTGCGCCACGTCTATCCATTTGGAATAAGCGTCCACGACCACTAGGAACATCTTTCCATGCACGGGGCCGGCCAGATCGATATGGATTCTAGACCAAGGGGCGCTGGCGCTCTCCCATCTGGTAGGGGTGGCGATGGGGGGAGCAGGACGGGATTCCTGGCAAATGCTGCAGGAACTTACCCAATTGACAATGTCCTCATCTAGACCCGGCCACCACACGTAGCTGCGTGCCAACGCCTTCATTCTCACAATGCCGGGGTGTCCCTCGTGCAACGCTTCCAGGACTCGGGTACGCAGCGAGGTCGGAATGACCACTCGAGTGCCCCACAGAAGACAACCCTGCAAACTGGACAGCTCCTGCATGCGAGTCTTAAAGGGTGCGAATTTGTTATCAACATTGCCTCCCGGCCACCCCCTCCTCACCCAGTCGAGCACCTGGGCGAGCGTTTGGTCTGCCTTGGTTTTGGCGGCGATGTCAAGGGCGGTGATGGGCAGGTCCAACTGGGTGATTTCAAAAATGGCATTGACAGGAGCTGGGTCTTCAGCCGGAGCGGGTAAGGGGCAGCGACTGAGCGCGTCAGCGTGGGATAGAGTTTTGCCCGGGCGGTGGATAAGTTTGTATGAGTAGGCCGCTAGGAAAAGTGTCCACCTTGTCATCCGAGGGGAGAGGACTTGAGGTGTCTGTTTGTCGCCGGCCAGTAGGCCCAGGAGGGGCTTATGGTCGGTGACCAGTTCGAAGAAGTGGCCAAAAAGGAATTCGTGAAACTTTTTCACGGCTGCAACAGCTGCTAGGGCTTCCTTGTCTATTTGGCTGTAATTTCGCTCCGTGGCCGAGAGCGTCCTGGAGAAAAAGGCAATGGGGGCCTCGGCGCCATTGGCGAGTCGGTGACTAAGGACCGCCCCAATTCCAAAAGGGGATGCGTCTGCTGCCAGTACTAAAGGAAGGTTGGGGTCGAATTGGATGAGCACTGCCTCTGACGTAAGTAGTGATTTGACGGCGTTAAACGCCTGGTCTTCTTTGTGCCCCCAGTGCCACGGTGACTTTTTGTCTAGTAATCTGTGTAGGGGTTCGGCTATTGATGCTTTATGGGGCAAAAAGGATGCATAAAAGTTTAGGAGCCCCAAGAAAGCTTGTAGCTCCGTTTTGGAGGTCGGTGTGGGAGCTTCGTGGATCGCCCTGACCTTGGACTCCAGGGGGTGAATGCCAGAGGCGTCAATTTTATAACCCAGAAAGTCCACCTGTCTAGTGGCAATGGCGCATTTTTCTTTTTTTAACTTGAGGCCATGCTGTCTGAACCTCTCTAACACTGCTCGCACTCTCTGGAAGAGTTGGGGTCTGTCCCTGGCCGAGACCAAGATGTCATCGAAGTAGGGTACTACACCAGGGAGGCCCTGTAAAATCCGCTCCATGAGGGATTGAAAAATACCCGGGGCAACACTTACGCCAAATTGGAGACGCTTGCATCGGAAGGCACCCCTGTGAGTGATGATGGTCTGAAGTTCCGCTGTTTGGTTATCAACAGGGAACTGTTGATATGCTTGAGACATGTCCAATTTAGCAAAAATACTGCCCGGTTCGAATGTGTGCAATAAGTGCTGAATGACGGGCACGGGGTAGGCACTAACTTGTAAATATTTATTGATTGTTGTCTTGTAGTCCGAGCAAATTCTCAGGCTACCATCTTTTTTGAGGGGTGTGACAATGGGCGTCTCCCACTTGGCGAAATCTGTTGGCTCAATGACCCCTTGGTTTAGTAGTTTATCCAATTCAGCGTCTAGTTTTGGTCGAATAGCAAATGGAACTCTACGTGGTTTTAATCTGATTGGGACTGCCTGGGGGTCAACGGTGAACGAGATGGGGGTTCCATTATAACACCCCAGCTCCTCGCTGAACACATCTGCGTAGTCAGCGAATAAGGAGTCAGTGTCTGAGGTTGAGACAGCATGGACTCCTGTTAACCCTAGGCCGAGGTGGGGAAACCAATCAAGCCCCAATAAGGTGGGTAGATTGCCGTTAACTACCACTAGAGGTAGGTGGCCTTTAAAAGCTCTAAAACTGACAAAGAACTTGCCTCTGCCGATCACGGGAATGGCCTTCCCCTGGTAGTCCTTCAGACCGAACTGGCATCTCTGAAGCCGGGTAGTAGATAGGCTGGGGTGGAGTCTCTTGAGGGTGTTCCACGAGATTATTGAGAGCGCTGACCCTGTGTCAACCTCCATGTGGCACGGTTTACCTTCTAGGGAAACGGAGAGAGAAATTTTACTAACAGAGTGGCAAGTACGCCTGGCAAGGCGGTGCGTGCGACAGTTTAATACTTGCCTCTGTGGTCCCGAGTGCGAGGACGGGGGTCTTTGCGCAGCGCTTTGGGGGGCTTGGCAGACTCTCGCAATGTGCCCCCTCTTATGGCAGTTGTTGCAAGCGGCTCCTTTAAACTTGCAGGTGGCCCTTTGATGTGATCCCCCACAGGCTAGGCACAGGGTGATGTGCTTGGGTGGACCGGTGTATTCTTGTTTGGCCCCTACCTGCGACCGTCTGTCATTGGTGAGGCGATGGACATCGTTCTCATCGTTGTGGCCTTCCCCTGCTTCCACCTCTTCGGAATGGACTGGGAACGCTGCTAGCTTGGCGCTTGGGCCCTGAATTTCGGTGGCTGAGTTCGTTGCTAGCTCGGCTGCTAGGGCCTCCTCTACCGCTTGCGCGAGGTTGAGGTCTTTTTTAGCTAGCAGTCGCCTCTGTAGGTTGAGATCCTTGACCCCACAAACTAATTGATCGAGGAGCATGTCCTCCAGGTATGTTCCAAACCCGCAGTACAGGGCTGCTGTTCTGAGGGCGGCCATATATTGGTTGATGGTCTCCTTACTTGATTGCTTCCTCATTCGGAACGTGAACCTCCTGGCGATTTGTGAAGGCCTGGGAGCGTAGTGGTTTGTGAGGATCTCAAGCAACTCGGACCACGGAACGTTTTTCAATTCTCTCGGCGCCACGAGTGCTGCAGCGGTATCGTAAACGGTGGCTCCGCAGTAGATTAGGAAATAGGATTTTTTCCGATGCTCTCCCGCATCCGACAGGCCGACCGCATCAATGTAATGATTGAAACGGTTCTTATACGATTCCCACTTCTCTTCGTCTGGTTTAAACGCCGGGAATACTGGATTGGAACTCATGGTGCTGGAACGGCTGGGCTACCTGCGGAAAAATCTCTCTGGGACTACGAACGCTCGTGAGTTACTAGTGATATCAGCTCTGGAGAGGTTTTTTGCTACCCTCTCTTTCTCTCTCTCTGGGTTACCACGTTGGCTGCTAGCCGTTGGAGGTGTCTTGATTCGCGCCAAAAAAGTGGGCGTTAGTGACTCTCTACAGCGCTGTGCTGTGATTCCTACTGGCTCGAAATTCAAATGACACCCGTTTGAATTTCGCGCCAAATGCAGAGCGGCTGCGGCTCGCAGCGCTTCACTTTCCCCGTAGCGGGGCTAACAAGCGGCTACAGACGCTTCTAACTATTTGACTCAGACTGCTTTCTCTGGCTGCGGATCTGCGTTTGCTCTTTTTGATCGCTCGTTTCGCTAGCTGACCGTTCTCTCTGGCTGCGGATCAGCGTTTCCCTTGTCGCCAGCCGATCGCTCTCTCTGGGCTGTAGATCGGTGGCTAGTGACTCAGCGGTTGCAAGGTGCTACTGGTAGCTATTCCATCCTCGTCGCCAGTGTTAGGTTTGAGCAATGAGAGGCTGACCAGAGCATGAGTGCAACAGTACTTTATTTTACAAAATAAAGGGCTGACCGTGCTTGCCAAGCCTGGAACTGGCTCGCAGCAATCAGCAGCCAGTTGGACCCCGCAGCCTGCTTTTATAGCTGGCTGCTGGGGAGAACCAACCAACGGGAATGGGGGAATAACGCCCACACAAAGTGAGTGGACCTGAGTGAGAACTCCTTGAGTCCTCAGGACATAACACCAGTGCTTCAAACTGCAGTGCTCCTCATGCCAGACAAACTTTCTTCTCACCGAGATAGGGATGCTCTTGTTGCTAAGATTTATTGCTTTTCTATCCTCAACTGAAATTTCCTCTCCTTCAAGTCAAATATAACAATAAAACTCTCCACATTCTGTCTTCCTTCTTCCCTTCCCTTTCCTGCCTCTTCTTCCAGATGCACACTTTAAATCAACCATAATCCTTCTTACCAAACGGGGAAAAATACATGGTATAAATAAAAGGGTTGCCCATCATAAATCATCCTTGGCTTTTTGGGGGGGAGGAATTTATTGGTTTTTCTATCACCAGATGAGATAAGGCCCGCATTCTTCTCCTTCTCCCTCATCCTCCTGTTCATTTTGGAAGAACCATTCAAGATCCATGCTGATAAGAAAAAGGATTCTGTATTTCACCGAGGCCTTAAAAAAATAATCCGTCGTGGGGTAGAATTAGCTCCAAGGCTGTTCACATTCCTTCCCCGTTAATGTTTTGGTAGTGGTGGGTCACCAAAGGGGAGTTCACCAAATACTATTGAATAATCGGTGATCTTGAAAGACTACGTACTCCCTTATTCCTCCTTTTGACAGACATTCTTCACACTTGGCACACCCTAGTGTGTTTTTTGTGTGTGGGAACTAGAGAGGCTCTTCCGTTCTGACATATCTGGTTTCGGGTCCATTTGTTTATCACTGTTTTAGAGCCATGGACTTTGGCAGACTTTAAAAGCAGGGAGCAAAAAGGAGGTGGCCATGGAAAATCCCAAACCCTTTGGGCAGAAACGGACTTGACTCAAAGCTCCAGAGGAATTCTGAACTCTGGAAAAGGCTAAACCAAACACCACTGATCCAAACGGAATGCACTGACCAGAAAATTACAATGAAATGGGATAAATACTTTGGTTTCCCTTGGTTTATATTTTAACATATAAGGACGCAAAATGTTCCTACAATTATGTGTGAGGTTATATCCCTGGGAGGTGCCCATAGTTCCAACTGAAGCTGGGACTATAAAATGCAACCAATTGGTTTCCATATCCCTTGCTTGCTTGTAATTGCTTTTTATTTACACTATATGGGCGAGAATCGATTGGGGATGCCGGTGTCTGCATACTTATTTACTTGGGCCCAATACAGGCATAGTCAGGAAATAGAATGTCAAAAGGTGTTATGCATTAGATATCATATTTCATTGGACACAAGGTTTCTTGTTCCAGGTAGCAATAGCAATAGCATTTCAATCAATCAGAATAGAACTGGAAGGGACCTTGGAGGTCTTCTAGTCCAGCCCTCCCTGCTCATGCAGGAGATCCTAGAGCATTTCAGACAAGTGGCTGTCCAGTCTCTTCTTAAAAACCTCCAGGGATGAAGCACCCACAACTTCTGCAGGCAACTTCCGTTCCACTGGTTAATTGTCCTTGCTCTTAAGAAGTTTCTCCTTAATTCCAGGTTGCTTCTCTCCTTGGTTGGTTTCCACCCATTGTTTCTTGTCCTGCATACAGGTGTCTTGGAAAATAAGTTGACCCCACTCCCCTCAAATCCTGGAAGACTGCTATCATGTCACTACTCCTTCCTTTCTCTAGACTAGCCAAACCCAAATCCTGCAACCGTTCTTCATGTGTTTGTTAGACATATGTTTATATACCGAAAATGATATGATATATGATATGATATAATAATCTATAATATAATGTAATGTAATATAATGAGAATGATATGCCACTCGATATTGCTTTTGCATCCTTCTCTAAGCGGTTTGCAAAGTCAGCCTCTTGCCCCCAGCAAGCTCTTCTCTGGCCATCGCTGAGGGTAGACATCCGTGCCAGTTGCCACCTGTGGGAAACAAGCAATTTGCTGGCAAAAGATGAACCAGGGTTTTATTTTAAATTGCACAAGGTTTTTGTTTTATATGCCTTTAAAAGCTTAAAAAATGCCCAGAGCATGAGAGGCATGTTATCTATCCTAAGCAAACAATCCAGACACATATGTGTCTTCAAGGTGGCTGGAGAGAGACAGACTAAGATGTTATGTTCGAAGGGAGGCCTGACTGACCAGGAGGGGAAAGTCTACCCTATTCCCAGGGGGTGAATTCCCAGGCAGGCCAGGGCTGGAGGGTGGCAGCCCTACCAGAGTTTCCCAGGGAAGTTTCAGTTTTGTGGTGAGCACCAGCGTGTCAGAACCTGGCTTGCGAAACCTGCCATTATTCCCAGGGAGACATGGTGAGGTCAAAAGGAGAAATGGCCCTTGCGGATCCTCGGCTTACGGAGCAAAGTGAACAAGCAAATGGATGCTCCTGGTTTAACTTTTTGCCCTTTGGGGAGCCTGGGATGGGGGTGGGGTGGTTTGTTTGGAGATGGAATGGAAGGAAGGAAAAGGTGCTTTGCCAATTCTCTCTTCCCCACTAGCGTTTCTACAAACAACAAGCGCATTGTTTCGCCTTTGCGACTGCCCCCAGCCTCTTCTCGTATGACACCCGTGTCTCAGATTCCGGGTGTTTCGTTGGGGTTTATGATGGATGAATGACGTGCTGTCTCTGAAAGCGGATAGTGAAAAATATCTTCCTGCTTGAAGGTAACAGAAGGAGAGGAGCCTTAATTCAGGAAATGGCGGCCTCTTGTTTCATTTGCCTCTCAGGTGGCATCTCATCTTTCAAGAGGAGGAGGAGGAGGAGGAGGAAGAGGAGGAAAAGGGGATCTTGGCCATTGGCCTTTTCCTAATGCCAGGCCTTTAAATGGTGACAATGACATTGTGACAAGTGACTGTGACTGTGGAAAGTGACTGTGGAGAGAATTATCCGAGGGGATCTGTTAAGTTTGGGAAATGAGAGGCTGAACCAGGGCATGGTGCAACAATACTTTATTTAAGAAATAAAGGACTGAACGTGCTTGCCAAGCCTGGGACTGGCTCGCAGCGATCAGCAACTGGTTGGACCCCGCAGCCTGCTTTTATAGCTGGCTGCTGGGGAGAACCAACCAATGAGAGGGGGCAACCGCCCCCGCAGCGCGAACGGACCTGGGTGGGAACTTCTTTCAGTTCCAGGGACATAACACCCCTTCCCCCCAGATGCGAACACGCATAGTCCTTAAGGTACGCGGGAGGCTTATGTTGGCGCCCAGAACGGCGCAACTCTGGAGAATTGTCTGGTGGTTCAGAGTCTGCAGAGGAAGGTCGGACCGGTGGGGTGTCATGAACGCGTTCCTCGGTCAGTGCTGGTTCGGGGCTCGTAGGACTGGTCACTGGGGATGTGCTCCCGTTGACTGGTCCGGACTGGTCAACCGCCTGGGGGTCATAGTTCGAGTTCGGGCTCTCCGGCTCGGCCGCAGGTGTAAACAGGTCACCGGAATTGGTGCTGCTGTGGGGTGTATGCTGTAGCCTCGCACCGGTCTGCAGCCATGAGTCACTGCTGACGAGAGTGCCTTGGCGCCTCCGCAGCTGATCCAGGTGCCTTCTCCAGATTCGGCCATCCTCCAGTCTGACTCGATATGACCTGGGTCCGGTGATGGCCACGATCTCGCCCGGGATCCACAAGGGGTCTCCAGCGAAGTTCCTCGCGAACACAGTTTCCTGTAAGACAAAATGCCTAACCTCCGATGTGGAAGCGAGGGGAGAGTCAGGGCAGTAATGTGGGTGAAGCCTGTCCAATACGGTCCGCAGGCGTCTACCCATCAGGAGTTCAGCCGGGGACTTATTAGTGACTGTGCACGGGGTTGAGTGCTGGCTCAGCAAGAAACGGGAGAGTCTGTGGTGCCAGTCTTCCTTGCTGAACCTAGCTAGGGCTTCTTTAGTGGTCCTAACGGCTCTTTCTGCCAATCCGTTGCTGGCCAGATGAAAGGGAGCCGTGAAGATGTGGCGGATGCCCAGATTGGCAGCGAAACGACTGAACTCGGCCGATGCGAACTGGGGGCCATTGTCGGAAACTATAGAGTCTGGTAGCCCGTGTGTTACGAACAGGCGAGTCAATACCTTGGTAACCGCTTGCGTGGTGGTTGTGGATAGTTGCACCACGTCAATCCATTTAGAGTAAGAGCCTACAACCACCAGGAACATTTTGCCGTGGATCGGGCCCGCTAGGTCGATGTGAATCCTGGACCAAGGTGCGCTGGTGCTTTCTCACTTAGTGGGGGTGGCAATTGGAGGGGATGGACGGGATTCCTGGCAGGGATGGCAGGAGCTTACCCATCTGATGATGTCCTCGTCGAGGCCAGGCCACCATACGTAGCTGCGTGCTAATGCCTTCATCCTGACGATGCCAGGGTGGCCCTCATGCAACACCTCCAAAACTCGGGTACGCAGTGAGGTCGGGATGACCACTCGTGTGCCCCACAGCAAACAGCCCTGCAAACTGGATAACTCCTGTAGGCGGGTCTTAAAAGGTGTGAATTTGGTTTCAACATCACTGCCCGGCCACCCCCTCCTCACCCAGTCCAGTACCTGGGCGATCGTTTTGTCTGCCTTGGATTTGGCGGCAATGTCAAGGGCAGTGATGGGGAGGTCCAGTTGGGTGACCTCAAAGATGGCATGGACCGGGGCCGGATCCTCAGCTGGAGCAGGCAGGGGACAGCGGCTGAGGGCGTCTGCGTGGAACAATGTTTTACCTGGACGGTGTATGAGTCTATACGAATATGCTGCTAGGAAAAGAGTCCACCTCGTCATTCTAGGAGACAGGACTTGAGGGGTCTGTTTGTCACCTGCTAGTAGACCCAGGAGAGGTTTATGATCCGTGACCAGCTCGAAGAAGTGGCCAAAAAGAAATTCATGAAATTTCTTCACTGCTGCGACAGCTGCTAAAGCTTCCTTGTCGATTTGGCTATAATTGCGCTCTGTTGCAGAGAGCGTCCTGGAAAAAAAAAGCGATGGGTGCCTCGGAGCCATTGGGGAGCCTGTGGCTTAACACTGCCCCAATTCCAAAAGGGGATGCGTCCGCTGCTAGCACTAATGGGAGGTTGGGGTCAAACTGAATAAGGACCGCCTCCGACGTGAGTAGTGATTTGACTGCGCGAAAAGCGGAGTCTTCCTTGTGTCCCCAATGCCAAGGCGATTTTTTATCCAAAAGTCTGTGCAGGGGTTCCGCCACAGATGCTTTATGGGGCAGGAAAGATGCGTAAAAATTCAATAGCCCCAAGAAGGCCTGCAGTTCCGCTTTGGAGGTTGGAGTGGGTGCCTCGTGAATTGCCTTAACCTTGGACTCCAGGGGGTGAATGCCTGAGGCGTCAATTTTATAACCCAGAAAGTCCACCTGTCTAGTGGCAATGGCACATTTTTCTTTTTTTAATTTGAGGCCATGCTGTCTGAACCTCTCTAACACTGCTCGAACTCTCTGGAAGAGTTGGGGTCTGTCCCTGGCTGAGACTAAGATGTTGTCGAAGTAGGGTACTACTCCAGGGAGGCCCTGCAAAATCCGCTCCATGAGGGATTGAAAAATGCCCGGGGCAACACTTACGCCAAATTGGAGACGCTTGCACCGGAAAGCACCCCTGTGTGTGACAATGGTCTGGAGTTCCGCTGTTTGGTTATCAACAGGGAACTGTTGATACGCTTGAGACATGTCCAATTTGGCAAAAATGCTGCCAGGTTCAAAAGTGTGTAATAAATGCTGAATGACGGGCACTGGGTAAGCACTAACTTGTAAAAACTTATTAATTGTGGTTTTATAGTCCGAGCAAATTCTCAGGCTACCGTCTTTTTTGAGGGGTGTGACAATGGGCGTCTCCCATTTGGCGAAATCTGTTGGCTCAATGACCCCTTGTTTTAATAATTTATCCAGTTCCGCATCTAATTTAGGCCGAATTGCGAATGGAACTCTGCGAGGTTTCAACCGGATTGGGACTGCTTGGGGGTCGACTGAGAATGAGATAGGGGTACCGTTATAACACCCCAGCTCATTGCTGAATACGTCTGAGTAGTCAGCGAATAGGGAGTCAGTGTCAGAGGTTGAGACCGCATGGACTCCTGTTAACCCCAGGCCGAGGTGGGGGAACCAATCAAGTCCCAAAAGTGTAGGGAGGTTGCCGCTAACTACCACTAGAGGTAGGTGGCCTTTAAAAGTTTTAAAATTAACAAGAAACTTGCCTCTGCCGATTACAGGAATGTTCTTCCCCTGGTAGTCTTTCAGGCTAAGCTGGCACTTCTGGAGCTGGTTTCTGGATAGACTGGGCTGTAGCTTCTTGAGGGTGCTCCACGAGATAATTGAGAGCGCTGACCCCGTGTCAACCTCCATGTGGCAAGGTTTACCTTCTAATAAAACGGAGAGAGAGATTTTACTAATGGTATGGCAAGCGTGCTTAGCGTGGTGGCGGGTGCGACAGTTCAATACTTGCCTTTGGGGTCCGGAATGTGAAAAGGAAGGGACCCGTTGTGCCGAGTTGTGAGTGGCTTGACAGACTCTGGCGATGTGCCCCTTTTTGTGACAATTGTTGCAGGTGGCTCCCTTGAATTTGCAGGTGGTCCTCAGGTGAGATCCACCACAGGATAGGCACAGGGTGATGTGCTTGGATGGGCTGATGCTTTCTTGCTTGGTTCCTACCTGCGGGTGCCTGGTGTGGGCTAGGCGGTGGATGTCGGCCGCATCACTGGGGTCCTCCTCGATGACTACCTCTTCAGAGTGGACGGAGACTGCCATTTGTTTGGAGACAGGGCCTTGGATTTCGGTGGCTGAGTGTGCTGCCAGCTCTGCTGCCAGGGCTTCCTCGACGGCTTGAGCGAGGTTGAGGTCCTTCTTGGCGAGTAGGCGCCTTTGGAGGTGAAGATCCTTGACCCCGCAGACTAGCTGATCGAGGAGCATGTCATCCAAGTAGGTCCCAAACCCACAATGGAGTGCCGCTGTTCTGAGGGCAGCCACGTACTGGTTGATGGTCTCTTTGTCTGATTGCTTCCTCATTCGGAAGGTGAACCGCCTGGCAATCTGTGAGGGTCTAGGAGAATAGTGGTTAGTAAGGATTTCTAACAGTTCTGTCCAGGGGACGTTTTTTAACTCACGTGGAGCCACGAGTGCTGTGGCAGTATCAAAGACGATGGCACCACAGTAGATCAGGAAATATGATTTTTTCCGGTGCTCCCCTGCATCAGCCAGTCCTATGGCGTCGATGTAGTGGTTAAAACGATTCTTGTATGACTCCCACTTCTCCTCATCCGGCTTGAACGCTGGGAAAACTGGGTTGGAGTTCATGATGAGAATCTCGTTGAATAATCTGTTGGTAAAATCTCTCTGGGGCAGCAGCAGGAAGGTTTTTGTGCCTCTGGAAGGCAAGTGACTTCAGCTCTGGGAGAGGTTCTCACAACTCTCTCTCTCTCTCTGGATTAACACGAGGTAGGCTGCAACGTCCGTTGGCAGCGTTTTGAAATTTGCGCCTGCGTGGGCATCAGTGACTTCGCAATACAGCACCGCGCTGTATTCTAGGGCAGAAATTCAAATGACAGCCATTTGAATTTCACGCCTAAGGAAACGAGCGGCTGCGGCTCGCAGCGCTACACTTTCCCTGTAGCTAGCGGCTACAGACGCTTCTCACTCTCACTGTTTGCTGGCCGCTCTCTCTGGCTGCGGACCAGTGTTCGCTCTCGTTGCCTGCTGACCGCTTTCTCTGGCTGCGGATCAGCGTTCGCTCTCGTTGCCTGCTGACCTCTCTCTGGCTGTGGATCAGCGGCTAGTGATTCAGCGGTTGCATTTTGCCTCTGGTCGCCATCCCATCCTCGTCGCCAGTGTTAAGTTCGGGAAATGAGAGGCTGAACCAGGGCATGGTGCAACAATACTTTATTTAAGAAATAAAGGACTGAACGTGCTTGCCAAGCCTGGGACTGGCTCGCAGCGATCAGCAACTGGTTGGACCCCGCAGCCTGCTTTTATAGCTGGCTGCTGGGGAGAACCAACCAATGAGAGGGGGCAACCGCCCCCGCAGCGCGAACGGACCTGGGTGGGAACTTCTTTCAGTTCCAGGGACATAACAGGATCCAGGCCAGAATTTTCACAGTTGTGTTAAGTGAACTATTGCGGTGGTGAGGTTCGTAACACGATTGTTCAGTGACTTTCCCTGTTGAGCTTGCTCCCCATAAGGTCGCAAGAGGGGATCCCATGATCCCGAGACTACCACAACCATCATAAATGTGAGTCACAAGTGACTTTTTTCCGTTGTAACGTTGAACTGTCACTAAATTAACTGTTGTAAGTCGAGGACTCCCTGCAAGCGTATCCCATAACACCACATTTTCTTCTTTAAAATGGGCAGCTGAAGGTGGCTCTAAAACTAACAAGTAATTGAGTGTGAAGGTAATCGAATCATTTTGGCCTGCCTGGGCGATGTTTTCAGGTCATCTGACCTCAGGGGAAAAGAAATCCTCTTCCATGGCTCCACAGAGGAGAGCTGCCCCATTGTTCTTTGCTTTCGGGAAGCAAAGTTAGCCTAACAAAAGGTCTGGAAATTTTGAGTGCTTCTTAATGCTGATGTTCGAAATTCTGATATTCCATAATCATTGAATAATTCTGGTGCATCACCTTTGCAAGTGCTCGAGGCAGGCAAGTGAGAAATCCAATAATGTCACTTTTGAATATTCCATCCTTTATTGAATACCTGGCTTCTGAACAATGTTTAATCACGACGCCTATGAAATTCAACCCCGACTGCCTCTTTTATTACCATCACAATCAGTTGCAGTATTACAAATCAGGAATTAACTTTCCAGGCTCTGAATCTGGGCTTCTCTACATTTTATAGCACAAACTCCAAGCCCACCTCTGCATTTTCCTTCCCTCTGGCTTTTCTTTTCTTACCAGAGTAATTCTCGAGAATTATACGGGTTATTTCCAGTTTCTCCTGCCTTCATGTCCCTGATCTTCTTCTACTAGAATCACTGCACCTCAGGAAAAAAAGGAGATTAGTGGCCATGACAGTGATGGAAGTCCAAACCCTTTTTTTAGAAAGGCTTCAACTGTGCAGCACCTTTTCCAGCTTTCTCCTGCAATCGCTGCTGGTTCAAGCCACAATAGCAGTAGCCCTTAGACTTATACACCGCTTCCTTTTACAGTCCTCTCGAAGCACTTTACATTGCCCCAACCATCTTGATCTTCATTTTACTGACCTCAAAAGTGTTCTGACCAAAGGTTCTGATTAAGCACATGCTTACTTAAAACAACTCTTGTTTTATTTCCATGATAGGAATTGTGTTCATTCCCAGCCCGTAATGAGTCCCAAACAGTCCCTCGAGATAAGCACCTACCTTTCTTTCCTTTGAATTGCTGCCAACAACTGAAGTGACAAATGAACGGAAAAAAAAAAACCAACTGAAGTACAAAGTCTACACAGAGCTTCAAGGTTAAATCTGAACAGAGAGAATGACTGCTTCCTGCAAAGGTTTCTCTACCTTTGTCTGTCCTTTATACCTTAGGGGAGGAGAAATCACCTCCCAGCCTTACTCCCGAGTTTCCCCTTTTGTCTCAGCTGTTCTCGCCTTCCAGCAGCTCTGTGCAAATGCGCACTGGGAACAGGCTCTGCTTGTTCTTCTGCCTCACTGCTGCCAGACTCTGGAGGCTCTAGAGTCAGCACACAACTCCCAGATGGTCCTGGCCCCATCTCTGCTTTGGATGTAGGACCCTCATCTGAGTCCTCTCCAGACTCCCAGACTGGTCCCCGTTCTTCTCCACTGTCCAATTCCACTGCTGTCTGCACCGGCTGCCGGCGAATCACAACAAAAAGGATAAAAGGCTGAGTCAACCTTGAGCTGGTCAGGATTGAACTCCTAGCTATGGGCAGAGTTAACCTGCAATCCTGCTCTCTACCCACTGCACCACCAGGGCTCATAATGATCCTCAGAGAATTTCAACCCATAAGTTTCTCTCAACCTAGGTAAGATAGCGTAGAGTGGAATTTTATTCAGCACAGAGACAAATTCTGTCCCCCTTACTTCTTTTTTCCCAATTTGTTTTTCTGAATGTGCTTTTATTTTGCCTGGAGGAAATCCAACTGAAGAAAAGAAAATTCACACAGGAGGTCAAAAGAACAGAAATATTATTTCTGATGATAAACAATTAGATTATTTTAAGGTTCCTAGGTGGGATAGCAATGCGTGGAATTAAATGCATGTGCAACAATCATTATTCTTCTTTTGGGAACAATATAAGACAAACTTGAATATGTTGGAAAAATGAAAAGGGGACCTTATTCATTCGTTAATGAGTACAGAAGCTCCTTCACTCTTCTTCCACAAACCTCTTTCAATTAAATAAGAAGACAGTCGCTTGCTCAGCACTACAAGTTTCTATTTATTTGATTTATTATTAAATGTTTTTGCAGCCCATCTCATTTTGAAATGACTCTAGGTGGTTTCCGAGCTACAAACTTTGAACTAGAAAAATACTAGCTTTTGGGTACATTTTCTTCTTTAGTGCAATTGTTTCATTTAATACAGGTTCTATTAACCACATGGGTTCAATTTGAGTGCATCTTTAGCAAGTCATGCAAACTCTGACTGTCAGATAGGCTTGGGTGTGATTTTGTGATTATGAGCCTTGCAAAGAGTCTCACATACTGATCGTGTTTCCGTAAGCTTCACTTCTACATCATTGCATTAAAATTGGCTCCATTTTTCTTCTCTAAACGTCTTATCAATGTTGGGAAAAGCTGTAGTTTTTAAGCAGTAGGAGGTCTTAATTGCAATTTTCATTTGCTCTCTTGCTGTTTTAGAGAGAATTAACACATTTAATGCCAGTTGGCTCAGCCAACTTAACTTGCTCATAAATATATAGATGTCCTACAAATTAGCAACTGTATAAATTAATTAAACCTCCTCCTGCTGCAATTTACTCTCTCCGTTTTCACACTTATAATAGCCTTTCTTTTTCACTCTTCCTCCACAAATCCCTTACCCTCTGTTCATTATCACATATTCCACACTCCCTCTCCCTCTCCCAATAGCAGTATATTTTTAACAATTCCAAAGTATTTAAAAAGAAAACATGGAAAAATATACTGAATAAACATATTTGTAGAACGCAAAGAGTTCAGCTCAAAATATCAGCTAATGAGAGCATTTCATGTGGATTTGAGATGCGGCAATCTCTTCTTTATTTTTTCAGCTGTGGTTGAAATTTATTGTGCCCTCTCTATATGGAATGAGTATTTAAGGACAGGAGGATCAGATCAATATTTCAGTTGCAGTTTTCCAAACTTGATCACTTATCTAGTAAAAATATTAATTATTCACTCTAATTATTAACAACCTTTTAATTGCCCTTGTGAATAAGATTTTAGACCTCTGCCACTCTTCATTGTTTCAAATCAATTTCAACATATGAAGACCATTTCAAATCATATGACAAATGATATGGTACAAATGGTATCATTAAACTGAATGAACCCAGGTTAATCTAAACATTTCAGTCTTAAATCAACTGAAATCAGATGGATTTTTGAAGCAATTTACCCATCCCGATCTAGATGGGATTAGTAGACAGAATGGCCTTGAACAAGAAAAGGCTCAGAGATTATCATACATTCAGAAATGCAATTATTATATCCTACTTTTTTTAAAAAAATAATCCCATGCAGATAGGGAAACCAAATTAAAAAGTCTCTAGCCAATGCTTGAGTCAAGTCATTTTTCCCTTGCTTTATCTGAACAGGCCATTATGAAATTCCAATAACTGTAATAATTGTCCATATTTGTCTTCTGTTATCTTTTCCCTTCCTGCTTTTTCACTTTTGGCACACTGGACATTCTACTCTGCCTAATTATAAGAGCCCCTGAAGTTGGGAAAGACTCAGAAGGATGTCAAAATGAATGGGCTCCCTGGAATAAGCTGCAAAAATCTAACCCTGGTGATGTGTTTCTGATGGGCTTGACTAACATTGTCAAATGGTCACATTTTCAAGCATTCCTTCAAACACATGGATTGACCCCAGGAGAAGGTCGGCCATGTCCCCCCAAGGTTTACCATTCTCCAAGGTTTCAGGGGAGGAATCCTTCTCAATCAACAGCTGACTTCTGTTTACCTTACTCCACACAGTTTCCTATGAGAAATAAATGCATGGGATGACATTGTGTCCATTGCCATTCCTATACAGCTAAAATCTGTTCTCGCTAACCTTTTTAGCTCATCACTAATTATAGCCTCCGATGGAAGTGCCAAATCCAGGAGATGCTCCTCCTAGCAAAATCTGGAGCAAAGTCTGTGTTGTTACTTAGAAACAGAATCCATCATGGCCTTCCCAGGGAGTCAGTCATAGAATCAATTCTAACGGTTGTGAAATGTCAAGCAGAACTGCAAGAGAAAACAAAAACACCAAGTAGATTAATCATCGCTCTTGAAAATCCCGACATTTTTTAAAAGAGAGCTGTCTCTCTCTCTCTCTCTCTCTCTCACACACACACACACACACACACACACACACCACATTTATGCATATCAATATACATACATACATACATTGCTGAATAAGAAAGCTGTTGAGTTCTGCCTCATTTTGCAACCATTCTTGCTACCCTTGTTAAGTGAATCATTGCAGTTGTTAAGTTATTAACATGGTCATTAAGTGAATCTGGCTTTTCCATTTGACTCTGCTTGTCAGAAGGCCGCAAAAGAGGAAATCACGTGTCCCCCCCCCCCCTTTTGGGACACAGCCACCGTCATAAGTACGAGCCAATTTCCAGGGCTCTTGTAACTTTGAAAGGTCACTAAATGAACTGTTATAAGTTGAGGACTATCTATGTCTTGAAAAATAACTATATGAAGGAACATGCATTTGAAAATAAGAGCAATAATTTTGCAAGGTATGAAAATGAGTGAGCCCTAAGAGTCTTGGCTCTGACTACTAAGGTATGTAGCTAAAAAACTAGTCAAATAAATACACTTTTCTTTGAAGCTTCAGTTCCCATATAATAGCACTTTTTTGAAACTTTCAATAAACATTATAAAAAATAAAAAATAAAAACATACCAAAATCACAGGCACGATAACAGGAGCAGTCCTTTAAAGGGATACTGCTTTTTTTCCTATTAATATGGAAGAGTTTCCTTACAGAGTTAGAAGGGTGTATTTCCTTCACCTAATTGCAGAATTTTATTTAAGCAACCCCGAACAATTGTTTGCCAGGTGTATCTCGGCCCAATGCTCCTGTTTTTACACCCTAAAAACAACAACGAGCACCTGCTAACTGGCCCAGGCAATGCTTTTGTCAGATGAAATGCTTAATTCTGATGGAAACCCCCCCACCCTCCCAAATTGCAGCCAGGGATGCTGAGACCTGGAATTCTAAGAATGGCACTTGGTGCTTTCAACAATAGTGATGTGCCTGATGGGAAAGTTGTTTTTATTTCCAGTTGTAATTGATTTGCATGGCAGCCTCCGAGGAGCATGTGAAATCCTGACAGCAGGAAAACAGGGGTGTCATTCCTGGCTTAGTCTGGACGATTCATTCATCATGTGTCACTTGTGGATGGAGCTGGTGGGAAATGAGCAGTCCCTTCAATTATATCCCACCCTGACTCACTGATACAAGTCTTGAAATTATGTGGTGTTTAGTGATGCAATGTTCAGCCCTTTCTCTTTGGTGTTGCCCTCTATTCCCTTAACATCTCTTGAGCTTCAGTGATAGAAGCAGATTGGGGTGAAGAGTAAACCTTCAGTTAAGTAACCATTGCAGTCAATAGCCGAGGGGTTGTGTCAGAGGGTTTGCAGTGTGACTACTATTATGAGACAACCCAGGAGCAAAACACAGCACATAGAGGCATTGACATTTAACAGTGGTTTATCTACAAGACTTATGCATGGTAGGCAAATACCTGGCAAGCAAGCAATCTTCTTAACTCTACACAGAGAACTCTGCAATGGATATCGGACACAAGGAGAGAACACGCCCTCTGTAATAGCTGCCTTATATAAACACCTCTTAAAGAGGTAAAGACTTCTGTGGATCCATTCTTTGTCTTTGCTATGCTGATTCATCCTTATTACATCAGCCTTACATTGCACCAGCCATACATTGCATCAGCTTTACAGTTGCTGGTCAACTCTTACATTTCAATACCTTAACAGGTTGCCCCAAAGAAAAGGGGGTCATCCTATTCTCAAAGGCACCTGAAGGCAAGTCAAGAAGTAATGGATGGAAACTTATGAAGGAGAGAAGCAACCTAGAACTATGGAGAAATTATCCATCAATGAGAACAATTAACCAGTGGAACAAAAGTTGCCTTCAGAAGTTGTGCTTCCAACATTGGAAGTTTTTAAGAAGAGATTGGACAACCATTTATCTGGGATGGCATAAGGTCTCCTGCTTGGGCAGAGAGTTGGACTGGAAGACCTCCAAGGTCCCTTCCAACTGTATTATTATGTTTGTCCATTTTGTTCATTTGTTTGTTCATTCTGATGATGAAGAGTGCAAGAGGCTTGATTTGCTTGAGAGAGAGAAAAATTGAAAGTTGGAGACAATTCATAGCCCAGCTTCCATTTTGAGTAAGAAATCCCAGCTTCCTATTTAAAAAACAAAACCAATAAACCTTCATCACTCACTCGCCCTGACCTCACTCGCTTGCCTTTTTAAATTATTCATAATTTTATTCACCCCTTATTCTGTGGGTTTAAAAAATGGCTCACTGCTCTATTATTTTACAGTTTGATACACGTTTTATATGCTGTTTTTGCAAGTTTTTATGCAGTAATGCTGAATTCTCCATATTGCTGAATTACACTACATAAAATAAACAAATAAATAATAAACACATAATAATAAACCAGGTTGCCTTTTTGACTTATTTATTCTTGAAAGTTTCTTGTTCCCCGCAGCTTGAACCCTTCTTTCCTTCCTTCCCTCAGTTTCAGCCAGAATGTTTAAATCATCTGAGTCCTTATTAAAGCAGGAATAATAATTGTAATTCTAATTTTGCAGATACTTTCAGTGAATACTTTTAAAAGCTGAATGTTTTATAAGGCTCCTGTTGTTTCTTATGTAAGGTAGACAATTTCAGGCAAGGACTTTGAGAGAGTGCCTAAAGGAAATAAGCCTCCAGCATTTCCAAACGTACTTCTACAACTTTGGATTTTATCTGTAGGAAACAGGAATTTAAAAGCAGATTGTCAAGGGTTAAAATTCTAAACCATGACTAATTTGACTTCTGCCTTATAATTATCCTTCAAATTCACTGGGGTGAATTTTGCTGTTGGCCACCTTGCATATGTTCACTGAATTCTTCATTTCTGCAAATTATCTCTGGGTTTTGAATATCTACATTTGATGCTCTGTGGGAAATGGTCACTAGAACATTTATTATCTCATAGTTAATATTTGACAGTGTTCCACGAAGAGAAGGATTGAGTTTGGGAAGTCTTAAAAAACATATTTGATTATGCATCAGTTTTAGTGCTATCTGTTATCTGTATTTTTTTAAAAAAATTCACATTTTGATAGTTTCATTAGGGGTGAAAGATACTTATCAACCAAATCAAACCCATCAATAAAAATATTCCATACGTAATATAGAATTATGTAATACAGAATGAGGGGATGCGGTGGCTCAGTGGCTAAGATGCTTAGCTTGTCGATCAGAAAGGTCGGCAGTTTGGCGGTTCAAATCCCCAGCACCACGTAATGGAGTGAGCTCCCATTCCTTGTCCCAGCTTCTGCCAACCTAGCAGTTCAAAAGCATGTAAAGATGCAAGTAGGAAAATAGGGACCACTTTGGTGGGAAGGGAACAGCGTTCTGTGCACCTTCGGCATTTAGTCATGCCGGCCACATGACCACAGAGACGTCTTCGGACAGTGCTGGCTCTTCGGCTTTGTAACAGAGATGAGCACCACCCCCAAAGCCAGAAATTACTAGCACATATGTGCAAAGGGAAGCTTTACCTTTACCTTAATACAGAATGCTGTTTAATATTTGACAGTCTTCCAAAATGGTAGGGTTGGGTTACATATTTTTCATACAGCATGAGCACCAAAACTTAAGGAGGGCCTGCTCACACTCTTCATGTGTGTGTGTCTGTGTGTGTGAGAGAGAGAGGGGGGGGAGAGGGGGAGAGAGAGGGAGAGAGAGAGCTCGAGAGACAGCTGTGTACTCTTAAAAAGTCCTAGAAAGATATTGAGTTCATGAAGGAGTTGTCCTTGGATTGGGAAGCTTCAGGTTCACCCTTAGCAATGAAGGTTTGTTTGATGAATTTGGGCTGATATTTCTCAGTTGCAACCATTGTACCAGGCTATTAATGCAGAAAATCTGACTTGAGAAATCTGAGAAATAATTCAATGTTGAATGTTCCCAAACACTGCTGGAATGCCCATTGAGTTGTAGATAATCGCTTTGCTATTGCAGAAGAACCTCAGCCATGGTTGAAATACCATTTGGATGGATTTAACTATGGTCTGATTGAGTGCCTGTCCAATAACTCATAGTTGTCTGAGAAGGAATTTGAAAAAAATCAAACTATACCTAAGGATCAAAGCAGTGCACAATTGACCTGGATTGGCATTTATCGTTCCACAATAGTTGATTATTTATAAGTAAAATATGTTTTGCTTGATGGTCTGAAACCCCGTACACATGTATTTCACGTCTGATGGGAAACTGAGAGGTGATTAAGCAATTAGGCTAATGGATTCTTTGTGTATTTATTGTTGCCTATCAAAGCTCTCAAAAACTCCCAATAAACGTAAATGATTTATAATATAGTTACAAGTTTAACATTCAAGATAAGAAATCAGATTTGGCATTCGAAAACATGTTTCTCGGTGAGGCAATTCCATATGTTAGTCAACAAAGCTATTGACTGTATAATTTGAGATACAAATTCTTTATTGTTTGCTATATTCTCCACTGCTGAAATTTAATTGGTAAGCAAGTAATTTTTAAATTGCAATACATGGCTAAAAATTAACCTTGGGAGCAACAATATATTTCATTATGCTTTACAAACATTACTGAAACCAAGCATATTATCATAATAATAATAATGTCTACAGATGTCTCCTTCACCAGTTGGGAAGCAAATACAATTTCTATCAGTTTTAGAACAGCCCCAAATTTGAGAATAAGGACATTTCAACCAATAAATCTAGAATAAACCCTCTAGGATATGATCAGGAATGAAAAGGAATGACAACTTTCCTGGAAATATTTCTTAGAAATCAAATACTATAGTTGGTAGATTGCTTTTTAATTTTATCCTCAATTCTATAGTGTATTTAATAGCATTTTATCAACCTTGGAAGGACTGAAGGCTGAGTCAACCTTGAGCCAGTCAGGATCGAACTTCCTGGCAGTGGGCAGTTAGCCTGCAATGCTGCATTCTAACCACCGCACCATCACGGAGATACAAATATGAAGAGAGATTTGCACAAATATTTTATTCCGAGAACAAATATTATATATTATTAACCTGCTTTGAGCTATCATTTATTTATTTATGCTAGTTCTATCCATTCTATGAATCCAGACCTGGAGGGTAAATTGCTTTCACTGTACATATGTGATATGCAACCAGGCACCCTTTAGAATATATGAACATAGACTGTTTCCTGGAGAAAGTTTTAATATATATTTTGATATCAAGTCCAGAATTAAGACATTGAGACATCTGAGAATAACGCATATAAATAAATGAGACTATCCTATATTAAAATATAGAATAGTCCATTGAGATCAAGAATATCCAATCAAGTATTTATTAACCGTGGAAATATGTTGATCTGTGGAATTCTCAGCAATAGCCATGCTGCCTGGGGAATTCTGGGAGCAGAGATCCCACACATCTGACAATTTCCCAGAAGGGGCTGATAAACACTGCTTAACCAGTAGAACAGTTGCTCATTTAAAAACGTTGCTACTTCTTGGTGTTATTCCTGCAAGCAAAACTCAGAATACAATAGGCTTCATAATATGAATTGTTTATGCTACACATCCACACAAGTGCTTCCGTGGTTCCAGTTGTTTGAAATTACTAGAATATGGAATACAGAATAACTGAGTTGGAAGGGACCTTGGAGGTCTTCTAGTCCAACCTCCAGCTCAAGCAGGAGACCTTCAAGGTCTCTTCCAATTCTGTGACAGCCCGACAAATACTAGAAGGCTGCTATCCTGGCTCTCCTAGTCTTTCTTGTCACTACACAAGACACACCCAATTCCTGCAACTGTTCTTCATATGTTTTATCCTCCAGTCTCCCAATCATCCTGGTTGCTCTTCTCTGTCCTTTTTCCAGAGTCTCAACATCTTTTTTATAGTGTGGTGACCAAAACTGGGCTCCAAATATGTCTCACTGAAGCAGTATAAAACAGTACAGACATTTCGTGTAAACTTGGTACCAACCCTCTATTGTTGCAGCCAACAACTGCACTGGGTTTTTTGGTGGCTGCAACCCATTAGCTAGCTCATATTCTATTTGTCCACTAGGACTCTTAGATCCTTCTCAGGGTTACTACTGCTGAGCCATGTACCACCTATTCTATACTGTGCATTTGATTTTTCTTGCTGAAGTGTAAAACCTTGCTTTTCTTGCCACTGAATTGTGTTTTGTTAGATTGGGCCCAGGGTTCAAGCCTCTCAAATTCCTTCCGCATTCTTGAGCTTATCTTCTAAATTGTTGGGTATTCCTCTCACCGTGCAAAATTCAAGTGACTTTATTGACAGTCCCATAATTTCCATTTGATGGCTTCCTTTCCTGCTTTTGTATTTGAGAATTAACTGCATCACACTTATTCAGAATAGCTAGATCTGGGAACTTAAAATTAAGCTGATTGTAGAGAAAATGATCTGACAACATTAGCTCCAATCTCTTGCCAAATTACAGGTTCAAATGAGATTTCATAACAATCGCATAAACCAATTACTCTCAATTTATAACCCCATTAGGAGCCTCACTCAGTTCATCAGCCAACTGCTTTATAGATTCATATTTTCTCCCTATTTTAGAGAGACTGAATATCCAACATAAATTGGAATGGTGAGAAGCACGGAATGCTAATGTCAACCTCTTGGAGAAGATTTTATTTGAGAATACAGGATCTTTTAGAGAGCTTGTTTCTAACCCAAAACCAAGACGTTAGTTTTACTATATGCACACATACAGTTGCTCCAATCTGCAAAGGCAAGCTTGAGAAAGCTGCTTTATTAGTTATAGGTAACTTCAGCTGAGAACCGCTTTCAATTCTCCCGTGTCTACTTACTGGATAAACTCACAAATTTAGAAAACAGAACAACTTTCACCTTAAAACAGATAGAGAAGAGAACATCCTTGGGTGGAGGACAAGGGTTGGGTGGGGGAGGAGGATATCAAGAGCAGCTACTAAGGAGTAGGAGCCCTTAAATGTACCTCTCTTTGAGAAATGATGAATTTTCTCAAACAATTCACTGATGAATTGTGTTCCACAGTTAGGAAATCCTCCTTAGTTCTAGACACTGTCCAGGCCTAGAGATGTGTCGACACCGCAGTTGTTGCACCGATGGCTTTAGGCTTGCACAATTCACACTTGTGTTGTGCTTCCATAACGTGCCTCACTTTGTAAGTCCAGCAAGCCCTTATGGGTGAGGCCTTGCCAGGGAGAGCCATTGTCTTTCCAAGTGGTTGTTGTCTGTGACAATGATAACAAACAAGAATAATTAACAATTAAACATTATAAAATAACAATAACCAACTAGTAAACTACTAGTTAGATGCTGCATGATGATTACATAGATTAACTACAAACAATGGCACCCCAAAGTAGCAATGATGCATTGAAATATCTGTAATAAATGCTATTTTCCTGCAAGCAAGAACTTATGGCAAGTTTTTATTTTGTAATCACCCATACTCACCCTGGCAAGCGTAGTAAAGAGAAACCTGGTGGCATCCATGGCACCTACTAGACTATCTTAAGGTACAGATACACACTCCCCATAACATGCGTTAAAATGTGCCTCCTTCTTGCATTGTGTCATGAGGATTCCTCAACATCCAGACTAACTTATACTCAATACTTCATGCAGCGTCTCTGAGATCTAGTTTAGCTAGTTGGCAACAAAGGTCTTTTTCTTGCAATCTGTGTTGTGTAATTATTTGGGAGTCCACAGCAATCTTTTCCTTCCCTTTTCTGAAGAGAGAACAGAAAACAGCTGTTCCTCCAGCTTTCTCCTTCAGTGGAGTATTGATCCGAATCCTGATCAATGAGATGTACACACTGAATTTTCAGCGCATTTTATAACCCAGTCCAGCCAGCCCTGAAGTATAATTCATAATGACTTGTACCACAAGTCCTGTGTATGAAAGGATGGTGCATTTGTGAAAGGTTTATGGCATAAGGCACTCTTCCCAATCAATAATGCAGGCAAACCCAATTTTTATGCACACGGCAAACACAAGTGGGAATTTGTGGTTTTAAATTCTGCCTGAAACAGCCAAAGTGACTTTGTATTTGGTACTGTACTATCAAAATGATTCCTTAGCTAAGATTTTTTTTTTACAATGAATGAGTGCAAAGCCTCTCTCTCCTTCTCTTTATCTCTCTTCTTTACTCTGTGTGTATCTCTCCTGTAATTTCACTTGGTGGAACTATGCAGTAACGGGACCTCTTTTGTCTATATTCCTGAATGAAGCTAAGTATTTGTGGCACACTGAATGGGTTAAATAAATATTTTCACCTAGTTTCTCAGAATCTAGCCTAACAATGCCAAGAATATCTTTTAGATACCACTTCATGACACATAATCATATTTTGATTTGTTTCCTTGCTGCACACTTCACTTCTCTCCCTTGTTAATAATTAAAGTGATATATTATTTGACTATAAATCTATTTTGTCATGACACTTACATTCATAAACTGATGGAAAGACATTAATATGTATCTCAAAATGCACAGATAGAGTTATATTTCATGTTTAAAAGAGAGGCACATGGGGGGGGCAGGGGAATCATGAGCTCCAATGAAATTAGAAGGTGTGTCCATGATGGCGCTTGAAATGAAAAGATGAGAAAGTTAAAAGTGCGTATGAAGATTTACCACAACTACCACACAAACTACTTCAGGTTGACAAATATCAGCAGATATTTTCTGTTCTGTTTGTGGAGCGTACATAAGCGCACCAACGTGGTGGCAGGTAAGAGTCAATGGAATTTAAGGTGGGCTGGACTCAGATCTCATGTGGGGATCCATGGCCCCTCCTTCGGGCTCAGCCTGGTCACCTCCCACAGGAACCATGATACCAAAGATCATGTTGTCCACCTTCCATGCCACGTCCTGCTTCCTGTGGTGGGAAGCAAAGAACTAACATAGCAGATCTTAGCATTCAAAAAAGGTTTCCTCAATGTATCTCAGATACATTTTTTATTTTTTTTATTTTTCTTATATGTATCCATGTATTCATACCTATTATCTTGTAAGCAATTGACAAAAATAAATAAATAAATAGGATCTAATTACCTTATTATAGGGGGTATGAAGTCCTTAACAGACAATAACACTGATGAAGGGATGTTCTAAAACTTTTATTTGGTTGCTACAGAATATTTGAAGACCTTTTATAATACTTTTTAAGACAATACCTCCCTAAGATTTTTTTATGCTTCTGTTCTGAATTAAAACATAACTATCCCAAAGGTGTTTTTTCAAGAGACAACTGGACTTCCTTGTTTTTCTTTGAAAACTTTTGAAACTCTAAAGACACCTCCTGGATGAGAAGCAAAACATCTTCAAAGAAAAATCAGAAAGTCCAGTTGCCTCTTGAAAAAGCACCCTTGGGGTAGCCGTGACCCAATGGATGACGGATAATCTCCTGAAGTCCTTAGTGACTTCCAACCTTTAAGCTTTGCTTAAGTTAGAGAGTGAGATATCTTTGTTTCTATTCTCTGATTCAATGCCAGAGTTGCTGAGCTTGTGAGCATCTGCTCTTCAATATCTAAAGAGCCTTTTCTGCCTCCTTCCAGTAAATTCCAGTTCCTTAGACAAATCATGATCTTCTTACCAAGTTGCTGTTCTTCGTATTGTGTTGACTTCCTTATTGTTATGTTATTATACAGGCAACAGTGTGGCAACAGTTGCCACTCAACATCCATCCCCCTTGATTTGCACCCTATCTCTAGCCTTCCATAGGAGGATTGCCTTCCAGGTGAAGTCCCTGCTGTCTTATCTGAGATACATTGAGGAAACCTTTTTTGAATGCTAAGATCTGCTGTGTTAGTTCTTTGCTTCCCACCACAGGAAGCAGGACGTGGCCTGGAAGGTGGACAACATGATCTTTGGTATCCTAGTTCCTGTAGGAGGTGACCAGGCTGAGTCCGAAGGAGGGACCATACATCCACACATGAGATCTGAGTCCAGCCCACCTTGAATTTCATTGACTTTTACCTGCCACCAATTGACTTGGACTGCTAGTAGTTCAAACTCTTGTCTGAGAGTCTTTCACGTACAATAAATCTTTATACCCATTTGAACTCCCCCAATCTTCTGATTTCTCTGGCACTTGACAGCTCCAAGGATCATAGAATGCCCTCCAACTGGAAATCAAGCTAGTTCATTTCAGCATCATTTGAAGACTTCATCCAAACTGTTGGTTTCAGCAAACCAAAGCCCTGCATAACTTTGTAAGGGTGTATTACAGTATCTCTTAAGGCTCGGTGGTTAAGAGGCTGTGCTCCCCTCACTTGCCTCAGCTCCTGCCCATCTAGCAGTTCGAAAGCATGCAAATGTGAGTAGATAAATAGGTACCACTTCAGCGGGGAGGTAACAGCATTCTGTGCACCTCAGTATACAGCCACGGAAGCATTTTTGGACACCGTGGGCTAGGAGGGATGCTGGGTTTGAGCTTATCACTTTGATTGCAAGTCAAGTATTTGGACATAAGCACCTTCATTTTCCTAAATGGACCATCCACCCCAAATCATTTTGCATCTAGCAAACTTAGAAGAAAGGGAAAACTCATTTCGAGTCCCCTCTGATGTCTGAATGTGGAGGCAAGAAGAAAAAGAAAGCTGTGAGTTATGCATTTGCTCCCTTTGGGGAGGAGAATCTGTGTTATTTTACCTGCTAGAGGCCTCTGTTTCCAGTATGGTTTGTTTGTATATTTGTAACTAAAACAAATATTAAAGAGACAGAAGACTTTTGTCTCTGCCCCCTCCCCAATCTCTCTGAAGTAAAATAATCCACTGCCTCTGGAGATTCTCACCACTTGAAAATACAGAGCGTGTAACAATAAAAGCCGACTTCCTCCTGTGTTCTCACTTATTTATATGTTCTACCTTTTTGGTGGAATCAAAAATCCCACCATGCCTAATGGAAACAACCTTCATTCAAACATGAACAGAAATGAAAATACAGTGAAGTTACAACAACACACACAAACACGGATACACAGCAGAATAAAAATAAACAGGATATAGACAATAATAACATAATCAATAGTAAGGACTAATGTATCTGGACCTCCACTAGAGGGCAGTAAAGAGATATTGAGGGCCAACTTTCCGCAGCCACCTAGTGGTCATCTGGCATTTTCTAGCCCAGCAGTGAAAGACTTCAAAGAGGGCTTTGGGCTCTAAAGGAGCAGGAAACTGAGAGCCTCTTCCTCCTTGGCCAGCTGGAAGTTAGACAGGGCTGCCCAGTGGAAATGTAAATGAGGTCCATCATCTCCTTGGGAATGCCATCAGAGAAAGGGGAGCCAATTCATATCAAACATTGAGCTCCGTGTGAAGAGATACTCCTGACAGAATTAATTTCAGCAGAATAAAAGATTTTCCCCGTTAGCTTGGTTGGAGGGAAACATCACAGAGCTGCTAAAATCCTCATCTTCTGGAAAAACGGACCAACATTGGAGAGGAAACTCCAATTTTCTCCTGTTCAGTGGGGAAAAGTGTCAGGTCTTTGAAGCGGCTCTAAATCTGAGCATTCCAGAGAAACAGATGACTGAACAAAGTGCAGGTGACACCCTCAAAATTGCATGATTAATGAGATCCCTTTGCCCAGGTCTGGTCTTGCTCAACTACACATCACTGCCATGTGTGTGAAAACTGCCCAGATTAAACAGCCTGGGATAGCTAAATCGTAGCACATGAAGTCCCAATAATGCCTTGACTCTTCAGGAAGCAAATTGCACTTGAAAGGATCGGCAATGGAGAACACTTTATAAGGCCGCCTGGGTTTGATTTACTAGCATTATTCCCTACTGCAGCCTTTTCTGAGCCAGGGATTCATTTCCTACTAAATACCTTAAAAATTACCGATTGCATCCATGAAAATTATTCTCCCTGTTGCACCTCATTGGGTAGCATGTATTCAGGGAATGGTAATCCCACAGTTGCTGCAAAGCTGATGCTACAGCAAACCTCTCCGTTTTCATCTAAGCTACGCATTTTGGAGCAGAATCATCAGAAGGAGGAATTCTCAATGTACAACAGATTATTTAGTGACCGGTTGAGCTTACAACAGTACTAAAATAAGAAGTGATTTGTGACTGTATTTCACACAGCCATTGAACCGTCCTCAGGGCCATGGGATTAAATTCAGATGCTTGGCAACTGCCATGTACTTGTGACAATTGCAGTGGCCATGTTTGTGTGGCCTTCTGACAAGTGAACTGCAGTGATTCATTAAGAACTGTGAGAAAAAAAGTCGCAAAATGGGGCAAAACTCACTCAACAACTGCCTCAGCAACAGAAATAATCAGCTCAATTGTGGTCATAAATCAAGGACTACCTGTAACCACCTGGCTGATTTTTGCAGCTCAAATTCTATGCCCTCCATCTGTAATATGGACATTGTAATAATATTGATCTTATCTTATATATGAATTGGTGGCAGATGTCATTTAGCAGCTTTTTTCCTAAGTTCAATTATGCAAGAGGTGCAGTGGCTCAGTAGCTTAATGATGCTGGAGATGGTCCCAGCTCTGGCGGTTCGAGTCCCAGCACTGCCTTGCAGGATGAGCTCCTATCACTCCCTGCACCTTTTGTCCAACTAACATGTTCTAAACATTTATCTACTCGCATAGAAAGCATTTTCAGAGTAGATAAATAGGTATCACTTTGGTGGGGAGACGAGCTGGCACTCCATGCTGGCAGTTGGATTCCTGCTGGCTCTGAAGCTTCCCAATGCCCGTTTGAAAAGTGCCTGCAGGGTTCTGGTTGATACTGCAGGAAGAGAACCTTTTCTTTCTCCCTGGTGTGAAGCCAGCTCACCTTCCTGTGGCACACCTCAGGAAGTGTGCAAGTGTTTCCTATGACAGAGCTGGTAAAGTGGCAGCCAAACTACTACTCTGCAATAGCATTGCGGTGTCCTGGCTAAAGTAACAATGCCCTACGCTGCTACTGCTAATCATCATAAATCATCATTGTCATGGAAGGTAATAGATAGTTTTCTAGTATCATGCATCTCTAAGGAATCCCTTCAACAAACCTAAAAGTGTTTGCAAAAAAAAGACTCCCTCTTTATCTCGTGCAGGGCTGTCAAACTCCTGGCCCCACGGACCAGATGTGTCATCACTTTCTGGCCACACCCACACCTGGTTTAGTGAAGGGGGGGGAATCCCGATATGTCACGTGATGCTGCCGTGACAACGCGAGTTTGACCCCCCCCCCGATCTAGCAGATTATCTCTGCTGATTTATTCACACGTGCAAATAATCAAGCGATGGCTTTTAGTAGAGTGCTAAAGCAAATCTCGAGTTCTAGCCATGAAGTGTCAGCACAGCACTTAGGAAATAATCTTATTGCCTCGTTTTAATCCCAACTCATCTCATTATCCTTGTTCCAATTACCAATAAGATGTATGTAACATTTTTCTTTCAAAATGTTGAAATTTTCACCTGATATTTGTGCCCTTTTTGTGACCACATGTCGTTCATCGCAAGCATGTTCATTTGCTGCTGATAGCTGATATTTGAGATCGCTTTCAATATATAGTTTTGATCATACAATGTACTTACACATGTAACAAGGCAGGAATTGGAAGCGGACTTCACTATAAACTTGAGAGTGAACCTTAATATTTATTTTTCCAGTTTCCTCCTATGACTTATCCTGAGGCAGGCGGCAGTTCTCAGGAGGTTACTCAGCCCCGAAAACCTCATTCTGCTGTAGGCTCTTCTGCTCCCACTTTGGCCAAAACTCATGCTTCCCTATGGAAACACTATAAAAACTGTACTTATGGTTTAAAATAGGTTCCATGCTCTTCAGAGACAGCTGTCTCACCTCCTAGAGCTGATCGTGGTGGCTTTTAATTCTATATTTTAAGTGCAATCCAGAGACTTCCTTACTGGGGTTTTAAAAGTCTGCATGTATCCAGGACTGCACAATCAAAGCACATTTGCAAAACAAAGAAATATATAATTGCAGGCATCATCTTGATTCTTTTAAAATCCTCTCTTAACCCCTGCTGGTTGAGGACCTAGCTGGGACTGGGGGAATAATTGAATATCACTCCAAATAACTGTTGGATTGTCTAGAATATTCTGATTAGGCCCAGCTTACAGGCTCCTGACTATGTCAATGAGCAATTAGGTCACCCTGTTTAAGACAAACAAATTGGCCTCTTTCTTCTTGCACGTAAAGCCACGGCAGCCTCTCATGGGGTGGAAGAGAGGGCAAAATTCAGGAAGCAAAGAAGCCCAGAATTGTAACAAACCGTTCCTTTAAAGTCCTAAAAGTTATATAAAAATTCCTGCGAAATGGAGAAACTAGTGTAGGGCATTCCTTAAGCCTCCAATATTTTTATAAGCCAGAAGATAACCCTAATATTTCTTTATGAAGATCTTGTTGGGAATGCTGAACATATTTCTCTCTGCTGGGATCCTGTCGCTGCAGGTGGATGCCAGATGTTTGGCATTTTTCTAAAGAGCCTCTAATTTCACGACTTACCTCTCTAGCATATTGTGGGTAGGTTGTGTTGTTAGTAGAGCTAATGGCCACATGGATTAAATATAAAGTGGCATGTAATTAACTGATAACCACTGAAAACGGGGTATGTATGGGGAGAAGTTCGCTGCAGAGGGTTGATCAGCCTTAGATTCTCTCCACATCCTTCTCCTCCTCCTCTTTTCTGCTAGATATTATTTTTAATAATAACACATATGCAGTGGCTGACCAACTTACTGTACTTTTTCTTACAGGGACGGAAACAGAAGAAGTGTTAATTTTCTGGTTCCCTGTACTGAAGTTACACACTTACATGCCGAGACCGATGGAAACAATCCAATCTCTTGTGACTTAATTCTTATCTTCTTGCAGAGTTTTACAAGCCAGCCCTATGAGACCCACCTTAGGCCCAGAACAAAGCAACGTTTCTTGGGTGGTGGGGGTGCCTCTTCCCCTCACTGCTCAGTTCAACTTGTCCCATGGCTGGGAATCCCCTCACCACGAGGTCCCTTCGTTCCCATGTCCCATCAGGTAGCCCATTTCTGGCTGGTGCATCTTCTGCTGGGACACAGAGTTTTTCTTCCCACATCCAGGGTGACTTTTTCTGTGCTGACCCAGCACCAACTACCCAACTGTGTCCCCACCCCCCACCCCCCGGTTTGCACCAAGATGGCTGTGCCAAGTCATCCATGCTGAGTCATCCGTGTTGAACCTGTTCCGGACTAGCAGGCTCGAAAGCCTGCAACTCTGATTGGCCCGCAAATAGCAGATTGGACACCGCAGACTGATCCAATTGGCTAGTAAACGGGCTGCCGCGATTGGCCCAGCCAAGACCGGCAAACTCAAATCGCCTTCATTGGCTGCCTAGCCGCAGCCAGCCCTATATAAGGGGCTGCTGCGGCTGGGATAGATTGCTCAGATCTGAAGTCACTAATAAAGAGCTGTTGTTGTTATCTGAGTCTTGCCTCCGTTCTTGAACCATCCTCCCAGATCTAACAGAACCGGCTTCCCCCACTCCTCCATGCCAAACTGGCCGTGTCCACCCACTCCATCCACACAGCCCCACTCAGCCTCCATGCCAACCTGGCTGCTCTGAATCACCCCACTCCACTCGAAGGAATATGCCCAAAGTGGATAGTGAGAAATTACGATTAGTCTGGAATGGTGTGGGGTCTCCTGCTCAACCAGGGTGTTGGACAAGAAGGCCTCCAAGGCCCCTTCCAGCTCTATTCTGATTGATATTTATATTTCCAAACCATTGATCATTTTCAAGAAATCTCTTCTCTTGTGTGAAGTTTGTTGCCTACAAAGCTCTAATAAAAGCCTCCATTCATCCTCCACTAATTAATTGCTGTTTGTATATATGCTTTAACGTTCATATATATGCTTTAATGGAGTGTTTGTGTGAATGAATTATGTACATCAATGAGTGGGGAAACACAAAGGGGCCTTAATCTGATGCCCATAAGCCTGCTTGCCAAAATCAGTCTTACCTTTTGGCCAAACTATTTTCCTACTCTCTGCTGAGTTCATTTCTTAAACAGAGATAATCTCAATGCCTCTAATAACTTCAAACAATTTCTATCTT
>NW_020769320.1:6716889-6728736 GCF_900518735.1 Pseudonaja textilis | reverse complement strand
CAATGACAGTCATGCAGCTAGAAAATGTTAAGCATTACAATAGGAAGTGGAAAGCTACCGGTGGTAACTTCTGTTATAATTTTCATGAAATGGGTCTCCTTTATTCTAAACTCATTAATTTAAAGTTCATGGAATATGTAACGCATGAGAAATATTGTAAATCCTGGAGAACTGAAGTGCATCTTTAAGTCAACGATATTTCAAAGAGAAGGAAAGAACATTGGCTGAAAAATTGGCAGGTTAGCAAAGAGTCTGGAAGGATTCATTACTTAGGGAGGGTTTGACTAAATTCTGATCATGTTTGCCTTACTTAACAAGGTGGTGTTATCATTGTTTATACAAATGTATTTATGAGCAGAAAAACTGAATAAGGATCTAAAATATGACATTTCTTCTGAAGATCTACAATTTAGAGATGCTATGAAACCTCCTGTCTCCTTCCTCTTCCTCTTCTTCCATTCTCCAATGTGCTAGTTTCGTGTTCTTTATCTCTAGGTGATGTAATATAGGCAGTCCTTGACTTATAACAGTTCATTTAGTGACTGTTTGAAGTCACAACAGCCCTGGAAAAAGTGACTTAGGACTGTTTTTCACATGTACAACCATGGCAGTATCCCCATGGCCACGAGATCAAAATTCAGACAATTGGTTCATATTTATGATGGCCACACCATCCTGGGGTCAAGTGGTGTGAAAAAGAGTCATAAAATCACTTTTTTTCAGTGCTGTTGTAACTTCACATGATCACTAAATAGATATTCATAAATCAAGGACTTCCTGCTAAAAAGTAATTCTCGAGTTTCATTGGGGTTTATTTTTGTTTTAGGCAGACGCTGATTGGATCTGATTCTGATTCTTTTTTTATGTCTATCACGATCATTCTAGGAATATCTCTTCCACCGGTGTTTCCAAAAGCAACCTATGTCCATTTTTTCCCCCATAAAACTTGTCTCTACAAACATTCATCTGTGAATAATTCACAGATTGGAGAATCCTAAAGTCTGCAGTTGTCTGTTTTATAGATGAAAGTTCAAACTGAAGGGAAGAAACTGTCATTTCTATGACAGTCTGTTAAATATTCAGATAATTATCTTCATGTGGTTGATCATGAATTCACTTTTCTGCTCTGTTCTGCTCACTTGAGATTTCCACATACTTCGTTGTACAGTTTTTACCTCTGATTTCCAATGCTATGATAAGTTTGCGATAATAAATGGCACCCCAGTGAGACTGAAAATGTTAGATTGTGTACATCCACTTCTTCAGGAATGTCTGTAATAATAAAACAGAGAGCTCTCACTTTAATAGGGAGAGAAAGTATATATTTTTCTTGAAATATTCATGACTGCTGTTTAATTAAACAGCACATATAGAACTATTTTATCGAAATATACTTGGTCTACAGTGCTTTCCCCTTCTCTCCTCGCTCACTTTGTCTCTCTGTCTCTGTGTATTAATTCTGATTTGATCCCATATTCATTGCATTACTATATGCAGATCACACCAGCATTAAAAATGTACTTCTAAAAAAAGAAAATGCACACAGCATTTATGATTTACAGAGTCAGGGGATATATCGTTTTTATTTTACACTTATTCATGTTTTAGTTTTTTTTTATCACTTGGGTAGCAAAGACAATGATAAGAGGGCTGAGTGTCATAATATTTGATTCATTTTGCTAGTTGTTAATGTATTATTGCATCAATTTGTTTCATTCTGTTTTTGTTTTAATTTTCCTGGTCATTGACTGAATAAATAACATTACTGTTATCGATTTACATAGCATTTCTTTATTATTGCGATCTGAAGATTAAGCTTTGGAATCAATCTTGTGAGGCTCCTTTTGTCATTTTATAGACAAAACTGACTAACAGGTTTCTTCAAAAACAAGCTACAGTATGTCATTCTCTGAATTTTTCTTATACATCTGTCAGGACTCTTTGAAGACACACAACAAGTATTCCATTTAAAATGGAAAACAATTTGAGGTATTAAACATGATTTAAAAATGAAATATAATGAATTCTACTTAGGATGTTGCCTAGGTGTAACCACAGTAGAATATAATTGCATTGACATCCAAATAAACATACTGAATATCATTATGGTTCTTTTCTCTGTTTCAATTTAATTCTCTTTGCAGTGATTCCTTTTTGTAATATGTGGAGATTCATGTTCCTATCTCTCAACTCCAAATTCTGCTGTTGTGACTCCTCTATGATTATAAAGTTGTTCCAAGAAGACAGCCATGCTTGTTGGAAATCAACAGCAAATATAAATTTGATGAAGAAGTTATTTTGCTCTTAGATGCACACCTCAAATAGATACTTCAGCGTAGGTAATAATTCAGTCTGAAAAAATCAGAATGTCTACTTTGATTTAGGTCTCATTCAGAAGTAAAATTTATGCCTTCCATTACTTAGAATGGGAAAAACAAAAATGACTATTTGCTTTTTTTTTTAAGAATAGGATGAAAATTGCAGAGACATTTTAAAAACGGAATAATAAGGATCATCCAGTTTTGAAGAATTGGGAAAGAGATGAAGTATCCATATGATGAAGATGTTTTGACATAGAATAACATTTTAGGACAAACTGGTTGGAATCTTTTGCAAAGGGAGTCTGGAAGACTCATAATAAAGATTTATTAACCCTGCTATTTGCCCACAATATTGATGGGAATTGCAAATATGGTAGAGGCAATCTTTGCTAAGAACGGTATCCAGTTTCAGAGAAATACATTGTGTGGGATTTAAAATTAAACAGCCTGGGATTTAAAATTAAACAGCCTTAAAATTCTGCTTATTTTTCTTCCTTTTGAGAAAAGTGCCTGCAAACATTGATTTGGGATAGCATTAGAACATGTTGTAGGCATTTTTTGTGGCAGTTGCGATAAAAAAACCTACCAATTTTAGATTGGTCTGCACACAGGGAGAGTTGGTGGTGCAAAGGAGCAGGTTTGACTATCTTTTCTGATATGAAAAAAAATCTCAAAAGTTTCTTCTTTTCTCTTAACTGAAAAATCACTGTTGAGGTCTCAAAAAAAATGAGATTCTTTTTTAAAGGAGGAGGAGATGGAAGAGGAGAACAGGGGAGGGAGAAAACAGAGAGAGAGAGGAAGAGGAGAAGGATAGAGTGGAGAGGGAAGAGGAGAGGGAGAGGGAGAAAGAGGATGGAGAGGGGGAAGCAGAAGGAAAGGAGGAGAAAGAGAAGTGGGGTTGAAAATTAGTTTTGTAGCTCATATTGTTACAGGTTTCAGCATGTTTCCAAGTTGAATTTAAAGTCCAATTTACCTGAAGGATTGTTTCCTTCAGTGGTGGAATTCTACCAGTTCAGACCAGTTCTATAGAACCTGTTGTTACAATTCTGCACAGTTTGGAGAACTGACAAATCACACCACTGGCTGGCTCCTCCCCTCCCCACCCGCCCCCTCCCTGCCCCGCCAAGTCACTCCTATCTCACATGTGCGTCATCCAACTTGCCTGACTTATGCCTTCACCTAATTTGGGGTAAGTTGCTATTTTTCCTTTTTTCCTGATGATCAGCTGTTCTGACTATCGGCTGTGCAGTGTGATTTAGATTAGCTAGAAAGCAAGAACTCATCAGATTTCTTGCTTTCTAGCTAATCTAAATTGCTGTTGTACTGCTTCGGTTCACCCAGGAGGCGTCCCTGAAGCCCAGTCAGGGGTAGTATTCAGGGGATTTTGGGGTGGGGGGAAGCAGCCTGAGAGCAGAGCTGAACCTTCCTTAGGACTGAAGCTTCTATTTTTCAGTGCAGACTCAGGCAGCAGATTGCGGAAAGGTAGATCTCGGGGTGACCCTGTGATTCTGCAAGCAACTCAATCTGCCTGCCTGCTTTGCCAGATTTGGGGTAAAGGTTTCTCCTTTTTAAAATAAAAAATTCAATATTTACATAAATATTTACAATCTTTACATGCCCAGCCAGTCACATGACCGCCAAGCCATACCCACAAATTAGGTCACACCCACAGAACCAGTTGTTAAGAAATTTGAATCCCACCCCTGGTTTCCTTCCACTGCAGTTGCCCATCCAGGAATTGGTAGATCTGTGAAAGGAATGTCACATACTTGCAACACATTCAAATAGAGTCTACATTTCACCCAAATCTGAACATTTTTGTATAGGGAGCGGGATAAAATGTTTCCTTTTTTCTTTCCTTCTTCTGTCACTATCCTTACCAAAAATCCCAACTGGTCTTGAAAGATTTGGATGCTTCTGTGCCCAAAGAGAATCTGTCAAATTTTCCTTGAAAATCAATAAATGTTTGTGGTTTTAAGTATACTTCTGTTGAAGTGAATTCCAGAAATAAAATGAGTGTCATGGAGAAACAGTGTCGTTTCCTTGAATTTGATAGCCCTTGTCATTCAATGAATATGAGTTCTAGTATCAAAAGGGATTAAAAAAAATTTCTCTAGTTTGGCTCTGATATTCGCCATCTCTGTATAAAATCCTGATGCCCAAAGAGATCTCATTTCAATTTTTAAGCCAATGCTTTTTCTGATCAATGTAGCTTGTCCATTCATTGAATTCATTTTTTTCCATTCCTCATTGACGATGATCCTCATTCCCACATATTTTAACCTTCATGATCAGTGTTCATTAGAGTTATTGGTTTTACTGCTGCCGCCGTTATTGTTGTTATTAAGAATTCTCTTTTCCAGAGCCTGCCATTTTGGGTTCTGTGAGGACTTAACTCAGGGGAACCCAAACTTGGCAACTTTAAGACATGTGGACTTCAATTCCCAGAATTCTCCAGCCACCATAGCAATTCTGGGAATTGAAGTCCACAAGTCTTAAAGTTGCCAAGTTTGGAGACCTCTGACTTCACTGAAGCCAAACAACTTTCTACAGGAACATGGACAGTGCCCCAAATACCAAGCTCACCAATGCTTGAGACGGCTGGGAAACACGATGGGCCGATTCTCCACTGACTGGCCCTCTTTCTTTCCTAGCCCTGCAGCCTTCAGAAAGAGGGGAGTGTTTTGCTTGGACACTCATTAAAAAATGCTTGTCATTTTGGCACAGCTCTGAGATAATTTTATGAAGCGCTCATTGTATTCTGAAGCAGCAAGGAACTTTTCTTTAATGAAATGAATGAGCATGGCTTGGTATAGTGAATGGGACTTCGGTGGGTAGGATTTTGGGGTGGGTATTAACCTTCCACAGAAAGAAACAGTTTGGATTCCCCCACCACCACCCACCACCCCAAAATATTGTTCCCTTTAAGTAGAACAAAACCCTTGATATCTAAATGGACTAAATGGATCCACTGTGTAATTTATTTGGCACTTCCCCTGTTGCCCTTCCACTCAATTCTGCCAACTCCCTTCCACCTTATTATATGAGTGCGGGTTAATTGTGGGGGATATGATGGCTCAGCAGTTAAAAATGCTGAGCTTGTCAGCTGGAAAGATTTGAGCTTTCAAGACCCAGGGTTCGAGATCCTTGCAGCTGTGAAACAGGAAGGATAAATTACTTTTATTGAGAATGTCTTTAATAACAGAATCTTGCAAGTTTGTTAGGGCTTTACGCCTCCTCCTTTGTACAATTCAGAGAATTAGGGAAGTATCCATCTGAACTACTTCTGGATACTATCTGTCTATTATGGACTTAAAGGTTTCACACAGAGAGAAACAGATGTCCCTCATCCTGATCTTGCTTGCCTTCATCTTCCTTACTCTCCTTACAGTCATCTTCCTTACTCTCTATACATACAGCCCAATGCTTACAACCTTGCCTCTAATAATTCATCCCTCTTTCAGAAACTACCTTGTAATTTTTTGTTATCCCAGGCATCCACAGCTTTTCCAAATCCATCATTTTGAATACCCCAAGTTTAGATGTATTGGTCAATGCCATAAAAGAGCTGCTGATCCTGCTTCGAATTCCTGATTGATTGGCTCTTGAAGACTTGATCCTTTCAGCAGCTGTCTCCAAATCCGTAACTCAAAGGCATCTCTCCTCTTTCTCATTCTTATACAACGTCAAGCTTTCACTGATTTGCTATTTGCTTTAGGCCCAGAAAAAGCCATTGCCCTTCCTCTTTCAATATTTGCTATCATAAAAACATGCTTCTCTTTCATGAGCTTATCCGAGTGTGCCAACTGCCTTTCTCCCTAGGATTATTGTCCTCTCCACCTCTTTAGCATCTTGCCATCTCAACCTCTATTTGGGTCCCAGATACCATCTACATTCTTCATCAGGCTGAATTCCCTAAGAAAGCTGCTTGGCATCGTTTCCACCTTCTTAATATTTAATAGTAACCTAGATTCTTCACTTTTCATTCTTACTTACATGAATTTTGTTCCTTTTTCTTTCAGCTAATCATGCTGTGTCATTTGCAGATCTTACGTTGTTAGTATTCCATCTTGCAGTTTTTAATTCACGTTACCATCTCTTCCTGTTCTCTTTCTGCTAATCTTATAATTGCTGTACAAATTGCACAGATACAAGGATAATATTCTTTTTTTTGCTCGCTTGCTCTCCTTTCTGTACCACTGTGTTTCTTCAAATATCATTCTTTTTTCATTGCAATGATTTCAAACTCATTAGCATAGGAATTTAAACTAAGTAAACCAATCAGCTAACTAATATTTAATTTTATGGGTTCATTAATTGCTGAGCAAAGGGAAGAGAAAATGTCCAAGAATGGAGATGAGCCACACCTTGGAATTATCAATATCTTGAGATTGGGGGAGTCCAGGTCTAATCAGCAACATTGCCTTCCTGAGCACATCTTTTCACACCCTGACAGCTGCTAAAGAGTTAATGCAACCTGAAATAAAAGTGCTGTAGATAGACTCAATTTTAGTCATCAATCATGAATGCTTCGCCTTGGATTCTGTCCCAGATCCAGCTGTTTCTAACTTCAGCCCCCATTCCGGGCATACTTTCAGCCAACTTTAACTCAGCTCTTGAAATCTGCTTCTCAGGATTTTTCACGAGGCAAAGTGCATGGCTGAGGTTTACTTGATTCATATATCACCCAGTTTCTGTCAGAAACATGCTAATCTCCAACGCTGTGAAAGAGCCTCAACTTCCCTTTTATTCTCACGCATATTCCTTGGGGGCTGAAAATACCTCCTTTATCTGACTTGCTCCTTGCTTCTCCTTCTTTCTGATCCTTTCTTTAATAATTAAAGACTGGTGGATTTTTGAGGGGAGGGGGAGGCGGGACATGAGAGAAGAAAAGGACCTTGGAGAGAAAGTAGCAGCCCTTCTTCACATGCTTTGAACCAGAGTCTTCTCTGAAGGGGTTCATTGGACTTCTAGGGCAGGAGAGAAAATGGCCGGCTTTGTGTCTCTGCCTTCCCCATGGAGCTGGCTAGATAAAGGGGTCTCCAACCTCGGCCCATGTTAAGCCTGGAGGACTTCAACCTCCAGAATTCCTCAGCCAGCTGGCTGGGGAAATCTGGGAGTTGAAGTCCTCCAGGCTTAAAGTGGCCAAGGTTGGAGACCCCTGGGCTAGAAAACTGTCTACCTGTCAAGTCATTCCCAAGGGCCTGGGATGGGCAGATGAGGAGGTCTGATGGTGTTAGAGGTGTCATTGCTGGACGTCAGCTGTTCCGAGTAGAGCTGCCTTTTGCAATTGACCAATAGAGATTTTGTCAGTGCCAGTAATGGTCAGGTGGTCCTCTGGTTGTTTTGGGCTTGCACCCAAGGCTCGCTATCGCTCAGGATGTTTCAGCTTTGCTTTCTATTGCCACAAGCGCTCTATTCCTATTTGCAGGTCTTTATGTTTTGTTATCTTCTCCAGATCTTTCTCTTCCATTCTGACGTCTCCAGATATTGCTACATCCGCTATCCAGATTTTTATTATTTATTAACTTTGCTGCCCATCTCACCACAAGATGACTCTGAGCAGCTGATACCATCAAAATCTCTTCCGAAATTTTAGATCTGATGTGTAAAAGCAGAGCTAAGTAGGCTCTTAGATAGTTTTGACTTCTTTATTGTGCAAATGTCCCTCATGGTTCTCCTTTCTTCCCCTTTTCCCCTTCCGGGGGATATCATTCTCATGCTATCTGGTTGCCTGTTTCTTTGCTCTTTCTGAGCTTTTCTCTTCTTGTTGCTAGATGGAGGTTTTGTTTCTTAGGCAAATGGAAAGTGACAGCCTTTCCCTGTGTGAATTGGGGTTGTTCCCTCTCACAATGAGTTGAGGGGAGTCAAAACATGAAAGCAACTCTCTAACCAGGGGTGGGCAGCTAGGGCCCCATTATGACCTGTGGACTTCAACTCCCATAATTCCTGAGCCAGCCAAACTAGCTGAAGGAATTCTGTGAGTTGAAATCCCAGGTCATAATGGGACCATAATTATCCACCCATGTTTTCCATTTTTGCTACCATTCCAGTCTGGATGGGGAAATGATACAGTTGGACATTTACTTAGCTTTTTAAAAGTCCTTTGTAACTTCAAACAGCTGTTAAACGAATGGCTGAAGTTCGAGGACAACTATATGCTACTTGTTAAAGATAAGAGGGATTGTAGGATGTCTACAATTTGGCTTAACTAAGGGCAGAGGGGACCCAATTTGTCCTGTCAGCATGCACTGCAGTGCCTTAGAGTTTCAACCAGCAAATCCAGTCGCCAAAAGAGTTTTGTGTGTATTTGCTGTGCAGAAAGAGATTGTTTTTCTGGGGTGCTTCCAGTAACCTCATCAGAGATATGTGCTCACATCCAGCCCTTGCACGGAGCCGGCTTTCAACTGCCAAAGCTTTGCACAAGCTGAAAAAATAATGGGTGCCTGCAACTTGGCTTGGTTTGACTTCCTGAGGGATCTTGGAATAGTTGCACTACGTACACAAAGCTGGATCTTTGCTGCCATATTTTGTACTTATCTCGTTGGCCATCTCAGTGGCTACATTCTTCATCGCCTACACAAAACCATCCCATTTATTTATTTATTATCAGACACAAGCTGACTCAGTAACTGCTGGGCAAACATCTTGCATCAATGAATAATGTGCACAGCGACTTTCCTGACAGAAAAAGCAGTAAAAACGGCATCTGCTGGAGAATCTGAGACACATGTGAATAGCATAAGCAATAGCTCTTAGACTTATATACTGCTTCACTGTGCTTTACAGCACACTCTGGGTGGTTTACAATGTCAGCCTCTTACCCCCAACAATCCGGGTCCACATTTCACCCACCTCGGAAGAACCGAAGGCTGAGTCAACCTGGAGCCAGTTAGGATTGAGCTCCTGGCAGTCGGCAGAGTCAGCCTGCAATAGCTGCCTTTGAACAACTATGCCATCACCATACACACAACATCGAATAATAGCAGTTTGTAGGAATCCCATGCCTGTTTGGTGGATAAACTAAAGGGAGCCAATCTAAATAAAATGGACATTACTTACAGACCTCCAGCATTAGATAGGAGTTGAGCCTGAAGACATCACAAGCCCCTGAATTGTGTGTCTGTAAAGAGAGTTTGGGTTGTTTCACACAGTGAAGTAAACAACACACATTGAAACATTTCTGTCAATGGGATAGGAACCAGACCCCAAAGTCAGAAAGAGTTCATACTCTTTTTGTGAGTATGAACACACTGGCCTTCTGTGTATAACGTCTGCTGAAGACAGGGATACTGTGAAAAGCTTTGTTTAATCCTTGTTCCAGATGATCTACTGTTTAGGATGACAAACAAACTCTACCTGTTTTCAAATAATGTTTTGTTTGTATTAAATAATTGGGCTGCAAGGACTGTTTAAAAGAATTTAAATGCTGAAGCAGAAAAGTCAACATACTGGCCAGAACAGTTCCATGTGAACGTTTAGTAACATAAAGGTGTTACTAAATAGCTCCAGATGAAAATAACCAAAAATTAAATTAGATAAAAGCTATACACTGCTATAACTGACATGGATTTCCTATATTTGCATTGTGATCACATTGTCCTCAGAAGTTAGCAAGAGCCAGAGAGAAATTCTCACCCTTCTAGCTTCACTTCAAACCGCTGCTTCTCCCTTGTGCTCCGGGGATCGAAAGAGAACAGATTGTTGGGTGTATTTGTGTGGATGTGTAGGGAATCATAATGGAAGAAACTCTGTAGTGTCCATAGAAGCTTACAGAATCATCATCATTTGGTTAAAAAAAAAAGAAAGCAGTGGTGGGATTCAAAATTTTTTACTACTGGTTCTGTGGGTATGGATTGGTGGGCGTGGCATAGTTTGATGGGCGTGGCTTGGTGGGCGTGGCAAGGGAAGGATAAATCCCCATTATTTCCCTATCCCACTGACCTGCTTTCCAGCTCCGTTCTCCTACGCAGGGCAACCAAAGAAGACCCAGCTGATCAACTGAGACTCAATGGGAGGCAGAGAAGAGACGGGGTTGGCAGGGTCAGTCAGAGGTGGGATTGGCCGGTTCTCCGAACAACTCAAAATTTACGCTACCAGTTCTCTAGAACTGGTCACAACCGGCTGAAGGCTACCTCTGAAAGAAAGATACTCTACTTATGAAAATGATGGTTTTTAGAGGAGACCGTGATAAACTGGTCAAATAAGGTCTTCTCCATAAAGTGATATCCATGACTACAGATTGGTTCAGAGGAGAAAATAAAAGAAAAAATACCCAAATGAACTGCCGTTTATTTTCTCTAAGGTCTCCTGGGAAATTCCTTCCAACCAGGACTTGGGGAAATAAGTGTGGGAAGGTTGATTGAACGTTGGGAGGAATCTGATGTGGTTAGATGGCCGTCTTCTTCTCACTTGCCCTGGATCAGGGAGGTCCGATAGAGAGCCCAGAGTGAGGCCATGAGCTTCTCCACCAGGTTCTGCTGGAGGTCTCTATCCTGCTTCTCATTCAATCCAGGTGGAGCCCCTATGAGGGAGTAAGCCTGGCAGGTTTTTTTCAAAGGACTTCACTCTGCAAATCACCACATAATCCTGTTTGAACCAACAATTTGAAGAATAATCCAGATTCTACTTCAAAAATCACTCTGCCAATCTATCCCTCCATCTCCTAACACCAAAGGGTAAAATATAGAAAGTTTTTCTAAAGAAAGACTTTAAAGCTAAATCGCTGAGAATGACTTTTAGACTGCAAGAGTCTTTACTGCAAAAACAATCTTTGTTTGTCATCAGAGTAGAACTAATACAGATTGTTTGATTCATTGATGGAAATATTTTTTACAGTGTTTTTTTTTTACCATGCCTAAAATTGTTGGCAATGATTAAAAACCAAATAATTCCATAAAATATAAAATCCTCAGCAACTGAAAAGGTAAAAATGTGAAGGCAAATATAGAAATGACAAAGTGCTTTACACCTTCATTCACACTAAAGCATGATTACAGCTTCTTGCCTTCTTGTTCAAAGGTTCAAAGATCTGGCTCAACTGGTTTTTTAAAAAGCATAGAAGGTACCTAGGTGTAAATGAAAAACCCTTCTCCGTGATTCAGCTAATAATAAAGGAGCTACTGTAAGCATGGAGAATAAAACTACGTGTGTGTGTGTGTGTGTGTGTGTGTGTGTGTGTGTGTGTGTGTGTCTTTATTAAATGATATTATATATTTAATAAGAAATACATTCAAATGTGAAAAAAGACAAGACAAAAGGAATTAGAAAATGGAAAAGAGGAGAAAATATGGATATATATAGGAATACAGAAGCCTGATGATGGCAGATGAGATTCTGCTGAAACGTCGCTACAACTTTAAAACTACAATGACGTGGAAAAATACCCGAACAAAGCTGAATGCCATACATGTAAGTACCCGCGAAAACTTAAGAAATATCTATATCTATATCTATATCTATATCTATATCTATATCTATATCTATATATCTATCTATCTATCTATCTATATATATATATATATAT
>NW_020769320.1:6693588-6711889 GCF_900518735.1 Pseudonaja textilis | reverse complement strand
CCTTCTGGCCTTGTCTGTTGTTCTGAGCCTTTTTTCATCAGAAGGTTTCTTAGGAGACCAAGCGCCTCCATTTTCAACGTCTGTTACTGCTGTAGGACTCAAGCATTCCCTGATTAATTTTGCCCTTATTTTACCCTGGCTGGCTGAGGAATTCTGAGAATTGAAGTCCACAAGTCTTAAAAGTTGCCCAGTTTGGAGGTCCCTGGTTTAGAACTATGAAAGTCTTGAAAGTTGATTGCTCCCTCCATACCCTGCTCTACACATACTGGGGGCCACATCATTCCCAAATCCTTTATAAATTGATGGAGAAATTGAATGTAATGCATGCATATTCGCATGTGGTGCATTTGCACTTGGGTAGGCGGTTTATGAAAAGTGCCATGACGATCGCTCCTGTGTGGTTAGGCTATGATAGAAATACAATTGTAATTGGGCGTTTTTTTAATTGTGTTACTTTTAACTGCTTTTAGGGACTTTTTCTTCTGAGTCTTTTATGAGCTCTCTTTCTGTAACATCCTCAGAGAAATAAACAAGTTGCTCTGTCATGATTTATGGGGTTCCTGGTTTTGTGTTCTGTGTCTGTTGTTTTACATCTGTGATATATTTATGTACGCACACAGATACACACAGAGATACTGCCATTACCACACACGCAGGCCGACAGCTGGCTGCACAGAAAATCTGGGGAAAATATGATAAGGTTGGACCTGCTCCATAGCTGAGTTTTACTGAGCCATTGTTTGAAACCATCATTTTTATCGGTTATTTTCTATTTAGTAAATCACACATCAGGCAGGTCTGGTTTTCTCAGGTGCGTGGTCCATTCCCCAACATTTCACTACAAAGAAAATGAATGGGTTGCAATTTACCAAACAGAATTGCTCATCAGAAGGGAGCCTACTTTCTTAATCTGTCTTTCACTTGTGGTGTGTGTGTACGTGATGTGGTTTGTGGGTGGGTGTGGGTGTGGAGGGAAGTCTTATGCAGCTTGGGAGTACCTACCAGATTCTGCTTGAAAGCCTTTGATGGCATCATCAGTCCTGGATTACTTCTGGATTACTTTCACGGTTGGGGGTTATGGTTCTCCAGCTTCCTCCAAGAATGGTTTTGGTTGAGGGGGACAGGGGTTCAGATCCTGGAAGAAGTTAGTCACTAGTCCCTTTTCACTGCTGAGCCACAGGAGATGTGCTCGAAGTGCTAGTTAGTGTCTGAAAGGGAAAGAACAGAATTTAGTCTTGATAAGACTCTGAATTGTGAGTTTGGCAACCAACTGAGAGCAGTGATATTCCACCTTTGGTTCTGAGGGGGATCTTGTTGCCATGGACTGACTTTATTTGTCACTTGGGCAGGTATCAGCTGTAGCTGTGGGACCTTTGCACAACTCTGACTTGTGTGCCAGTTATGCCTATTCTTGGATCAAGAAGGCCCTCCTCATAATCACCCGTACCTCGGTCATCTATCAATTGGACACTTGCAACCTGCTCTGCATGGGTCTCTCAATGGGGAAACTACATGCTGGTAGCTCAAGTAGCTAAGGGGGACCCCTTTCACTTGCCTTGAGTAGGAACACTGATGCAAATATTGCAGTGATGGCCAATTTACTTTCGAGGTGCAACTCAAGACACCTATGGTCATCTCTACATCTCTACCTGGTTCTGGACCTGCATATATGGAGAACCCACCTTCTCACAGCAGTTCTGTCTAACTAGATCTAGTAGAGGGGATCCTTACTTAAGTTCCATATCTGAAGGAATTACCATTAGAGACATCATGGGATCTGCCTTGACTGCTGGCCCTCTGCTTTGGAGCAGGGCTCCACCTGAAGACAGGCCATCCACAGATCTGAGGGCATGTAAGAAAGCCACTCAGACCCGACAGTGTCAGAATGCCTCTGGAGATGGTGGGTTCCTACCCTGCAATTGTTCCGAAAAGATCGTCGCTCAGCAGCGAGAAGGACCACGACGGTGGTGATGAGATGATGGTCTTTTCAATTGCTTTCATCTTTCTTTGTGATATTGGAGTCTATAGTACCAGAGAGCCATCTCTGGCTGAGAGAGCTGAAGGGGCCCATCAACCTAAATAGATAAATGAGCAAACAAGAAAGGCCCACACAAATGGTAACTCCCCAACCTCCCAAAACTTAACCAAGCTAATGTATCCTTTTTAAGTGCAGCCCTTCGATCTTGAACTGTGTGACAAACAACCATCTTGGGAGAATCCAGCCACAGAAAGATTACCTCCAGTCCAGTCAGTCAGAATAGATACTAGTATTATCTGATGGACAGGTAATTTTGTTTGAAAAGGTATCTTTTGTTTAGAAAATATTTCCCACTAGGACTCAAAAAATTTGTATCCCACAAAAAGTTGTGTCTCTTTTCCCAGCTGGTGTCACTAGCAAATTGTCCCATGTGTGAAAGAATGTGCTAAGGTCAAATAAAGTTCTGGTTTTTATTTTCCTTTTTCATCCCTTTCTCCTTTTTCATTTTTATTCCTACCCTTTAGCTAGGTAAGCCTGTTTTCCAAACCAGATAGGAACAGACCAGGCAACACAAAGGAAAAGTGCTAATGTGCCAATACAGAGTGCAGCGGTATTGATCAGAGGAAAAATAAAAGAAAGACCTTTCCTGAGATTATCTGGACAAGGTCACAAGCATACAGATAGTTTCTGCAAACCATCAGAGGTATTTACAGCATTATAATGAACATGAGTGCATCATGAAAAACTAGAATTTCACATGTATTTCGTGTGTTTGTCTAAATTTGAGAGAACACTAGCTTTCCTGTCCACTTATATGAGATAATTATTTATTTTATATATATGTAACTCCCAATAAAACTCTGGGCCATTTACAAATCATTAGAAACAATTTAAACATGTTATATAAGCAATTACATTCTTCACCATTGTGTAAGAGTTTTTATGCTTAATTATGATAAACACAATATTGTCCTTCATTCTATTTATTCCAGAGACCGTTACAAACTCAACAACCTGGGAGATTGTTTTTTCCAGTTGTGCTCTTTTACAATTTTTGCAAACCCTCATTCAAATTAACAAGCACCCCTCCCGTCCCCCATCTTCTGAGCATCTCTATGAATGCAGGATCTTTGTCTTACGCCTGGATCCTTTGCGATTATTCCCCAAGTGTTACCTAGGAAATATTGCGCTATTTGTTAAAGGGTATCTCATATGGAGGTTATCACAGATGCTGATTGATCCTTTTATTCTTCAGTCCTATCTGATAGGAATCCCATTCATCCGGAACCTTTTGACATGAAGCTCACGATGTTGCAAAACTTGCCCTCAAATTCTCAACAGCAGTGCGGGAAAAGCAGGCCTTTGTATCACAACCTACTGAGCCATTAAACACACAGTGAGCTTAGAGGCAGGCTCTCTTGACTTCCAACCAGGTATAAGCAGGGCCCTTTGAAACACAAGAGAGAAGCAGAAAGGAAGCCAGGCTGGACTTGAGTTGTGGGGATCATCCAAGAGCAAGGAACGCTGTTTTGGGGAAAGGCCTTCTTTGCACAAGGGCTGCTGGTAAAGCTCAGGAGCTTAGGAGCGAGATTCCTCCGGGATCAGTGTCAGCCTTCAAGCTCAGAAGCCAAAGGGGCTGACCAGGCAGGATTTCAGCCTACACCGCAGCAAGTAGCTGAAAGGAATCCATCGGAAGAGGCACAGAGGAAGCTCTGAGGCAGCTGACCAGGAGTTGGAGCCAGCAGAGGTCCTGAACCCATTAACATACCAGCAATTAAGGAGAGAAGAGCCAAGGAAGTCAAGCTGCCACCTGGTTGTAAGGAAGAAGCTTGACTCAGCCAATTAGTCAAGCCCGTAGTCGGAGCGATAGAAAAGGATCTGCAGGTTGAATGACATCTCAGAGCCTTCAACCTCCCATGCATTATTGATATTATCATGAAATGTGCACGTTGCCTGGCTCGTAGAGATGTTGGGCAGTTTACAAATGAAATAAAACATGAAAAACCCAAAACAAAAGTAAGGAGAGAGAAACCAAAGGATAGAGAAGGCAGAATTATGAAACCACAGAAACCAATTGGTAAAAAGGAGGCTATATCGATTCTCACTAAAAAGCTGGATGAAAAATATTTTCCATCACAAAAAAAAAACACCCATGTTTACTCTCCAACAATAGCACAAATTCTTTTACGTACATGGCAGAGTCTCCATTAACTTCATTTTTTTGCATGTGAATTTGTTGGCCTGTCTCCATCACGTATGTATTGTGTTCTGAACAAGGGTGCCAGCCGAGGAGGGGTCTCATCCTGGTCTAACAGGTAGCAGGAAGGAGACTAACAGAGGCAATTCCGATCATTAGGTGTCCCTCTCAGAAGGAAGCCACCGTTGAGATGGATTAAAGCCGTTTCCATACCATTCTGAGGAAACGTCACTTCGATCCTGAACAATTGTGTGAACGAGCCGCCGGCTCCCAGTGACATTCTGCGGATGCTGCTTCCATTTCCCAAAATCAGAGCACAGAAAGATAGTCTGGAAAGGGTCCTCAGACTGAAGGCTGTTGTGGTTCACCAGCAGCCGGTTCAGACAGCAGAGGTATCTGAGAGTGAGAACAAAAGGGAACCAGCCAGGGAATCTGGCGAGGACTTGGATGAGGGTGCTGCATCCGATGCAGGGATGGGGCCAGGACCATCTGAGAGTGGGGTGCTGCTTTTGGAGCCTTTGGAGTCTGGCTGCAGCAAAGCAGAGGACCCCGAGGAGCCTGTTCCCAGTGTGCATGTGTGCAGGGCTGCTAGAAGGCGAGTGCAGCTGAAGCAGCAGGGGCAATTTGGGAATAAGGCTGGGAGCCGATTGCCCCTCCCATAAGGGATAAAAACCAGCCCTTGGAGATGTGCTTTTTGCAGGAAGCAAAGAAGTTCATTAGACTCTGATTCCTCATTGAAACCCTGTAAACTCTGGTTTGTCTTTGCTGGAATTTCTGTCGGTTGATATTTCTCAGTAATGGGACTTCTGTTTCTTGGCAGCCCTTTACAACCCTGAAAGGTGTGCTCTTATCTCAGACAATTGTGTTTAATGGGTTTTGGCTGGGAATGCAAATAATTCCTAGTGTCACATTTAAAAAGGTTTGCTTTTACACACCGTTTGTGTTTTCTTAATTTGAATGAAGCCTGGGTCAGAACGAAGTAACAATGAACGAAGGGGTCTTGGGTGTGAAGGGTGTTGGGTGGCCCTTGACCCAAGGACTGGTATCCTTGGAGTGCAACCATTCTAGGGTGCTCTGGGTGCACGCATGTGTGTGCGTGTAGAAAGAGGGAGAGAGGGAGAGGGAGAAAGGGAGATTGTGCTTTGCACTTAAGGCTCCTGCTTTAACACACCTCCAGCTGTAAGGGCAGCTGGTCTTTTGAGCAGCCACTTTCTCAATGATGAGCTTCATCCCCACCTACCTCCTTCAGAGCTAGAGGAGCCCTGAGGGTGGGCCTGTCCTCTCACAGAAAATGAGATGGAGGAACCTTTTGAAAAGCTTGCGTCATTTCACTCAGTGAAAGGCAGTTGTGAGATAATAAGGGAAATTTCCGGAATGAAAGCGTAAGCTGACTGCTGAAGGAAAGCAGAAACTTTCTGTAAATGTTCACACGAACAGAGTAATTATGGTCTAATCCAGGCTTGACAGCTTTAAGACTTGTGGACTTCCAACTCCCAGAATTCCTCTTCCAGTCATGTTAGCTCAGGAATTCTGGGAGTTGAAGTCCACAAGTCTTAAACTTGCCAAGTTTGAAGAGCCTTGGTGTAAACATTTGATCGTTCTGCGTTAACTGTGAGGTGGTAAAGGGACAACAAGGGTTTGAGGGAGGAGAAGCTGTAAGGAAGAACCCAGTGGCTTTGCTCAAACATTTCAGTTTCTTTTCATTGAAGTCTTCTGCATTTTGCTTGAGTATAGGATGAACCAGGAATGCATGCAACATCATCAAGGCTTTGCATGACAAATTAACACAGCCTGTATGCAAAACTGGATTCATAGAAATCTGCATTGTTTCTCTGCCATTTCTCCTGTAGATTTGGAAGGAGTCACAAAGGGCTTCCACTTTCTTACATTCCTTGGGATGGTCAAAGTGACCATTTTGTCCTCATTTACACTTCCCAGATAAAGACACAAATTGGTATGTTTTACCTTCTATTTTGTCTACTTCCCTAAATGACACGATTCCACTTTCAGCTCAAAGCCCCACAGAACATGTGAAAATGCACTTTGTGCTTTGCAAAAAAAAGAAAAGAAAAGTACATTAAGGATGAAATGCCTACAAAATGAAGGAGAATATGTGTAAAAGAGAGCTCCATTCAGTGACATAACGTAAAACACCCCTGAAAAGGAGAGAGTGGACAATAATTGCACTAATCTGAACATTCTTTGAATCCGCTCCATACTGCATCACTGTATTCTCAGCCTTTAGTCTTAATTCTGTGTTATAATGTGGCCAATTTAGTTAGGACTGGAGTGTCAGTAAAATATATTAATTATTGTAATACATAAAATTCAGGACTTGGCAAGGAAGGGCCTTCACCTCACCAAGAAAGTCATGCAAATTTAGATATTGAAAGCAATCCAATTTTATTTCAAAATGTTTCCATTGGTGTCTAGGACAAAATTTGAAACACATTTCAAGTTTCCTAAGTAAAACATTTCAAATATTTTAAGAAAAATGAAAAATTGTTTTGCCAATACTAGTAAGATCTCCCAGGGTGAGTCTGCAGAGTTCCAGCTGTTACTGGTAATGTAAATTTGTCTTTCAGGTGATTTTTTTTTGGAAAAGGAATAAAAGTGAAACATGTCTTGTTTTAATATACACAGATATATCACTTTGGCACAATCACTATGCAGAAGTTCAACTCATAGCCCATATACTAACCCTTCCCTTAGCATTCAATACTAACCCTTCCCTTAGCATTCAATATCTCCTCCTCTTTCCCCTTCCTCCTCCTTATTGTAATTATAAATACGCACAGTTCTCTATTTGGTCTATCTTAGGAGTGGGAGTTGATTTGTCTTGTCTTGCAATCCAGTTTTTCAGAGCAGTTCTTTTCCAAGAAAAATTCATTTATCATTTCCTGAACAGCATCTATTATCCCGGCCAACTAGCAGATCTCCCCCGCTCTCTCTTTTTCAGCGAAATCTTAGAGAGCACCAAGGACCCCTCATGTCAACCCTGAGCTACAAATATTCTCCTTTATTAGAACCTAATTACTATTTGTGAGAGAGAGAAAGTGAGGAGGGGGGATTGAGAAACAGAGCCATGTCAGAGAAAACATAATGATAGTATGCCCTCAAGTGGTAAAATACAAATTCCACCCAGAGAGTTATAGACAATGAATCACAGCAGCAAGTTCTAATGAAAGTGACATCTGGTTCCACTGCCAACTTCCTGGGGACACACTGGCCTTTGTCTTCCTTCAGACAGGAATGTAGAAATAGAGACAACATAGTGGGCTGAAAACACAGAAGTACCTTATCCAGCCTTGACATGCTGTCCTGAATTGTTCTTCGATCAAGAAAGTTGAACCAACGTAAATACATCTCATCGGTTACGTTGTGATTACTTCCTTCCTTCTGGGACTCCGCATTCTTTGCTTTTTCATGTAAACATGTTCTTGCCAAAAAAGAATATTCAAAGGAGACTCCAGCTTCATGCAGGTAAATCATATGTTTAATATGTCACCCCAGAATGCAATCCCTAAAGTCAAAGTTATGGTACCTTCAAAACTCCACTTTTTAATATGTGGTACTTATAAACAGGCCATCAATCAGACTAACAAATCCTTGGTGCTCTCTGAGTTTGATTGGTTTTTCTGTAGATGTTTCATTACCCAAATTAGGTAACATCATCAGTGCTAGCCTGATTTGCACTGATAATATTACCTAGTTTGGGTCATGAAACATCTGCAAGAAAAGCAGCCAGCTCAGAGAGCACCAAGGACCCCTCATGTCAACCCTGAGCTACAAATATACTGCTTTATGGGCATCAATCAAACTGTCATGGCCTGTCAGTCAGGAAATGTGCACAACCAAAGATGAGAATGAGCAATGGGTAAGAGTGGCAAGTGGCTATGGCTGGCAGCACTCCAAAATTGGCTATGTAGTATGTACTTTTTTAAAAAAACAGCTTTTGAATTTTGGTGTTAGGGAGACACCTGAGAATATCATGAAAACAAACGGGTCATTGAACAAATCAACCCAAAATTCTCAGTTGAGGCACAAATGACCAGGCTCAAATGCTCCTACTTCAGACTCATTATGGAAAGACTCCACTCTCTGGAGAAGAAGGCACTAGCGCTGGGAATGGTGGAATAAAAGAGAAGAAAAGGACAACCAGGAGTAAGATAGATGGACTCCAATAGTGATGATGTGGGCAATGGATGAGCTGAAAGACCTAGTAAGAGGCAGACCATCAGACATCTATCTACGTGGTCATTATGGATCAACAACTCATCAAAAACAGGTTGTTGACAACAAGAATCAACAACTGATGAATATGTTTTAAAAAATAAACAGAGAGAGAGAGAGAGAGAGAGATTTTGCAGTGTATGCGCACTCAGAGCTCAGATTTTAAAGATCACTACACAATTGAAACCAGAAGCTTCAAAATGCAACAGAAACAGTTAGAAAAAAACACACAGAACCTTGTTTTTATATATGATAGCGGCAGTGAGATTATTACAAGCACAAAGGTGGAAAGATTCAATGCTAACCCCAGTGAAGGGATGGTGGGTGAAGATGATGGGACTGGCTGAAATGGCCAGTCTTTGGTCAGAGAAAGGACAATTTCTACATTTATTGCTGACTGGAATTCCCTTATGGACCTTTTGCATGAAACAGACTTGTGATTTAAGGTTTCGATGATTAAGAACAAATAAAGTATAGGAAAGATTGGAGTTATGTTGTAAGCGTAGAGTAAGGGGTAAATTTATAGTGCTGTAAAAGAAAACGGGAAGCTGTTTGTTATATATTCTTTCTTTCTTTCTTTCTTTCTTTCTTTCTTTCTTTCTTTCTTTCTTTCTTTCTTTCTTCCCTTTCTTTCTGTACCTTTCCCTTGTTCTGCCTTTCTTTTTCTTTAGTCTATCTTAGTTTCTATCTTTCTTCTTTAAATGTTTTAATTAAAATTATATGTAAAAAGAGTCCACAGCAGCTTGGTGGCACATCATGGTCATCGTCAGACCAAATGGCCTCGTTTTGTGTGTTGTTTTTTTTCCCCACTTGCTAAAACTTTCAACACAATCCTTTTCTTATTATGGTCTTCATGTCATCTCTCAAAAAACCTGCCATTAAGTGTGACTCAGGCTCACATAAATATGCGTCCAGTCTTTCCCTCGAAAGGTTCGCCAATGTAAGCCAGAGAGACACAAAGACAAACTCCTTCGTATTTTTGATTTCCCTGCCGAAGGACAGCTCAGAAAAACATGAGACTCCGGGCACTCAGCCCTCATTCGGTTCAGCAACCAAGTTCCTTTCGGTACTTCTGCTGTCAGACAGATAAACTTGTGAACTGCTGCACCTTTAAGCTCCCTTCTTCAAAGCGGCTCTCCTCAAAGAAAACATGGATTTCCTTCTGATGGGACCACACAGTCAATGCCTCCCCAACATACAAATTGGAAGACACCCCGCTCTTCCTCCTCCCTGCCTCCCTGCAGTGGCCAGACAGGTTTCTTCTTCTATTTATACAGTAGGAGTGTGAGATTAGAGAGATTAGAGTAGAGTGAGATTGCTCTGATAGAAGAGAGTACAGAAATCCCGATATTCCCATCGTTAATGAAGCTCGGATGCTTTCAGCAAGAAGAAAAGCCAGCCACTGGCATTTTGACATTGCCTTTTTATTCCCCTTTTTCAATTAAAAGGACTGAAGGTTGAAGCTTGGAGTATGACATTGAAGAAGTGGGAGGAAGCTACGTGATAATTAGGCTCAAGCAAACATGGAGCAGGCCCATGTTGGAAGAGGGTTGCTGTCGCGGTTACCCATTGACTGGACCAGAAATGGGCAATCTGGTGACCTCTGGCTGTGTAGAACTACAACTCTTTACAATGGTCAGTGTTAGATCCCATGCAGTTTGCATACCGAGCAAATAGATCAACAGATGATGCTGTTAACATGGCTCTGCATTACATCCTACAACACCTTGAATCTCCAAATACCTACGCAAGGGTCCTCTTTGTAGACTTCAGTTCAGCATTCAATACCGTCATTCCAGACACTCTTCTAAGTAAATTAAACCAACCAGCGATACCTGAACATACTTGTAAGTGGATCATAAGCTTCCTAATGATACCTGTACAATTAGCACAGGGGGGCCCCAAGGCTGTGTGTTATCTCCACTTCTCTTCTCCCTATATACCAATGACTGCATCTCAAATGATCCATCTGTTAAAATACTGAAGTTTACTGAAGTTACAACAGTGATTTGTCTCATTTGAGACAACGATGAATCTGCATACAGACAGGAGGATATACAACTTGCCTTGTGATGTAACCGGAACAATCTGTAACTGAACACACTCAAAACTGTAGAAATGGTGGCAGACTTTAGAAGAAACCCTCGTATACTACCACCTCTTACAATACTGGACAACGCAGTATCAACAGTAGAGACCTTCAAATTTCTACGTTCAACTATATCACATGACCTAAAATGGACACTTGACATCAAAAACATCATCAAAAAAGCACAACAAAAAATGTTCTTTCTGCGCCAACTCAGAAAGCTCAAACTGCCCAAGGAGCTGCTGATACAGTTCTACAGAAGAATTATTGAGTCTATCATCTGCACCTCTACAACTGTCTGGTTTGGTTCTGCAACCCAACAGGACAGACATAGACTTCAGAGGATAATTAGGACTGCAGAAAAAAACAATTACAACCCACCTGTCTTCAACTGAGGACCTGTACACTGCCTGAGTCAAAAAGAGGGCTGTGAAAATATTTACAGACCCCTCACATCCTGGACATAAACTGTTTCAAACTCCTTTCCTCAAAATGACACTATAGAGCACTGCACACCAGAACAATTAGACACAAGAATAGTTTTTTTCCCGAAAGCCATCGCTCTGCTAATCTTCTCACTGTTCCTTATCACCAATCCCCTCCCACTTGACTGTTTCCTAGTATGATTTGATTGCTGATTGTACCCTATGACTATCATTAAGTGTTTTGTGTTATGATTCTTGATTCTTGATTCTTAATGAATGTACCTTTTCTTTATGTATACTGAGAGTATTTACACCAAGACAAATTCCTTGTGTGTCCAATCACACTTGGCCAATAAAGAATTCTATTCTATTCTATTCTACATGTGCATGGAGGGAAGCAGCTCTGCCTTGGGCCCAGTGCTCTTTAACATCTTCGCAAATGATTTAGATGAGGGGATAGAAGGGGAACTCATCTGATTTGTAGATGAGATGAAGTCAACCTTGAGCCGGTCAGAATCGAACTCCTGGCAATGAGCAGAGTCAGCCTGCAATGATGCAATTCTAACCACTGCACCACCAGGGCTCCTATACAGTCTGAATTGCTAAAATGAAGTAAAATGTTATCTGGCTTTGGTTTGAAAGCCCAATTGGTCAAAGTTTCAAGGAAACATTGCCTGCTTTCCAAGACTTGAACAATCTATGTATGTATGAACATGTATTTGCTTGGATATACAACATCCTTCCAAGGTCAATAAAATGAGGACTCAGATTGTTGGGGGCCAGATGCTGACTCTGTAAATGGGTTAGAGAGGGCTGGAAAGCACCATGAAGCAGCATATAAGTCTAAGTGCTGTTGTTATATATGGTCTTCAGTCAGTGTAATTCATTGTTTCCCAAATTGGACTTCAAGAGGCTGTGAATGCATAAAATCCATACATTGTTTTGCATTCTTATCAACAGCAAATTTCAAATCCTGGTAATTGTTTCACCAAACATACAACAGTTAGACACCTAGAAGGGTATCTGAGCTGGAAAGACCCATTCTTATCAGAGCTGGTATACAATCAGTAGTTAAATTTTCTGTGTGTGAAAGCATAACGGCTTTAATGAAGTCCACAAGGTTCCCCACTTCCCATCAGGTCTCCCCTCCCCTTTTTTTTCATTTTGTGTCATTTCTAATCTTTATCAGCTGCTCTGGAAGTCATCATTATTTTTTTTAAGCTGACGAGCAAGATAAAAATGATTTAACTATATAATAATAAATAAAATACAGATGAACATCGAGAGCCCAGACTATGTTTTATTTAAGAGGCCCAGAGGACCAAATAGATCTTCTGGTCCCGAAAATAAAAGATTGTTCTCCCTGGGGAGTACCTTCCACATCTGGATTTCACCTTCAAAAGAGCCTTTTCTCCTAATAGCTACCACCTTGCTTCACTTACGGTGAGGTCTCTATGGAGGAGAGCTTCTCAACATCGGCAATTTTAAGAGGTGTGGACTTCCACTCCCAGAGGGCCCCAGCCACTGTTTCTCAATCTTGGGGATTTTAAGATGTGAAGACTTTGTCTCCTGTGGCTGGCCTGGGAATTCTGGCAGTTGAAGTCCACCCATGTTCAAGCTCCCAAGCTTGATGCTCTATAGAGGATCTTGAGGCTTAAAGAAGAGAAATCGCCCCTTACCCTCCAAGTGAAAAACTCACACACTGAAATCCAATCATCACCCACATTTTGGATCTTAAACTCTATCAGCAATTTATCATTTTCTTTTCTGGGCTGTTCCGCAAGGCGAGGTAGACCCTTTGGTTTTAATTAGTAAAGTTTACATTTCACGTTTACCTTTTAGAAACTGTCCAGGTAGGGGTGGGATTCAAAAATCCCAGCAACTGGTTCGCTGCCCAGTTGCTGGGTGGGCGTGGCCATGGCGGGTGTGGCCTACCAGAACTTCTGGGAGGGCCATTTTTCACCTTCCCCAGAATCTGGAGGTTTCCCTCGGACCTCTAGGAGGGTAAAAGCAGCCTCCCCTGGACTCCGGAGGCTTTCTGGAAGCCAGAAACACACCCGTTTCCAGACTTCAGGAAGTTCCGGGAGGCCTGTTTTCCCCCCTCCTAGATCCTCCACACTTACCTGCATCCAAAATGGGCTATGTGGAGACGCCTGGGAGGGGAGGGGAGGGGCAGGAGGGAAGGGGCCAGTCTGTCAATTCAACTACCAGTTCAGTGAACCAGATGTAAATTTAACATCTGGTTCGCCAGAACCAGCTCAAACCGGCTGAATCCCACCTACATCCAGGTAATCTGTAGGGCTGCCCCTGAAATTTGCAGGGAGGGCTTCCTAATGCAATCAAAATGCCTTCGCTGAACTCTGTGGCAGTTTGTTGACCACCTCTCTGAATATTTTGGCACGGCCACTTTGATTCCTTTCTGTCTGGATCGCTGCTGAAGAAATCTTCCCTCTTGGTTGCTTGAACAACCAGTCAGAAGGGAGCAGACACAGATTAGCATATATATTTTTTAATCCCGTGGCTAATGAGGATGTTTTTTTTTATGATGACCCTGCCTGAGGTCACTATGAGTCTCCTTGATCATCTGCCTCTGTCTCTCTGGCTGCATAAAGTTTTAGATATGATGCACTGTGTTCAATTTACCTCTAGGGATTATTAGCATTCCTTCCTGTTAGACTCCCAGACACAGAAAATCATTTCCCTCTGTCAACTAATGTTTCTTTCTTTGTGCCGTTGCTGTATGAGTATTAAAATTATGTGAGTAATAATTATTGCTGAATAAGTCAGGTTGAAATGATGTGGGGCTGCCACAAAGAAGAAGAGGGGGTCAACTTCGTTTCCAAAGCACCAGAAGGCAGGACAAGAAACAGAGGATGGAAACTCATCAAGGAGAGGAGCAACCTGGAATTAAGGAGAAACTTCCTAATTGTGAAGGCAATTAACCAGTGGAACAGAAGTTGCCTTCAGACATTGTGGGCGCTCCAACACTGGAGGTTTTTAAGAAGAGACTAGACAGGTCTCCTGCCTGAGCATAGAGTTGGACAAGAAGAGGGCTGTCAAACATGTGCCCCATGGGCCAGATATGCCACGTGCTGGCCACGCCCATGTCCGGTTTAGCAAAGGAGGGGTCCCAATATGTCACGTGATGCTGTCATGATGATGAGAGCTTGACACCCCTGGACTAGAAGATTTCCAAGGTCCCTTCCAGCTTTATTCTGAATTTAAATTTGAAAATTATGCCAGGCCTTCATTACCTTGAATGTACTTTCTTATTGAGTACAGCTTTGACATACTCAAGAGAGAAATATTGTGGGGGTGGGGGGGAATTGAGTGCCTTTTTAAAAACATGTTAACCAAGATGGCCTAGTTCGCACACAGTATCTTTCACTAAAAAATACTGGGAGCTCCATCACTGGAGGCTTTCAAAAAGAGACTGGACAACCATTTGCCTGGAACAGTATAGAAAGTGGGATTAGAAGACCTCCCGGGTCTCTTCCAACTCTTATTATTCTATGTTCTTTTGTTCATCTGTCTGTCTGTCTGTCTGTCTGTCTGTCTGTCTGTCTAAATCCTGGAGAAATCAGGGCAGATAAAATGATGTTTTCATACACAATTCATATTGAAAACATTGGAATTCACTACCTTCAAAACAAAATGAAAAAAATGGGGGGGGGGAGTTGTTCCAATTCATGGAGCCCCTTAACCAGATGGTTGTGGAAACACCCCCCCCCCGCCCTTGAAGGCCAGTGATGGGCCTCCTTCTGCAGTTGGTCAGCTATTGTGAGGAGGGACTGCTGGACAAGATGGGCCAGTGGTCCAATTCAATGGGGCAGCATTTATCTTCTTATGACTGCAATTATGCATAAGACATCATAATCTGTTGGTTAAAAATCAGAGGTGTCTCCCATACCATCAGATACCTGGTTTGTACCTTCTGAATTGCTCGCCGCTGTCTTGAATCGCGTGACTCATGCATGAATATTTGAAGTGGGTGGATGATTGCATGCTTATGGCACCCAGAAGACCTTACAAATCCAGAAACTACAAAACGAAGCTGGTAGGTCTTAGTGTAGAATTCCTTTAGTCCCCTGCAGGTCACCAACACCCTTGTCAGAGGTGACATTTTGCCTTATACAGGCTCCTGATTTATTCGCCAGCTCCACCATCACTGAAGACTTCCATATTCTTGAGTCAGTTGTGTTCCCTTCTGTAATAATTAGCTTGGAAAGGAAAAGTCTTGTTATTGAAAAGGCTCCTATCGTCATTATAACTACAACATTCTGTAGAATTACCTAGCTACAAACTGAAAAACATCCTCGGGGTATATGAACAATGTAATCAAATGACCTGCCAAAGCTGGTATAGGAATCTTAACATTTCCTGTTTGATTCCTTAGGAACCAATTTCTTCTAATTGAAAGTGTACTACAAACCTGGTTTGAATTTAAACATGTATAAGGAATGAATAAGACAAGCAACAATTTGTATGTTTTTTCTATTTTTTTTTTAATTTGTTGAAAAAGCTGTTTCGGTATGAAGCCGCAGTTCCCAGTTACACAGTGATATATTTAATGCTGTGTGCTTGCTTGACAAAAGATTAAATGTCTGTTAAAATACTTATATCTCTATGAGCTGAGGGAGCACATGGAACAACAGGCAATTACCGGTGACTTGGTGGTACTGAAACTGCTTATCTATATATACAAATTATTCTAGTAATAATGTTCAGCTGGACTTTGGTTTCCCTCCAAACTTCTCCAGATTGTTAAAATGAGAAATAAAATAAAGAGAACAAATAAAATGATAGAAAGATACAAACTGTCATGCCCCTGTCGGAATCTGATTCGGAGGGGAAGGCTGAGCAGCTGACAGGGAGTGGGAGTGTGGCTCTTTGGGCTGTGGAAGAAACTTGGGAAGAGCAAAGTCCAGCTGGCCAGAGCAGGGGACAGGGAGAACAAGGGAGAGGGAGTTCAGAGGAAGACCCAGGCCCACTCCCACTCCCTCTTCATCCTAGGGCACGCAGGGATGAATGGAGAAGAGAGCAACATGAGTTGCGTGGCTTACGGGGGAGGAATGGGCCCTGATTCCCTTCATTAGCTGCAGCTGGGAACGCAGGGTTTAAAAAGGGAGTTTGCGCACAGCAACTTTCTGGGAGCAAATCATGAATTATCTTTTATTGTTGAGGCTTATCTGGGTTCCTGGCGTCTTCCCAACTGTGTGTGTTTTGATGGCCTTTCAAGTCTGCAATTCCTTCTCCTGCCTTGTCAAGTTAATTACTGCAACATGGTTTGTGTGGATTTTTAGTTACAGTTTGTATGCACTTTGTTTTCAGACTGAATTTCTTCCACTTAAAGGCTGTTCTTGGGAAAGTTTTTTCTCCAGCTGAAGGTAACCTGGACACTGGGGGCAAAGTTGGAGGTATTAAAGGGACTCTTATTGCTTATATGACATTGTTGCCTTTGTGCCATGCACCTTTGGGTCATCACATAAACACTCAGAAGACTCTTTATACTCTGTCTTGAATTTTATAACTTTTCTTGCCCCTGTTGTTAAGTGAATCACTACAGTTGTTAAGTTAGTCAGACATTGTTAAGTGAATCTGACCTTTGCTTGTCAGAAGTTTACAAAAGGGAATCCCATGACCCCAGGACAGACACTGAGACCGTCACAAATAGGATTCATTTGCCAAGAATCTGAATGTTGATCACATGAGCACTGCGGTCATAAGTGTGAAAAACAGTCCTAACTTTTTTCAGCGCCTGGTCACTTGGGTCGCTGCTGTAAGTCGAGGATTACCCACAATCCCCCCCAAGACAATCAGGTTCAATTTCAATTATTCTAAAATTATCCCAGTTGTAGAACCAACATGATTTCCACCTCAGATGCCCTTCTTTTAATCTTGTAAATGCATTAGAGTTGAGGAGGGAACAGGAGGCCTCGTTCTTTGCCAAGCAATGGAAGCAAAAGGCCTCAGTTCAAGATTCTTTGTTCCTCCCTCCCAATTCCACTCTACGAGGATTCACAGCTTTTCCTCCCCACAGCAGCCTCCCTTCCTAAGTATCAGGGGTGTTCAAGGCCTTGTACATCAGCCCCAACAGCTCCCTCTGAAGGAACCAAAGTGTCTGTTGCCTTTGATAAGAGAGGAGAAAAGGGGATTTAGAAGCAGGGATGACAGCTGATGTGCGAGGACAATGAAAAAGGAAGGCAGGATTTCAGCCTGAAAGAAAAGCCAGTGTAGAATGAGAGCTTGAGAGGGCAAATTGGGAGTTAAAGAGATTAGTGGCTTAAAGATACAAGGGGAAAAACACACAGCTGGGTGCAGAAAGGAGCAATCTCAGGAGATAAGAAGAAGAAGAGAAGAGAAAGGAAGGGAAAAGGGAGCAGCAGTAACAGGTCCTAAGGAAGGGAAAAGGGCACAAGACAAAATTGTGCTTGAATTAGTAGAAGAAGTGGAGAGCTTGAAAAGGAAGTATCAAGCTTAGCTCTCTGTGTGCTTATGGATCTCTGCGCATCTTAAATACTGCACTTGTCACGCATGGAATCCCAGAGAGCCATGGAGCTCAGTCCATGGGTCCAGATTAAAACATCCAAGACAGAGGAGTGTCCAGCCTCCACTTGAATGCATCCAATAAGGGGCAGTCCATCCCTCCTTTCGATCATTGTTTCCACTGACAAATTGCTTTCACTGTTCTACACTTTGGTCAGGGTTTCCTAGACATTAATTCCCTGTCTATCTTGTGATGAAGGAGACCAAGACTTGAAGTTCTCCTGGTGACCTTACTGAAGTGCTTGTACAACAGTCTCATAACTTCTCCTCACCAATCCACCAAATGTTCTCAAGGCTGAGCCCCAAGTCCCACTATGATGACCTTGTGTTATTTTGTTCACGCTTTGCATCAGTTAAAACCAAACCTTAGCAAAACTAAACAGAGCTTGAGTGACTAACAACAATTACTATTTTTTAGAGAAAGCAGAATGCAGAACATCGTATAATTGGGTTGGAAGTAACCTTGAAGCTCTTTGGATCCAATGTCCTGCTCAAGCAGGAGGGTTTTCACTGGCCAGAAAAGCCTAAGCCAGAGCCTTGTAATTAATGCTTATCCTTGCTGTCTATTTTTTTATTTTCAAGTGAAAATCTCTTAGCAGACTAAAATTTTCTCTGTTCTGGAGTGAGAAAAATGTGGGATGGGGAGAAATCACTTTTGCATAAACTTCCTTCTTAAAAAAAATAAAAAGCCAGAAACCTTCCAAAATTATTTACACTATCTGCTGCTGTTCATCACACCCTCAAAATATCTATATATCTATATATACCTATACCTATCTCTCTATCTCTATCTATCTATCTATCTATCTATCTATCTATCTATCTATCTATCT
>NW_020769320.1:6657893-6693578 GCF_900518735.1 Pseudonaja textilis | reverse complement strand
TCTATCTATCTATCTATCTATCTATCTATCTATCTATCTATCTATCTATCTATCTACATTTCTACATTTCTACATTTCTACATATACAAAGATATAGATATATGTTGATTTTATTGAAGCCCAGTGTTTATAGCAATCTAAAATTGTGGCTTGCCTTGTGTCTAAAAATCAGCCTTACTCTTTCATGAATGGGAAAAAGCATTTCAGAAATGAAGGTCCACATGAAACACATTTTCTGGCCACAACAGACTTAGCATAATCCTTGATTAATGCCGGTTGCACAAAACGGAGACATTCCTAGAAGAGATCAATCAACCTGAGAAAAATGAAACTTCTGTGAAGAGAAAAAGAAGTAGAAGAAAACATAAAGAATAGAGGTAAGTAGGAAAAAAAGGGAATATTGTTAAATCAGTGTTATAAACACAAAGCACAGTCAGTGGGATACTAAGGAAATATGTCAAGAAGGCAGTATTTTCACACGCATAAATGGTGTGATTAGTAAGTTTTCTGGTCCTAAGATATTTTTCTTAAACAAAATGCACGTACCAACATTCAAAGCCTGCCCCACTGTGGTTGGTGACTTATGACCGTTTTTCACATTTATGTCTACTGCAGTGTCTCCATGGTCACGTGGTCAAAATTCAGATGCTTGGCAACTGGTTCATATTTATGATGGTTGCAGCGTTGTGACCAAGCAGCGAGATTCATCTCAATACTACTCCATCTCTTACCCTTGCTTCAATCCCCCGCAAAGTCATGTTTTGAAAGCTTCCTAGAACTTGGAGGAAAGGTGACTTTATAGGTCTTGCAGGGAAATATTCACCACAGGAGAATCCCGCCCCCTCATCACACCTCACTTACCCCTAAACCTAACCCTTGGTTGCAGGTAGATTTTGCAGGTAGATTTTATTTGGGGCAGAAGTCTTGAAAAGTCTGCCAAACCCAAACTTCATGGGAATCAAAAGTGATCTTCAACACCTTGACTTATCCTTCTTGTTGGAAGGATTTGATCAATGCTAATGGCGTAATTTTATTTCTAATTTTCTAATTGGGAAAGCATAAAGTGTACCAAAAAAAAAGCAGAAAACAAGGATAAAAGAGGCAAAGTAAAAAAAAAACATGACCATCATAGTCAAACTGTTGTGAAGATGATTTTTGGTGACACCTTTTCCCTCCCCCGCACCCTGTCACTAACCGCTCCTTAAATGTTTACATTATATTTAAAATGTTAAACATTGGAAATTTTTGCTTGTATCTGTTTAAAACATTTCATGCATTGTTTTGATTGGTCTCTTATTTATTTTTTCCTAGAAATCGTATTTCAAAGATCTGGATCTGCCTTGCTATGTGACGTGTAGTATATAAAGTCCCTGCTTAAATTTAGTTACGTTCCTCTTATGAATGTAAAATGTCAGTTTTGCCATTGCTGCTTTTTCTCCAATTTTGGTTTCCAAGTCTTGTATCATTGGCAAACTTTCTTTTTTCCCAGCGTTGTACAAGTCTTGCTCTCGCTGCTGTCAGCAAATACCTTGATAGGTTGTGACATTTTCCATGTATGCTTTCTGGAATTATTCCCAATAAAAATATGTGTGGTTTCAGTTCAAACTTTATTTTTAAACTGTTCTGATGTTTTGATTTATTCACTTCCAATACTCATGAGGGTTTTTTTTTTTTTTTTGGATGGCCACCACATGTGATAAAATGGCTATTTTTATTGAGTCCTTTCCAACATTTATTATTATATGATTTGTCCATCCTGGTGATCATTGACAGAACTATATTCTATCTATAAAACATTTTATACCTACCTCAAATTACAGCTTGGAATGATTTTTATTTATTTTTCATTATGCTTCTCAGTGTTCTGGTATTTACTCTTTAAATTTTGCATCCGTTTTATTATGTGAATTTTAATTTGTTCTGCCTCCATATTCTATTTCAGTAATAATTTATAAAAGTGGCTCAATAAATAATCTTGATTCTGTATTTCTGTATTTGTTGTTTTTCTCAAGGTCCATCCTTCTTTAAAGTCACTTTTTTATTCTTCTAGAAAATATCTACCGTTATTGAGTAATTATTATTGTTGTTGTTCAGTCTGTTTTCTGAATCTGGATGTAGCATATCAGCAAATCTTATTATAATTTTCCTTAAAAGAGAATAAAAAGAAACATTTGGCAGTGAAGTTGATGGAGAAATTGCCAGACATATCCTTGTTCTCAAAAGATTCCAATTTTTAAATAAACTTTGCCTTACCATGCGTTCTTTAAAATTCGTTTCTTCTTTTGTTTATATCTGCCATTTGAAATAAGAAGCTCATCTTGAGCAGTGCATTTATTTTTATTGTCACGATAAGTCCTGGCCAAGAAAGTTTTACATTGTTTTCACCTATCAAAATCTGGTTTTATTTCTTTCCATCAATCAGCCACTGGCCTTTTAGAAAAGATGTTTATTGGAGTTGATAACTAGCTTCTCCTCAGTGTAATTATGGCCATAGCACAAAATCTACCCCAGGCCTACTTGCATTAAAGAGAATATTAGTGCGTTGTCTGCATCCAGAAGGAGGAAAACTGGTCTATTACTCAGTATGGGATGGGTATAAACTCAAGCTGTCTCAATCTGTCCCAATCAGTTAGCATATAAATTCAAAATTGGGGCTGCCAAAATACAGTTTATATATCCCTCAGTCTGTCAATGTTCTTGGATGTTCACTATGCCAACAAAGAGGTTTATTTGACATTGGTTTGAGTCAGAGCAAAAATTCAGTGCAAGATTGATTACTTTGAGACACTGAATATCCTTCAGCTAAACAAAAAAAGTTTGAAAATCTAGATCTCTTAAAACAGTTTAGTGCTTGTTATGTGTAAGAATGAACAGATAAGGCAATGCCAGAATATGTTATGAAGAAACCCTTCATTGTTCTTGGATGTTGTTCAGTTTTTAAAAAATTGTTTTGACAGTTCAGGTTTGTCAATTGATAAATAGCTGGAGAACCATAGAATTGGAGCAAATCACTTTACAGGCATCCAAGGGGGTGGTAAGATAAATTTCTGAACAACCTTCGCCTCATAGGAAGTAAATTAATAACTCGGGTATTCAGTTTTTTCCTTTGGAATTCATTTAGATTAAAACAAATTAAAAGGGGATTTGAAATATTGGACTTTCTTATGCCGTATTTAGTTTTTGTTCCTTTGCAAATTATCTTCCCTGTATATATTGCTTGTTCCTCAACATGGCTACCAAAGCCCCATTGAAGGCATCTGTTCTGCTTTGCAAGATTCAATTTATTCAGAAAACGCCATGTATGAACCAAGGTTATTCTATTTTGCAAGCACAACGGGCACATAACTCTGCAAATATGGGTAGCAGCCTAAAGAAATGATCCCCACAGCTGTAGAAGGTCTACAGATACAAATGATTGGGCCAAAAGTGAAGCGCCATGAGGAAACAAGTAAGAATACTGGCCAGGAAACTCTTGGGCAACAATTTATTTTGCAGCATAACAGATACATTTTTGCATTAATGAACTTTTTAAATACAAGCCAAAATCTTGTTCATTTCAACTCATGAACTGATTTGGCACATTTTGTTTTTCCTCTTAGACTCATAAGCAATGCAACAGCAATCGCACTCCTTTAAAATTTTAGACTACAGCCAAATCTTTCTCTGCTTTCTAAGCAGGCCTTCTGCTAAATTCACCCTCTCCTCCAGTGGGAAGGAAGGGAATAGACAGAACTTCAAGCAAGACCAAGGAGAATTGTATCTGACAGAGGAGAAAGGAGTCCTTCTTGTGACCTTCATCTCCTAATAGATCACAATTGGATTTCTCTGTGTCCTTTCCTACTTCAGCAACCTTGAAACTCAGGATTATACAGGCTGATGCTCACACAGCCCTTGTTTTCAAAGTGGGCAAGAGATAAAATTTAAAGATTAAAACCTTTATGGACTTGTGTGTGATAACATGACATTTGTACAAAGGGGAGGGAAGGAGGGAGGGAGATTTGCATCTCAGCACCCAGACATTCCTTCAGGCAGGCCAGGACAGAAGCAAAGTCTGTAGAAAGGGAGTTGATTTGAAGGTGTGCCTTTCAATCTGGATCCAGGAAAAGGTAGTGATACATCTGCTGTCAACTCTGAATCAAACCCGGCTGAAACTGTCTTTTGCTGCTTCCTAGTTGCCTCCTACTCTAGGGGAGAAGGGAAGTAGACAGACCGTCAGCAGACACAGCAATGAGTCTTCCCACAGGAACCAAGGTCATCCCAATGGATGGCAGTGACTGGGGAGCCTGCCCACTGTTTTAATTGGACCATGTGACTTGGGACAAATGGGGAGGAAAACAGTTGCTCTTTTAATGATGCTATTAACGTGGGAAACTTCAGTGTTGGTTTTCACGAACCGTGTCAGTGTGATGCATCCAATAAACATGTTCTTTGAGGGACCTGCCTGCCTCGGAGTTCAGATTTCTCTGGGTGTGTTTCTCGGAACTTTGACATCTGCATTATAGACAAGCAGGAAGGGGAGGACCCCATACAGTAGACAAAGAAGGGCCCACTTCTGTCTTAGAGCCTTAATGACAAAAATACGTAAACAGAAATCCCAGATCATCCATCCATGGAGAGGAATCCAGGAATGTTTCTTGCAAGCTTGAAGTCTAGGAACAGGAAACCCAGTATACAGGGGTGGGATTCTACCAGTTCTGTCTGGTTCTATAGAACCCCTTGTTAATTTTCTAAGCAGTTTGGAGAACCAGTAGTTAGAAGCAATCTCCTTTTGTTTTTTTTCCACCCTTATTACATTCTTGGCAGTACGCCTAGACTTCTTGTCTCTGGAACTTCTGAGGCTTGACTTTCTTAAAGGGGAAGGATTGATTTAAGATTTTTACACTGCTGTTGGGAGGAAATACAGTGCTTCCCAGGACAATCAGCACTTTGAAGAAATAATTGAATCATTAAGCAAAGCTTTTAGTGACAGGGAACCAAGATGAGTGACATTCAGCAAGGTTTTTTGGCTAGTTAGAAAAATTGACATTCAAACATGAGTTTACATAATCTTTCTGAGTTTTGGTCTAAAACTGCATTTTGGTGAAGGTTAATTCTGTGCTTGGTGACGTTTAATCCTGTTTATTGTTGGGATAATTTTCCCCATTCTGCTTCAACAAGCAACAGCTACTGTTGTGATTTAATTATTTGTATTATGTTTGAATTTTTTCCTGCCTCGTGGTTTCTTTTTCTATCTGGGGAGTGGGGGGGGTCTTCCTTCACTGCTTTAGTACTATCTGGCACTGTCCTTTTGCGGTATACCTCCAAGAGGCAGGATGAAAGCTTGGCACTGATTTTTTTACTGCCTTTCTGAGAGGCATGTGACCTTTCCTTAAATCTGCATGATTTCCTTAGGGTATCTTGTGAGGCGAGTGAGACCAGCTGATAACTTTAAGTGGTGCAAATGGATCTAAGGATTGCTTTTCCTGGGTGTGCTTTTTCTGGAGAGCTTAAATGACCTCTCTGCTAAAGGGTTTCACTTTATGAGCAAGAGTTGGCTGCTTGATAGTTATCACTTCATTTTAACTATTTTCATTCCTCAAGGTGCTCTGGCACCCTGCCTGATTTTTAACACCAGCTTGCAGGTATTTTTAATCTAATGATTGGTATTTAGGGCAGCTTTTTGCAAGCAAAGAAGCTTTCTGTAATTTTGTACAGGTAATCCTTGACTTACAACAATTCATTTAGTGACCATTCAAAGTTACAATGGCACTGAAAAAAGTGACTTATGACCATTTTTCACCCTTATGACTGTTGCAGCATCCCCACTGTCATGAGAGGCCAGATGAGGAGAAGCGCCCCTTGACATGAGTGATGTTGAGTTGGCCACACCCACCCAGTCACATGACCACCAAGCCACACCCACCAACTAAACCATGCCCACAAAACTGGTTGTTAAAAAAATTGAATCCCACCCCTGCCCCTCTATATATATCTACACACACACACACACACATATAGCCAGAATGGTACAGGATCCCCTGCCAGTAGAAGGCCTCCAATGTTCCTTCCCACCCATTATTCTATGTTCTGCTTACAAATACTCCAGATTTAGGTATTTTGCATCATCCAGAATGCCTGATCTTGATAAGTGTGGCTCTAAACCATTTTTAGTCTGTTCTACTAAGTACATCCATAACTTCCCCTGCTTGGGGGATCTTCTAGATGGTGGTGGGACTCTGTTTTTTGGAATGACAAGGCTTTCGTAGAAATCAAATGGCATCATAACTGGAAGTGTGCAGTGGTGAAGTATACGAATAAATGGAATATACTGTATTTGTCTAAACAAGACCAATAGCCTAGCAAGAACAATATCCCTATATAATAGTACAATACAAATCCATATTCTGGGTCAGATAGCTTCTCTTTTTTTAAAAAAAATTGCAAGTATGCATTGTGAGTATTGATCTATTTTCTAAGGCTACCAAAGCCTCCTGCATATGAAATTTCAAGGCAGTCTGTTAATAAAGAGGATAGATGAACTGATATTATGCAGAGTGCAAGAATCCCTTTCTTTTATTTTATTTTTAATGTACCAAAAGGAATATACCAGCTGGGCATCCAGAAACTTAGTTCTTCACCTCTGAACAACTTACCATAATTGATAAACTCCCTCAAATGGTTTAAATTGTGGAGATCTAGATTTTTTTTAGGAAGCAATTACTGAAAAGGATTCAAATGAGTTGTATTTATAACTAGCCCTTTCTCCCCAGGTGCAGTTTATCAATTTCTTGATGATATTGTTCCTCCAACTGACTTATCATTGGTCTATGACAGCAAAAAATGTGACGTCTGAGAGCAGCTTTTCCAACTAATATACTGAATTAAAAGGCATAACCTTTCATGAGCTGCCTCTCACTTCATCAGCTGCAGAGACTGGCTGGACTGCCAGAGGTTTTAATTTGGCATGAGATACAGGGAATTGGAGGGAAAGACAGTTTGGCTATACATGTACAGGTTACACATGAAGAAGATTACCACTGAGCTATCAATGAACAATTGTAACATGCTATAAATGCATTGTGTTTGTTCAGAGCATTTGAGATTGCTTGGAACATTTTGATGTGTGGGAGTTCAGTAATCCTTGGTTCAATGGTGCTATTAAAATCTCATTTTCCCCAGACGGTCCCTTTGAGACCTGCAACAGAGTGCCTGATGCAGGCAGTGGGGGAGTTGATATGACTTTGCCCTTGTATTGAGTCCTGATATAAAATTTGGGCCCATTTGACACAAATCGTTGATTTAACACTATTAATTAATTATAGAAAGGACTTGAACTCTCAAGTACATCAAGCTTTAGAAAGTGCTTAGAAGATTAGGGGAATTCCAAAAGAACAGAATGTCCTTATGCGAAACTTACATGCAAGTCAGAAAACCAAAGTACAACAGAAGATGGGGAAACAGACGGAGTCCAAGCTGCCAAAGAAGTATAACAAGGCCTTATACTGTCCCTTTATTTATTCAGTTTATATTTTTTTTTTAAAGGTAAAAGACTCTCTGCGGATCTTACTCCGCTATCCGTTGCTGACTCTAGGGGTCAGCACTCATCTCCATTTCAAGGCTGTTGAGCCAGTGCTCTCCAAAGACATTTTGAGGGTCATGTGGCCAGCGTGATGTCACAGAGCGCCGTTATCTACTATTTATCTACTTGCGTTTGCTTGCTTTGAAACCATTAGGTTGGCAGGAGCTGAGGCCAGGACGGAAGCTCAAACCATCATGTGGGTCTCAAACCTGGGCTGTTGGCTTTCAACCAGTAAGTCCAGTGTCTTAACCCCTGAGTAACCGCGCTACCCATTCAACCCACAGGTGGGCCAAATATTAGTGAAAGCTGGAGAAGATTTAGAGAAGATAAGCGTGGTTTTAAAACTGCAGGAAGAAATATCAATAACCCATGACAGGCTGATGACATTACCTTGAGAGGCAAAAACATAAATAAAAATATTCAGGCCCTAGTACTAAAAATCAAAGAGAATAATGAAAAACAATGGGACTCTAATACAGAAGAAGAAAAAGTAGAAAAACCAGAGATGACCTCAGAGATGTCAACCACCAATAGTAAAGGAGTAAGCAGTCAAGAAATATGCTACAGACGAACCCTTGGTAGAGCAGCCAAATTCAAATGCTGTGATGTATGATCCCATGACATTCTCTGGAAGCATAAGATCGACCCTGAAGAAGCAATACACTGTTGGAAGAATATTGATGCTTTTAAACTTTGGTGTTAAAAAACTCCTGAGAATAACATGAATAGCCAGAAAAACAACAATTGGTTCTTGAAGAAATCAACCCAGAGTTCTCAGAGTGATCAGGCTGTAATTATGATTAATTAAATTAAAATTTAAGAAGTAAAAAATATTAAAAATTCAATGGGTAGACTAGGACTTTTCCTGACATCAGCTTTCTATATTTCAATGATATTTTGCTAATTATATTTTGGATTTAGTTCTCTTGAGAAGTCTATAATGCTTGTGAAGATGAACAGAAAGAGGAGGAGGAGGATGTCACCCTAAGCAAATAGTGGAGACAAGAGGCCACTGGAAGACCTGAAAGGCCAAGATCTTGTAGACAGATCATCTTGGAGAAAATCTATGCCTTTAGTTGCTAAGAGTTGACACCAAATTGTTGGTGTGTGACCAATCAATCATAAATATGAATTGTTTTAACTGACTTGTTCAATTTTAAAAACTAAGAAGATTTGAGCCAGGAACATTTTGAATAAAAATCCCACAAAAACTTGGAATATTAGCAAGCAACCTAGAAGAAAGAAAGTGGCAGACTATTCTTGTAACATTGCCACATAAAATTGTATGGACCTGCCAAAGAAGTCATGGAGAATGGAGTTCAATTAGGGGGTGTATTTACCTTTAAATTATATGAACTGTCTTGGCTGAAAGGTATCCAAAACATTTTTTTAATGTTGACACGTCTAAACTTCCATCAGGATATTGTTTATATCTTACGCTCTCCTAATCCTAAATTTTTAACAGACATTTTCAAATGAAGATGTATGTGTGTGTTTGTGTGTGTGTGTTTCACATCCAAAATCAAACAGCAAATACTGAAACTGGGGATGTTAGAAATGCATACTTTTCAGAGAAAACAGGGCTATACAAAAGGTAAAAGGACAAGGAAGGTATATTAAGACAAATTAAAGAGGTGAGTTGAGAAAAAATATAAGGGGAAATAGCTGAATTTTAGCTATGCTGACACCATTTATTATATCTCTTCCTCTTGCAAACTATTTTTTTCCTTTCATGTCCTTGTGTTTTGAAACATCTCATTGTTCTCCTTCTTAGATTCTCGTCAACTTCATCCAACTACGAGTTTCTTGGCTTCGGGGTCTTCTCTCCCTGATCCCTCTTCTATGTTTGTTTTGCAATCTTGTCTCTACTGCTGCATCTTTTGCTACAGTGGAAGGGGAGAAAAAACTCCCCAATTTTCCATTTCAATCTCTTGGCTTACAAAAGGCATCTTTTCTTTCATCCTGCTTCAAAAAGTAGCTTGACCGAAAGAATGGTGGTGATGCAGTGGTTAGAATGCAGGATTGCTGGCTAATTCTAATTCTGCCCACTGCCAGGAGTTTGATCCTGACCAGCTCAAGGTCGACTCAGCCTTCTGTCCTTTGGAGGTGGGTAAAATGAGGACTCCCAGGTGGCTGGGGTGGCAAGAGGCTGACTCTGTAAACCGGTCAGAGAGGACTGTGAAAGCACTGTGAAGCAGTGTATAAGTCTAAGTGCTCTTGCTAAGTATGTCCAAGGACACAACCCACATCTTCTACCCTTCTAATTCACAAAAGGACTTAATTTCTTCCTACACATGTTTTATTTCTAACACAGATTGCTGTGTGTAAAAAAAAAAAATCCTTGCATTTATATGAACAAGTTTTATATACTTATGAAAGACAAAAAATATGAACAAAAGTAAAACAGGAAAATAAAAAGGCAACTGAATAAACAACAGATTACAAGCTACATATGCATCTAATTTAAAGAAAATAAATGATAACATTCATAAAATATCATGAAATCTGTGCCAGAGAATTAGAATTAAAAACAATAAATTATTGAGAAAAAAATTAAGCAATGCTGTAAGCATAGAGTAAGAGGTTGATTTACATTTACTCTTAAAACAGAAACAAAATCAGAAGATACTTCTTTTTAATATTTTTTTAAAATTGTTCCTTTCCTTTTTTAAAAATTGTTCCTAAGACCTTCTTTCTTTCTTTTATTATTCTCAGTATTAGTACTTGTAGGATTTTGTATTTAAAATTGCAATAAAATTTTGTTTTTTTAAAAAGTCAGATTCCAAAGTTTTGGGACATAATTCAACATACATTAATACCTTTATCATGAAAAGAGTTTCCCATAAATCTAGTTAAGCACTTTAAATATTATTCCAAAAACATTTCAGTGACTCACAAGATATATATATTATATAAGTGAATGACTGCTTAATGTATTTACATAAGCAATAAAGGGAAAACCGGTATCCATCTTTTCATTTCAATCTAATACACCCATTAATAATTTAATGATACATTATTTGATTTTTTTTATATTACTTTGAATTACATGTACATTCGAAGGCCTTCAAAAGCCTTTACTTTTTTAAAAAAACTTTCAAAATCACTCACTTTCTTTGGCTTTTTCCATCTCATTTGCCCTGAATACATTCTTCAAGAAATGTTGATATTCCCATTGTAAAAACTACTGCAAGCTAAACCCTGAGAAAGACAAGAGAATGAACAAAAGGATAAAAAATGCAGGAAAAAATAAAAAGAATGAAAGAAAGAAATGTGTTTATAACGAGAAAAGAAATATGTAAAAATGTGACTTTCAACCTTCATATGACAACCATAAATAAATTTAGTAACACTTCACCTTCTAAAAGATTGCATCCCATATCCTCTTTGTTACCTAAAAGCAAATCCATAAAATATTATTTTTTTCAATTCTAGTATCAACAAAAAGTCCATAAAAGATTCCCAGGATTTTGCAAAAAAAAAAAAGTATTATTTTAACCTTCATCAAATAAACCCAGTTCATTTCCTTTTATTTCTAACAGTCTTAATCAAATATTGTGCTATTCTTCCATTCTTCTTTATCCCACCACAAAGATTTTTTCAAAGGTTTTAACAAGCTCTTTTATAAATCTAATAAGAAAACATTTTTCAGGTCACTCTTCACTCTTCATTTATATTTCCCTTTTAATGTTTTTTTTTTAACTTCAGCCCGTTTCTTTTGAATATCCAATAAAACATTCCTTTTCCAAATTATTTTCTTGGCCTGTCATTTCTCTTCCATTTTCAATACTTTGATTTGTCAGATAAAATTTGTTCTACATCTGTCACTTCTTTGGACATCATTATCAACAATGTTGATATTGTAGTTACTAATTTTTGAATCCATTCTTTCAGGAGTTCCTTTAATGTTTCCAGTGCTACAATGATTTGGGCTATTTTGTAAGTCCCAATATTAGCTGACAACAAGAACAGACTTGTATGAAATGTAATATTGCATGTTTTTTAGTCTTCCAGGCTACTTCTGAATGCTGAATACCTCTGATACTGGAGGCCAAAACTCTTATGTGTACTTTTCATCTCCCTCACTTTTGGGGGGGGAAATATATAGAGCAGAGGTCTCCAAACTTGGCAACTTTAAGACTTGTGGGCTTCAACTCCCAGAATTCTCCAGCCAGCATAGCAAGTGTGAGTAGATAAATAGGTACCACTTTGGTGGGAGGTAAGAGCATTCCATGCGCTTTCGGTGTATAGCCATTGTGGCCACATGACCACAGGGGCGTATTTGGACCATGCTGGCTGCCTCGGTTAAGAAATGGAGAAGAGTTTCCCGACTTGCCAGGGAAAACCTCTACCTTTTTAAAATTGATCTGATAGTAATTTAGCTAACTGTGATTAACTATGCTTTTATCTCAGCCTTCTGTTAAATTAAGGCAGTTTTCACCAAATATCTGCCAGAAATCCTGTTAAGTCAGAACGTCAGCTACACAGTGAAGATATTTTGAGAGATTAAGTCCCTGCCCATTGAGGAATTTAGCAAATCTTGGAAAGAAGATTTCCCTTCTCACACCGCAATCGAGATTAAAAGGCATTTGAATTATTAACTTTTAAAAGGGTAACGTCTCCATCATGTAAAGTATAAAATAGTCAACTCTTGCATATCAATTCTGCATTTGTTTTTATTTCTTCTTTTCATATAATCTCTGTTTTCTCCATCATATTCCAAGCCTTCCCAGTTTGATTCGATGAAATATCTTCTCCCATGGTGGTCAGTTTGCTTCTTGCCTATCAAGGTGTGAAAGTGTGATCATTTTGGTCGAGATATTTGGTGTCCCTCCACTTCCTTCTTCCACTCCAGTACAAGTTTAGCAGAAGGCACTTGGAGGGAAACACAGAGAAGTTCAGAAGAAGGACAATGCTTCCTTACAAAGAAGATTTGAAGATATTGGGGGTGGGGAGAGAAATCAAGATGATAGTGGAGTCGAAGCTCCACCCATTTTGGGTGGGGGCGGTGATGAATGGGTACAGCTTTGATGGTGCCCCTGTGGCTGCCATGTGGCCATTTTTGACCACCCCCTGCAGATCCCCCTGCCTCACTTTCCTCAAAGCCAAGTTGAAATGGAGCGCTGCTTCAAAGCTTGGGCAGCCCTGTAATTTTCTGGCTGCACCTCTTTTTCCATTCCTGGTGATCTTGAAGGAGCAGAAATCGGCTTCTGCCTTTGTGCTGACTCCGTGTCCCATTAATAGCATATAATGATGACTGACACAGATGTCTGAGCAAGATTTTCTCCATAAACTCATGAGAAGGAGGGTATGACTGAAACACAATATTCTGCTAAAATAATAATGCTCTCATAATCTTCGTCCCATTAACTTGTCAAGCCTAGTGATGGTCCTTAACAGGATTTTATAGGGTAGTAAGTGACTTTTCCGAGCTATTTGGAAAACCTTCGTGCAGAAAATCCTGTACCTGCAGTCAGAGGTGGGCGTGTTCTCTCCACGGCTTAAATAAAAACCGTGGTGCATTTTACCTAGTTTGTTTTTGGGCAATCTGCCAGCAGTTTTTCAGATGGGGCAGCTAACATTTAATGTATTTCTCCTTTGCCGACCATATTGCTTGCAGTTTCCAACGCACTGCTTGAAATTTATGATGGCTGGGCCAGAGGCTCTCGCTGAATGCAAAATGGGGGATAAAGAAATGATTGATAGAAATTCCTCCGAGTAGTGGCACTGTCACTACCCTTACACACTAACAGTAAATGCTGTAAGTTGTGAAGTCATATCTCATTGGGGTGTCAAAAATCTTCATTCTCACATACTACTAAATGAGGAGGGATCTGTGTTTGATTTACCCTTGGAAGAAAACATTTAATTCCCTGAGAATTATTGCTTCCTCCAATTGTCTTGCTGCCCAGAATTTGTTGAGTCATCTGGAAGTGAATGCATCCTCTGTTAGTATCTATCATTGGGCAATAAATTTTTTTAAAAAAACAAGTAAGTCACAAAGAGCAACATGTTCCTAGTTGGTTTTGCCTTCTTCTTGCTTCAGGTCACTAGAAAATCGACCAAATTTTGTATATTTGGAAATGGGAAAGGTTCCCCTCAGGGTAAGTGCTGGAGAAATTCTGAAGGAAATATAGAAGTTAAACAAGTGTTCCCATCCAGTTCAATAGGAATTAAGTAATTTTTAAAAAAAAAATCACTTGAGTTGATTATAAAGAGAATGTTAAGCAGGGGTGGGATTCTACAGGTAGAACCAGTTGTTAACATTCTAAGAGATTCAGAGAACTGGTTGTTAAAAAGAAATTACTGGCCTAATCCTGTAAGGAAGGCAGGAAGGAAACATTCTGGTGTTGCTTACAGAAACTGCCTCTCCGTTTACCCTTATTACATTCTTGCCAGGACTAGACTTCCTGTCTCTGGAACTTCACTGGAGTTTTTTTTCCCCCTCCTTTGCTGGTCCTTTGCTTGTGTGGAGTGACCATTCAAAGTTACAATGGCATTGAAAAAAGTAGCTTATGACGGTTTTTCACATTTACGACTGTTGCAGCATCCCCACAGTCATGAAAGGCCAGGCGAGGAGATGCGTGCCTCAATGTGAGTGATGTTGAGCTGGCCACACCCAGCCAGACAGTGACCACCAAGTCACACCCACCAACTAAGCCATGCCCACAGAGCCAATTGTTAAAAAAATTTAATCCCACCCCTGATGTTAAGTTAGATTCTGTCCTGGGCAGGGCTGGTATATTGTAGAGCATTGGAATCCAATCCGGAAAGTTAAGGCTGGGGTGGTTTTAATCCAGAGCCCTGAGTTTCATGGATTAGTTTGCTCCTCACCCTCACAGGGTTTCGTGGTGAGGAACACATGGAGACACAGGGAAGTCATGGCCCAGTCAAACACAAGGTAATAGCTCCACCCTATTTACTCAATCCTTTATTAATAAAGAGATGACACTGTGCAGTGGCTAAAAATGAAGGATAATAGAAATCATATACAGCCAACCAAGTAGTAGCCATGGGAGAAAAAAAACACTTGATGACATACATGTAAATAAATATACATCATAGGATTTCTATCAAAGCTTTCTTTCTTTTCTTTTCTTTTTTCTTTTTGGCTATACCCTGCAGACATCTATGATCTTTTATAAAGAACATTTTGTCTGCAATAATACAAGTTCCTTTTCATTTCACCAAACCTCTGTTATTCTTTAATTAATGTAGTTAAAATTCTGTTTTGTTGAAAAATATGCTTTCTGATAAATACATACATACATACATACATACATACATACATACATACATACATCTCAGGAAACCTTGTGGTTTCTTGGAAGAGCTGAATGAATTGTCTGCTGGCCTGTGTCTGACCCACAGTTGAAGAATATGGAGTTCTTCCAAGTCCACCAGAGTCTCATCTTGTTCTTGTCAAAGCTAAGAATGCCGCTAAATCAGAACAAATTGGGAGAACAGAAGTGCTAGTTCTCCATAAATTACCAAGTTTCCGTCAAATTGTGGGTATTCAGCAGTTATAAACCTTTCCTATTGATGATCTGTTATCTCAGAATATCAAATTGCTGACATCTACTATTCTGATTTATCTTGTTTTCACATCTTGGCTCCCATTTTTCCCATGTTCTTTTCATATTATCCCTGGCTTTTTGATCTCAGAGAGTTCTCTGGCTACTTCTGTGTTCTTCCTGCCACCTGACTGGCAAACTATAGCAGCAGCTGCAGCATTCAAGCTTGGCTAGGCTCCATCTTCTTTTGTCTGGAACAAGACTCAATACTTTTGTATGCTATGTCGCATCGTATGACTGTTGGTGAACTCTTAAAACTTAGTGTGAATTTAACTAGACCTTTATTTTGGCTCCCTTCTGAGTTCTGGTACCTCAGTTTTCTTCTAGACTGATGTTTAATACAGTTGTAGAACTGTTAGTTTAAATATTTAAGCAGAACCAATTTCCTCCTTATTCAGTAGAAAAGATCTTCACGAGCGTAGTGGATATTTCTCATTCTTCCTTTCACCCAGCTCACCCGTGCATCTTGTACAACTTTGGATCCAAATTCCTGTCCTCTGTAACCTTACAGCATTTTCTTATATTCCTCCAAGCGAAAGATCTGTATCTTTATTTCAAAAGCCTTATTGAGCAGCCACATATTTGTATCCCAGCTGTGTTTCTCTTGTGGCTGTAAAACATGCACAGGTTTTAAGCAGGAAGGTGCTTCTTTGTCCTCTTTGTATCAACAGTTAACTGTTTATACAAATGACTTGGGTTGGAAGATCATGGTGAAAATATACAAACCTGGTTGAAGAACTGAGGCCGTCAGTGGCCATGCTCGAAGATGTAATTGTAGATTCAGAAATAATTCTCCAGCCTTATTTCACAAATACGTTGCTACTGTATACATTCACAAGTTGAGTGAAAACAGTGCCGTAGCCAATAGCAAGTTGAGGGGATCTCAGGTCCATTGATGTCCCAATATGTCTCTAAACACTTCTTTCCCATCTTCTGTTCTGCTGATTTCTCTTTTGTACCTTCATTTCTCACTTCTTCTTCTTTCTTTTTCTTCTTCTTCTTTTTCTTCTTCTACTTTCTTTTTAGCTTAATGCTAATTTCCACAAGGCTAGATAGATATAAATGAATTTTGTTCACAACCCAAAACCTGATATCTATAGGAAAAGTGATGGAACTAAATGCTAGATTTTATGCTAGATAAAACTAGCATAAAATAATTCTACTGGAGAGAAAGAAGAGGGACAGGGAAATACTTCTGTTAATTAATGTTAATTTGGGGCATATTGTTGGATTCAGGAACCCTCCAAGCCTGCAGGATTTGAGATGTGACCCGCCCAGTAGCCCTTAATTTCTACCATATTCCTGCCCCAAAAATTAGAAAGTGAAAAGAAGAACCTTGATAAAATCATTTCCTAACTGGAAATTGGAATACCGCCCCTTCTTTTCTCTTCTCCCCAGCTTGCCAGAAGAGACATACTGATTTTAATTGTGCACCCAACTGTGTGTTTCTTTTAGAAGTGGTTCTGCAACTTTGACACCCAATTTGTTTAAGACGGACCCAAACCTTTCTAAAGACACCTGCTTCAGTCTGAGCCTCATCTTCAGTGGATACTGTACTTAATGTCTAGCTTAGTTGCAGAAGACTGTACAAATCAGAACTTATTATCAGTGAGTAGAATTAGTGAGCGTGTTTTGACTTTTTTCTGTCTTTTGTTAATTGGCAGTGGATGGGTGACATCATGATAATTAGCATAGTGAGAGGGTGCATATGCTAAGATTGCCATCAAGGAAAGCTTGTAGGGTGTCTTTCAAATAGCGGGAGATCATAGCCTCAAGACAAGTTTCCTTCTGACAGCCTCGCTGGATTTTCCATCAGTTACGACTTTGATCACTCCGCTGTCATTTGTTATCAGATAGGGCAATTCATTTTTGTGCCTTTCATGTACCTAATGGTTAACCACTATAAAACATAGTTCTGAATACATCTGCTCTCCAGATCCATTGAACGGCAACACTGGTGCCACAATTTGGAGATTGCCTGGCTCAGATTGGCCATGTTTAATGTATTACTGTCTTTGATGTTGGGATAATGTAACCTTTTATTCAATAAACTCAACTTTTGTTATGGGCTAAAATATTAGCTTGGCAACAGTTTATAGCAAAATGAGAGAAGATACAGAACATGGAAGACCAAACCACTCAATAGGTGTTTCTATTCACTACTATTAAAATCAGGGAATTTTCCCTCGCAGCTTTGGAAATCTTGCCCTCTTTTTATGTTTTTTATTTCTTTATGCTATCTTGGTAATATTCAGGATATTGATAATTGGAATCATAAGTTAAAAATTTTTTTAAAAAAACATTTTGTAGCAATATATAAATTAACTAAAGGGAATGAGCTAAACCATCCAGAAAGGTTTAGTAACTGCATATCCAATTATGTCTTGTGAAAAAAGTAATCAAGAAGTGATAAGGGGAATTCATTCAGTGAAGACTTATGAATCAGACAATATGTGCAAAGATAGCTAATTTCTGTTGCCTTTTAAAGACAGCTCGGGTTTTCAGATGCCATATCCAGAAGCCTTTAAAATGTTGGCAAAAGAATGACAAATTAAAACCTAAACCTCACACTTTTGCAAAGCAAGGTCTAGCAAACTCGAAGGCACTGTGCAAAATTCCATCTAAACACAATCCTAGACGTTGGTTTGCCTCTTGAAAATATTTAAGAACTCCTGCAAACTTGATGTTGATTTTTGCTAGGTACTGAAAGGCCTATCAACTTCCCCTGCAGTTTGTTTAATCAGCCCATGCTGACATTTGGTGAAAAGTCCATCATACCTTGGAGTTTGTCAGCCTCCCTCAAGTTTCCTTGCCTTTGATCTGATTCCTCCAGGTCTCCTTCCCCCCACATTCTTCCTTAAGCTACGCTGTATTTCTTGAACAGGATAAAATGAAAACCTGATGGTATGAAGACTGACGTAGCAAGAGCTCAACTGACAAGAAAATAAAGCTTCATCACTCTTCTGCTCTCTCAGAGCTACCTCCTCTCTGACAGGCTGACCTTGTCCTGCTAATTGTAACTGGCAGGCCAACTGAATTGGGGAGGGGAGACAAATCACTCTGAACTGAGGGTGGAAGGGAATGAGAAGGAAAGAGTTCATAGACGCCGCTGGTGTCAAAGGGAAGTAAGCAGTGGGGTACCACAAGATTCCATCTTAGGCCCAGGGCTCTTCAATATCTTTGTAAATGACTTAGGTGAGGGAATAGAAGGTGGACTCATCAAATTTGCAGATGACACTAAGCTTGCAGGAATAGCCAACACGCCAGAAGACAAGCTGAGGGTCCAAAAAGATCTTAGACAGACTTGAACAATGGGCCTTATCCAAAGACGTGAAATTTAATGTGGAGAAAAGCAAGGTTTTTCTACCCAGGCAGGAAAAAACGAAGGTATAAGCACAGATCAGGCAAAACCTGGCTCAAAAACAGTAACTGCAAGCGGGACCTTAGAGTCCTAGTGGACAATCCCTTAAACATGACCCAGCAGTGTGTGGGAGCTGTTGTAGTTGAGCAATGAGAGGCTAGACCAGGGCTTGGGTGCAACAAGACTTTATTGGAGCAATAAAGGACTGAACGTGTTAGCCCTGCCTGGAGCAGGCTCCCAGCGATCAGCGGCTGGCCGGACCCTGCAGCTGGCTTTTATAGCCGGCTGTCGAGGGAGGCCAGCCAATGAGGGGCAGCAAACGCCCCCGCAGCATGAACGGACCTGAGTGGGGACTTTGGCAAGTTCCAGGGACATAACACCCCTTCCCCCCAGATGCGAACACGCATAGTCACTTAAATAAGCGGGCGGTCTGTGCTGGCGCCCCGAGCGTCGTAACTCCAGTGAGTTACCAAGTGTCTCAGAGTCCAAGGAACCCGGTAGGGTTGGTGATGGGGTGCAGCCTCGCTCTGGGGTTTGCACTGGCACCGGTGTGGTGCTTCTGGTTGGCGATGTTGTGATCCCGTCTACTGGTGCCGGTGGCGGACCCATCTGGCAGTCCCGGTCTACTGCCAACTCTCCTGGTCCGGGTGTAGGTGGTGCAGTGGCCCTGGCATGGTCTTCGATGGGAGCTTGGTGTGGCACCTGGGGGTCGACCTGAGCCCACGATCCGACACTGGCGAAGGTACCCTGTCGCTTCCTTAGCTGATCCAGGTGTCTTCTCCAGATGCGGCCGTCTTCCAGCTGGACTCGGTACGACCGGGGGCCGGTGATGGCTACTATCACTCCTGGAATCCACAGTGGGTCTCCGGCATAGTTCCTCGCAAATACATGTTCCTGCAAGACAAAATCTCTGACCCCCGTCATTGAAGCGAGAGGGGTGTCAAGACAATAGTGAGGGTGGAGCCTATCCAACACAGTTCTTAGGCGCCTACCCATTAGAAGTTCTGCAGGGGATTTGTTGGTGACCATGCAAGGGGTCGAGTGTTGGCTCAGCAAGAAACGGGAGAGCCTGTGATGCCAATCTTCTTTGCTGAATCTGGCTAATGCTTCTTTTGTGGATCTAACGGCTCGTTCTGCCAATCCGTTGCTGGCAGGATGGAAAGGAGCCGTGAAGATATGTTGGATGCCAAGATTTGTGGCAAAACGGCTAAATTCTGTTGAGGCAAACTGGGGGCCGTTATCCGAAACAATGGTGTCTGGTAACCCGTGTGTTACGAATAGGCGAGTTAGAGCCTTGGTAACTGCTAGCGTGGTGGTTGTGGATAGTTGGGCCACATCGATCCATTTTGAGTATGAATCTACGACCACCAAGAAGGTCTTGCCGTGAATCGGACCCGCTAAGTCAATGTGTAGCCTTGACCAAGGTGCGTTGGCGCTCTCCCACTTTGTGGGGGTGGTGACTGGAGGGGATGGTCTGGATTCCTGGCAGGGTTGGCATCAGCTTACCCACTTGACGATGTCGTCGTCCAGGCCCGGCCACCAGACGTAGCTTCGTGACAACGCCTTCATCCGGACGATGCCCGGGTGGCCCTCGTGTAGTGCCTCTAAGACTGGTGTGCGAAGTGAGGCCGGAATAACCACCCGGGTGCCCCACAGCAGGCAGCCCTGTATGCTAGACAGCTCCTGTTGACGGGTCTTAAAAAGTGTGAATTCAGCTGAGAGGTTTGAGCCCGGCCACCCCCTCCTCACCCAGTCCAGTACCTGGGCGATGGTTTTGTCCGTCTTGGATTTGGTGGCGATGTCGAGAGCGGTGACAGGGAGGTCGAGCTCGGTGACATCGAAGATGGCGTGGACTGGGGCCGGGTCTTCTGCTGGAGCTGGCAGGGGGCAGCGGCTGAGGGCGTCTGCATGACTTAATGTTTTTCCTGGGCGGTGGATGAGCTTGTACAAATAGGCCGCCAGGAACAAAGTCCACCTCGTCATTCTGGGAGACAACACTTGGGGAGTCTGCTTGTCCCCGGAAAGAAGACCCAGGAGAGGCTTGTGGTCCGTGATTAGCTCAAAGTTGTGGCCAAACAGGAATTCATGAAATTTCTTAACCGCGGCCACTGCGGCTAAAGCCTCCTTGTCGATCTGACTATAGTTACGCTCTGTTGCTGAGAGCGTTCTGGAAAAGAAGGCAATCGGTGCCTCAGAGCCGTTGGGTAGTCTATGGCTTAATACGGCGCCAATCCCAAAAGGGGAAGAATCCGCGGCTAGTACCAGTGGAAGGTGTGGGTCAAATTGAATAAGGACCGCGTCAGATGTAAGCAGTGATTTGACTGCGCGAAAAGCGGTGTCTTCCTTGTGTCCCCAGTGCCAAGGTGCTTTTTTATCTAAGAGCCTGTGTAGAGGCTCTGCTACTGATGCTTTGTGAGGTAGAAATGATGCATAAAAGTTCAATAATCCCCAAAAGGCTTGTAGCTCGGCTTTAGTGGTTGGCGTGGGTGCCTCATGAATTGCCTTGACCTTGGACTCTAGGGGGTGGATGCCTGAGGCGTCAATCTTATAGCCCAGAAAGTCCACCTGTCTAGTGGCAATGGCACATTTTTCCTTTTTTAATTTGAGGCCATGCTGTCTGAACCTGTCTAACACTGCTCTGACTCTCTGGAAGAGTTGGGGTCTGTCCCTGGCCGAGACCAATATGTCGTCGAAGTAGGGTACTACGCCAGGGAGGCCCTGTAGTATACGCTCCATGAGGGATTGGAAAATGCCCGGGGCAACACTTACGCCAAACTGGAGACGCTTGCACCGGAAGGCACCCCTGTGAGTCACAATGGTCTGCAGTTCAGCCGTTTGGTTGTCAACGGGGAACTGCTGATACGCTTGTGACATGTCCAATTTGGCAAAAATGTTGCCAGGCTCAAAGGTATGCAGTAAATGTTGAATGACCGGGACTGGGTACGCGCTAACTTGTAGAAAGCGGTTGATTGTTGTTTTGTAATCAGAACAAATTCTCAGGCTGCCATCCTTTTTAAGGGGTGTGACAATTGGCGTCTCCCATTTGGCGAAGTCTGTCGGCTCGATGACCCCTTGCTTTAATAATTTATCGAGCTCTGCGTCCAGTTTAGGCCGAATGGCGAATGGGACTCTACGCGGTTTCAGCCGGACTGGAACCGCTTGGGGGTCAACTGCAAATGAGATGGGGGTACCATTATAACACCCCAACTCATTGCTGAATACGTCTGAGTAGTCAGTGAATAAGGAGTCAGTGTCAGAAGCTGAGACAGCATGGACTCCTGTTAACCCTAGGCCGAGGTAGGGGAACCAATCAAGCCCCAGAAGACTGGGGAGGTTGCCGTTAACTACCACTAGAGGCAGGTGGCCTTTAAAAGCTTTAAAATTAACAAGGAACTTGCCTTTGCCGAGCACTGGAATGTCTTTTCCCTGGTAATCCCTCAAGGAGATCTGGCACTTCTGGAGCTGGTTTCTGGATAGTCTGGGCTGGATTTTCTTTAGGGTGCTCCAAGAGATGATTGAGAGCGCTGACCCCGTGTCAACCTCCATACGACAAGGTTTACCTTCTAATAGAACGGAAAGTGTTATTTTACTAATAGAGTGACAGGTGTGGTTAGCATGGTAGCAAGTGTGACAATTGAGTACTTGCCTTTGAGGCCCAGAATGGGAAAAGGAAGGAACCTTTTGTGCTGAGTTGTGCGCGGCCTGGCAGACTCTAGCGATGTGGCCTTTTTTGTGGCAATGGTTACAGATGGCACCCTTGAATTTGCACGTAGCTCTCGAGTGAGGTCCTCCACAGGATAGGAATAGGATGATGTGTTTGGGTGCGCTGTTGGTTTCTAGCCTGGCTCCTGCCTGTGGTTGTTTGGCATGGGTGAGGCGGTGGATGTCTGTTTGCTCGTTAGGGTCGTCTTCGTTGACTACCTCTTCTGAATGAACGGTGGCGCAGCTTTGTTTGGGAACGGGCCCTTGAATTTCAGTGGCGGACTGGGTTGCCAGCTCTGCTGCCAAGGCTTCCTCGACGGCTTGGGATAGGTTGAGGTCCTTCCTGGCGAGTAGTCGCCTCTGGAGGTGAAGGTCTTTGACCCCGCAGACGAGCTGGTCGAGGAGCATGTCATCAAGATAGTTCCCGAACCCGCAGTGGAGGGCTGCAGTCCTCAAGGCGGCCATATATTGATTGACGGTTTCCTTTTCTGCTTGCTTCCTCATCCGGAAGGTGAAACGCCTCGCGATTTGTGAGGGCCTGGGGGAGTAATGGTTGGTGAGAATTTCTAGCAATTCTGCCCAGGGGACATTCTTTAACTCACGTGGAGCGACGAGTGCTGTGGTGGTATCAAAAACGATGGCCCCGCAATAGCTGAGGAAGAATGACTTTTTTCTGTGCTCCCCAGCATCAGCCAGACCGATAGCGTCGATGTAGTGGTTAAAACGATTCTTGTATGACTCCCATTTTTCTTCTTCCGGTTTGAACGGTGGGAAGGCTGGGTTGGAGTTCATGATGAGGACTCCTGCATGATATGCTGTTGAGAAATCTCTCTGGGACACAAATGGCACTTGTGCTCTTGTCAGGCTAGTGACTTCAGCTCTGGAGAGGCTTCATAGACCTCTCTGCTCTCTCTCTGGGCTACAATTGGGCTGAGCTGCAACGACTGTTGGCAGCGTTTTGAAATTCGCGCTCCTGGAGAGCGTAGGCGGTGCTGGCTTGCCGCCTCTGATAGCGCTTTGAAAATCGCGCCTGCGTGAGTGTCAGTGACTCGGAATAACAGCACCGCGCTGTATTCCGGCTAGAAATCCAAACGACAGCCGTTTGAATTTCGCGCTCTTTTTGTGCTGAGCGGCTGCGGCTCGCAGTGCTTCACTTTCCTCTGTAGCTTGCTAACAAGCGGCTACAGACGCTATTACTTTCGCTCTTGCTGACCGAGCTCTCCGGCGGCGCGGCTGCGGCTCAGCGGTTATTTTAGTGATTTCAGCTGTTGCGAATTGCCTCTGGTAGCCATCCCATCCTCGTCGCCAGTGTTGTAGTTGAGCAATGAGAGGCTAGACCAGGGCTTGGGTGCAACAAGACTTTATTGGAGCAATAAAGGACTGAACGTGTTAGCCCTGCCTGGAGCAGGCTCCCAGCGATCAGCGGCTGGCCGGACCCTGCAGCTGGCTTTTATAGCCGGCTGTCGAGGGAGGCCAGCCAATGAGGGGCAGCAAACGCCCCCGCAGCATGAACGGACCTGAGTGGGGACTTTGGCAAGTTCCAGGGACATAACAGGAGCAGCCCAAAAAAGCTAATACAATCCTTGGTTGTATAAACAGACGCATAGAATCAAAATCGCTACTGCTTTACAAAGCCTTAGTAAGGCCCCACCTGGAATCCTGCCTCCAGTTTTGCTCACCACGCTACAAAAAAGAAACAATTTTCAGTTTTGCTCACCACAATACGAAAACTCTGGAAAGAGCTCAGAGAATAGCAACGAAGAGGATTAGGGGACTGGAGTCTAAACCATATGAAGAACGGTTGCAGGAATTGGGTATGTCTAGTTTAATGAAAAGAAGGGCTAGGGGAGACAGGAGAGCAGTCTTCCAAGGGCTGCCTTGAAGGGCTACCCAAAGATGAGGGGGTCAACCTATTCTCCAAAGTATCAGAAGGCAGGACAGGAAGCAACGGGTGGAAACTCATCAAGGAGAGAAGCAACCTGGAACTAAAGAGGAATTTCCTGACAGTGAGAACAATTAAGCAGTGGAACAGCTGGTCACCAGAAGTTGTGGGTGCTCCATCACTGGAGGTTTTCAAGAAGAAACTGAACAGCCATTTGTCTGAAATGGGATAGGGCCTCCTGCTTGAGCCGGGGGTTGGACTAGAAGACCTCTAAGGTCCCTTCCAGCTCTGTTCTGATTGATTAATTGATTGATTGATTGATTGACGGTGACATGGAAAAGTAGAAAAAACAAAACACTGGGCACCCAGCCTTGCCAATGGCCATCTCTATCTCTCCCCCCACCCCACCCCACACTCTCTCTTTCTTTCTCTCTCTCTCCCTGGCCCAAGATCAACTGGCTTCGTGCCAAAGGCAGGACTAGAACTCACAGCTTTCTTGCAGCCCTAGGCCAGACTGACTTGCCAGGGGGGCTTTTCTGCCTTCTACCTTGTGGCTAGTTGCCATCCTATTCCCTCTTTTTAAGAGTTAATGGAAATCAGTACAATTTTTCCAATCTGGCCTATTAAAAATTAACCTTTTTGATCCTCCTTTTCCAAAAAAATATAAAACAACAAGGTTATCCATGAGCTAAGGTTCATAAATGTTTCTGGCAATTAGTAGGCTCCTAAAATTGGACCTCCAGTTTAAAAAAGAACTATTTAGTTTCTATTCGTAATCAGACAATCTCTCATAGTTAAACATTACAATCATAATAATAATGTGTTCCATAGAGTGCCTATTCACAATATTGCTACAAATTTTAAAATTCTCATAAATCACAACAGAGAATGACATTGCTTTTGTACTTGTCTGCTTTTGATCACCAACATTGCATTTTTAGTTACTTTATGAAAGTTGAGAGAGGAGAGTCAAAAATATGTCCCTTTCAAGAATGTGTCAGAACTAGGAATTTATCAAGTGGCAGCCTGCTAAATGCTTATGTTGTATGTAACCTTGGAATGCACTCTCCCATTCTGAAGTTTGCCATTTTTATTTTTATTTCACTGATTTAATTGTATTGTTTATGATTCTGTTTCTTGTTTTTGATTGCTTTGATTTGTTTTTGCTTTAATTGTGTGCACTGCCCAAAATCACAATATCAGAATAGTGCAAGTCATAATGTTCCCTGCGGCACTCTAGGGAAGTGAAAATTGAACTGTGGAGAAACTGGGTAGGGAGAGAATTGACCCTAGTTTTGGCTCTTCCAAGCTCCTGTTTCACCCAGAGCTCTTTAACCAGATGAAGTGATGTGTTGGATTACAAGGATTTGTAAACAAAATGAAATTCGGTGTAGAGAAAAGTAAAGTTCCACACTTAGGGAAGAAAAACCAACGGTAGAAGTACAAATTAGCCAAAAGCTGACTCAATAGTAGTAACTGTGAGAGGGACCTTGGAGTCCTAATGGATGGTCCCTTAAACATGAGCCAGCAGTCTGCGGCAGCAGCCAAAAACACAATCCTTGGTTGTATCAACAGAGGCATAGAACCAAGATCACTTAAAGTATTAGTACCGCTTTACAATGCCTTGGTTAGGCTCTCAGACCGGGTCCACATCCATCACAACTCCCTTTTTAGTTGGGCTTCGTTCCCACTGCTGGTGGTTGAGACCAGAGTTTCTTTTTTTAAAAAAAAAATTATTGGTTTAAAACAAACATAAACAAACAAAACATAAAAACATCAAGCCATCTTCTATATATATATATACATACAGTGTGCTGGTTGGTTTACAAATTGTTTTGTGCTTCCATTTCGTAGTCTTCAATTACAATTACATTATATATATTCTCATATTTTCAATCAAGTATTAAATACATTCATATCATTATTAATCAATCATTTGACTATGCTTTTATTCATTCATGTTTTACGAAGTCATCATATTTTACTTAATTTGTTTTATGACTGTTCATATTATCATCTCAAATCTATCATAAAATCATTTTGTAGATATAATAGGAAAAGAGCACATCTTTATATATTTATTATTTTCTAAGAATCTACATATTTCATTACTATGTTTTATTGTTTAACCATTGATAAGAATAGGTCCCAAAGTTTATAAAATTGTTTATCATCAAGTTCTCTGATTTCAAATGTCAATCTACTCATTTCACCACATTCCAATATTTTCTTAATGATTTCCTCCTGTGATGGTATTTTCTCATTTTCCCAGTTTTTAGCAAATACAATCCTAGCCGCTATTAATACATTTACAATCAGGTATTTCAAGTCTTTACTATATATTTCAGGTAAAATTCCCAATAAAAATATCTCTGGTTTCAAATCTATATGCTTTTTTGTCATTTTTCCAACCACGTGTGGATTTTAGTCCAGTCTTTTTTAGCATCCGCACAAGTCCACCACATATGGTAATATGAGCCAGGTATCTGATGACATTTCCAACATTTTTCGGATTTATTCTTGAACATTCTTGCTATTCTTGTCGGGGGGAAATGCCACTTGTAAAATATCTTATACAAATTTTCTTTCTATGCTGTTGACATTGTCATTTTATAATTTTGAGACCACAATTTTTGCCATTTCTCTAGCTCAATCCCATATCCAAAATTCTTCCTCCAAGCAATCATTGTTTCTTTAACTTGTTCTTCTTCTAGTTTAATTTCTAATAAATTTCCATACAATTTTTTAATCACCTTTACATCAGTACCTGTCAAAATCTTATCTAAATCAGTCAATTTATCATAGAAATCTTCTGTTTTAAAGTCTTTATCATACTTTGAACATATTTGCACATATGAAAACCAATTCATCTTTATACCTTGTTCCTCTAATTTTTGTATAGATTTAAGTTCACCCTTTTCATTCAATATTTCACCATATCTAACTGTTTGTTCCTTTTTATATATTATAGGATAAGAAAATGCTTCAATAGTCGATAGCCAGACTGGAATTTTCAAATAACTTTATCTTTTAATCTTCTCCCAGTTTAACCACAGAAACTCCCGTATATGATGTCTTCTAAAATACCCCTGTGTTTTAGTTCCTTTATACCATAAAAAAGCATGCCACCCCAACAACAGGTCATGTCCTTCTAATGTCAACAATCTAGTATTTCTTAATGTTATCCATTCCTTAACCAGACCAGAGTTTCTTTAATAGAATCCCAATATGTAATTTTCAGCTGTAGGTAGTTTTATTAAACATATTGTGGGTTTTTTTTTCAATTTCTAGGCTACCCAACTCTACAAGACTGTTTGCAGGTTACAAATAAAAAATGAAATAATGTGCAGCAAAGAAAAATAAAAAGCAACAACTATTTAAGACAACTATAGGTTTTAGGGGTTTTTTTTAAAGAGACATCTGCATGAAAATGCAATACATTTGCTTTTTGCACATTATTCATAATCTTGAAGCATTTAACGTCCCTCTTGCATTCCAGACTCCATTGATTAAAACTCTGGCCTAACTTTCGTCCATTACTTTCCTTGCAGGATAAGTCAAATTCTTTTAACATGAAGTTTTGCTCCATCAATCTCCCTGAATCACCTTCTCTACCAACCCATAATTGCTTCCAACTGATTTCCTCCACTTCCAGCCACTTGTCAATCAAAAGGCTTAACTCCTGCTTGCTTGCTGTGGTATAAAAATCATTGAATGATCCAAATTCCCCACACTGTGAATTATTGAAGGAGATGAAGGAGTAATTGAATAGAAGGAGATTTTTTTTCCCCCTCTTCCTCTCTCAAACACTCTTGGCAAAAACAAGGCTTAAATCTTTGTCTATGAGGATTGAGACCCAAGTTCTCAATGAAGTTCGAAGTGGGCAGCATAGGCCACTCAGGAGCCAGGTTCTTTTAAGGCTTCAGCAAGAAGGCTAAACAATACAGGGATGGGGCTTTTGTAAACATCTGTCCTTTGGAAGGAACAACAACACCCCCCCTCTGACCAATTTCTCTCACTAGACAGCTGTGATGGGATCCTGATGAAGGGACATTCCAGCTACGCTCATTTCTAACACTGCCCAGTTCTTTTCCTCCTTTACCTTCTCCTTCTCCTTCTCCCTCTCCCTCTCCCCCCCCCCCCCACCCCTCACACACACACACACACACACCTCTCTATCTCTCTATTTTTTCCTAGGTCAATTTTTATATCCGCTATGTAATGGCTAGGTTGGAACTGAACTTGGAGAACAAGCCCACGTCATTGAGTCTGTTGGGCATTAGGACTATTCAGCAGGTGGTTTTCCGTTGCTGTCTTCGTATTCCTTCTCTGTGGGCCTTTGGGTCAGTTTTTATTTCTTGGCAACTGCCTGGACAGTCCCTACAGTTTGGCCATTGCTTCCTTTCTACGCTGAGAGAGAGAGAGTGACCAGCCTTGGTCATCCAGCTGCAGCTCGAGGCAGGACTAGAACTCACAGGCTCCTCTCTTCCAGCCAGGTACCTTAACCACTGCACCAAACTGGCTCTTCTGCTCCTGGAATTGACCTTTCGGACTGGGGTTCAGAAAAACGAAGCGGGTCCATCAGCAATCAGCAGCTTCTATACCTCTTTATTATCATCTGTTGGGCACCCAGAATCTGCAGGGCAGTCCAAATACAATAGCCCTGGTTTTCATCCAAAACTGTGAGCCCTCAAACTTATGTCATCCTTCAAGGAGCTGCCCTTATACCCCTTTAATACATAAATAATACCATTTTGCATTCAATTTTGATTGCATACATCTTTATTCAAATTGTAACATTCATGGTATTTTATTGTAAGCCACCTGAGAGATTCAGTTAGTGTGCAATTTAAATACATTTTAATAAATAAATAAAAAACAAAACAAGAACCTTTCCATCTCCACCTATCCCCCCTGTTGCAAACTGAAAGTTCTAGGTTTAGCATCAATGGCACATTATTTTATCACCTAACAAAGACCGTTAAGAAAGGACAGGAGGAGTTACTGGACTTTAAGGCAGCACCCAGCAGTGGGTGAGAGGGAAGCAGCCAATTTGTACCTCTATGCTATTCTGCCCATGCAGGTAAACAGCTCAAATGAGAGTTGCCCTTTCTATTAAACTGAATTTATTTCAATAAACGCAAAACACGTTACAAAGACTAATCTGTACCTAATGTAATATGTGCACAGTGCTGATGGCATGAACAGAAATCAGGGAGACTTTTTTTGGGGGGGGAGGCTAATTATTGGGGATGCTTTTCTTCCTCTGAAACTAATTAATCAGACTGTAAAATAAGAAGCAGCTGTGTTTATAGCCCCTGACTCTGTATAAGACCGTTTCCCATCTCTGTTGTTAATCAAGTCAAATCTGCTTTCCATTTTTGATGTAATTTGTCTGATGTAATTCCGATTGAAGGATTTTAGGAGGGAGGAAAATTAGGAAATCTCTAAGGATTTATTAAGTACTTGAGAGTATCAAGTTTTGCATCATATTGTGTCAATCTATCTAATAGAGCTATTAAATGCTTGAAACAGACAGAAAATCACCTAAATTCAGGTTTTAGCTTAATGTGCACCATTTGTACTTTAATACTAAAAAAACACATTTTTCTATGGAAAAGTTATCTACGAGTTGAAAGATTACCCAATATGAAAAGAAGAAAATAGGCAATTAATCACCGTCTCTAGTCAAAAGCTCTGGTTCCTGCAGCTTTTTAAAACTTACATCTTTCAACCCAGAATAGTTGGGAGTGAGAGGGGTAGAAAAGAACTTCAGATAAGGTCACCAAACTTAATAAACTCTTCCATAAATTATGCCAAATTCTTAATCCTGCTTTTACAGATTAGGGTGCTCAGGGAGATCCAAAGTTCTGGTACTTCTCTTCTGATGGTCTCAGCCATTGTTAACTGAAGGGATGCCTCTTCAGGACTGCTATTATTGCAGACACCACTGAAATTGCATCAGAGAAGAGACACAACGAAGAGAAATAGAGGCACTGCGGGAGGGGGGTGGAATCACCTTTATTCAGTTGAAAACCAGACCTTGATATAATTTAATGCAACCCTAGAAGCTATTTAGCTTCCATTTCTGAATTATATCTTATTCGGAATATTCCATATTGGAACAGTGCCTGGGGTTAGGTGGGTTTTAATGAAAAGAGTCTATGAAGCATAAAATGGTTGATAAATTGGTATGATAGACTGAGGCAATATTTTTATTCAACTTTACACATTTCCCAGAATCAGCCAATATAACTGAATTTGCTGAATTTGGGATGGAAACACTTCAGCCTTCTGGTACTAAAGGGTGGTATTATGCATAAATACTGCAGATCCCTGCATAGTACAAGCCAGAACAAGGCAGAGAGAAAACACTTGAGCATTCTCTTTGGTTGATGGAAACATGGACTAAACAACTTTCCCATGGTTCAAACATACAGGAGTGGGGTGGAGAACTCTGCATTCATTTGCTAAAAATTTGCAGACTCGGCTCTTAGAAACATAGTTGTTCCATTTCTCACAACGTCTGTAAATCTGCAAGTGGTCTCTTTTAAGGAGTCCAGAGAAATTCCAAAATGATAAACAATCCTTGAGAGACAGCTGGTTATAAAAAAAAAATTCAGAGGAGGAGGAGGAAAAGGGTTTTATAAATTACAGTTTTATAAGGAATTGGAACATACAACATGAGCTAATTTTACAGCTGCCAAGCAAAATATAAGAGATGTCCAGTTATTTCTAATGATTGTTCTTCCCATCTTTTTTTCATTATCGTGCCTGATACATTTCAACACTTTTTCTTGTGAAAATGGGATGATTGTCTCAGATTAATGACTGTAGTTGTCCCTTAATTGTACCTAAATTGTGAAGGAAACTGAAAGAATCCTAGATATATATTTTTAAATGTGGTTAATAATGTCAATAAAAGATTCAAGGTCCATCCCACCCCTGATAGGACCTAATGGTAAAGACTGCAACGACGACACCATTAAAGCCAACATCTTTAACACATTTTTTGGCTCAGTATTTGTAAACAGCAATGGATCATGCCCAGTATTTCCTAGCCGAACCACAGATAACTACAATGATCTAATACATATCGATTTTACAGAAGACAATGTTGAAAAAGCACTTCGCAATCTAAAACCATCTCTATCTATTGGACTGGATGGAATATGTGCCTACTTCTTAAAAAAGCTACCCACTGCCATAGCCAAACCTCTAAGCATAATCTTTGAAAAATCTTTCAGGACCAGTTCCTTGCCTAACCTATGGTCACAAGCCACAGTCATCCCCATCTTCAAAAAGGGAGACCCCAGCCTAGTTGAAAATTACAGGCCAATCTCCTTATGCTGCGTCACCTGTAAAGTCATGGAATCAATTATTAACCAATCCATCATCCTCCACTTAGAGACAAACAACCTACTCTCCAATAAACAATTTGGTTTCAGAAAAAAACTATCCTGTAATCTGCAACTCTTACACTGCAAAAACATATGGACTACACAACTTGATCAGGGCAAAACAATAGGTTGCAATCTACATGGACTTCTGTAAAGCCTTTGATTCAGTGGTACATGACAAACTACTACTAAAAATAAAATCCTATGGTATCTCTGGACAACTGCATAACTGGATAGAAGCATTCCTGTCAAACAGACAACAAATGGTCAAAATTGGGAGCGTCCTATCAAATTCTGTACCTGTCAATAGTGGTGTCCCCCAAGGCAGTGTTCTAGGATCAACTCTCTTCATACTCTACATAAATGACCTCTATGATCATATTAAGAGCAACTGCGTTCTTTTCGCTGATGATGTAAAGCTGTTCAATACCACAGACAATACTGCTACCCTTCAAAAAGATCTTGACTATGTATCAGAATGGTCAAACAAATGGCAACTTCAAATCTCAACAAATAAATGCTCTGTCTTACATATTGGCAAAAAAAATCAGAAAATAAAATACAAGCTGAATAGTCAAGATCTTGTTGATGATCCAAGCTCTGTAAAGGACCTTGGAATACTCACCTCTAATGATCTAAGTGCTAGAGCCCACTGCAACTACATAGCCAAAAAGGCATTAAGAGTTGTTAACCTAATCCTACGTAGTTTTTTCTCTGGTAATATCACACTACTAACTAGAGCATACAAAACATTTGCTAGACCAATACTCGAATACAGCTCATCAGTCTGGAACCCACATTACGTATCTGATATTAGCACAATTGAGAAAGTCCAGAAATATTTCACAAGAAGAGTTCTCCACTCCTCTACTCGTTGTAGAATACCTTATGCCACCAGACTTGAAATTCTAGAACTAGAAAACCTTGAATTACGCCGTCTTTGGTCTGATTTAAGCATGGTATATAAAATCATACATTGCAATGTCCTACCTGTCAATGAATACTTCAGCTTCAACCATAACAACACAAGAGCACACAACAGATACAAACTCAAGGTTAACCACACCAAGCTTGATTGCAGGAAATACGACTTCAGCAACAGAGTTATCAATGTCTGGAATACTCTACCCGACTCTGTAGTTTCTTCCCCAAACCCCAAAAACTTTAACCTTAGACTGTCTACTATTGACCTCACCCCTTTCCTAAGAGGTCTCTAGGGGGCGTGCATAAGCGCACCAACGTTCCTACCATCCCTGTCCTATTGTTTCTTTTATTTTTCTTATATGTACCCATTTTATGTATTCATAACTATGTATACACTTATACTTATTATCTTGTAAACAATTGACAAATAAAATAAAATAAATAAATAAAATAAATATAAAGAGTTAAGCACAGGGGTGGGATTCTACCAGTTTGCACCTATTCGCTAGAACCAGTTGTTAACATTCTAAGCAGTTTGGAGAACCGGTTGTTAGAAGAAATTACTGGCTTAATCCTGTAAGGAAGGCAGGAAGGGAACATTCTGGTGTTGCTTATAGAAACTGCCTCTCCATTAACCCTTATTACATTCTTGCCAGGACTAGACTTCCTGTCTCTGGAACTTCTCTGGAGTTTTTTTCCCCTCCTTTGCTGGTACTTTGCTTGGGTGGAGTGACCATTCAAAGTTACAATGGCACTGAAAAAAGTGACTTACAACCATTTTTCACACTTACGACTGTTGCAGCATCTCCACAGTCATGAGAGGCCAGGTGAGGAGATGCGTGCCTCAATGTGAGTGATATTGTTGGCCACATCCAGCCAATAACATGACCACCAAGCCATGTCCACCCAATCATATGACCACCAAGCCATGCCCACCACCTAAGCCACGCCCACAGAACGAGTTGTTAAAAATTTTGAATCCTACCCCTGGTTAAGCACCCTCAAGATTTCCATTGATTAGTTTTTCAAAAACTTTGGTAGGGTCAATAAATCAGTTAATAAGTATATTTTAATTAAATCGAGAGGGGATACTGAAAAACCATTTTAATCCCTAAAACACAACTTGTACTTCTCTAAAACCCAGGAAAGATTTAACACTACTTACTGTTGGCTTCTACAAGTAGAATTTGAAGGAGATTGTAAATATTTTAAGCATGGCTGGCAAAGATGAATTGGTCAGTAGTATATAATAAGGGATGAATGTGCCCACAAGAAGAGTGGATTATGGCTTTCATAGAAAAAAACAATAAATACTTCCACTTTCCTGATACAGAATATTGCAGTGACAGTTTTTAAAATTTACTGTCAAACACCCAAATGAAATCTCTGAAAACAACCCTGGGTGAGATTTCTCTGCAACATCTAACAGCAGAAAGAGCTCAAATAATATTGCAGCTGTTTTGGATCTTCCTCATTTACATAGCTATAAAAGTACAATTTATCCATAAATCTGAGTAGCTGCATATAAAAAAATTATAAAGGGTCATGATCAAAACCGGTTATAATACTGGTAGAAATGAACTAAACTTTTTTAAAAAATGAAAAGGAAAAAAATCCAGATCCATGTAACAGCTAGTTGATTCCTTTGTTGTATTATTAAGACCTGAGTATAAAACAGTGTCACTCAGGTTCAGCAACGTTAAGAGGTGTAAACTTCAACTCCCAGAATTCCCCAGACAGCAAAGAAATTAAGAAATGCTCTAGTAGAGAAACGGATGCCGCCATTTTCTCATTTCTACTCTATGAAGACATTTCAAAATACTGACAAACAACCTATCTCTTAAATCCAGTCCTTAATACCTGGAGCCCCGTTTTCTTTCCAATGGCACAAAATGGTTCTCTTAACTGATTCCAAGATTAGGTAGAGTTCTCCATTAAAAGAGGGAAATTCTGTATTTCTGGAATGTATTTCAGCGTCAGATTTCTATCTTCAACAACTACATCTTCCCCCAATGTTCTTTTAGAACAGAATTGGGGAGTTAAAGTCCACAAGTCTTAATGTTTGGGGACCCCTGTCTTAGAATCATAGAATCCTAGGGGTGTGGAAGGGTCCGTGGAGGTCTTCTATCTAGGCCAACCCCCTGCCCAAGTCAGGAGGCCTTATTGCATTGCAGACAAATGATTGCCCCCTTTTTCCCGCCTTGAATTCTTGAGACTTGAAACCAAACAGGAGCACAATCAAATCATGGGAATCAAAGAGTCCTCATCTTTCTTACAATGCCAGCATAGAAAAGCTGGTGTATTAATGGTTTCTCCAGCGTATATATGAAAAAAGGAAATAATAACATTGCCTTAATTAACCAAAGAATTCCAGAGCCTGCTGCTTTGGTATATACAAGATGTACTTTGTAATCAAAAATAGCATATCTATTATATTCCATTAAAATGGACTACATTTCTTTTCTCTCAATATCTTGAATTTTAATGGTTGCCTTCTTGAAAACTGGAAGCTGTTCTAAGAATTTCTTCAGAAACATGTTTCTTTTGCCCTTTTGCCATTTCCAAACAATATCAGTGCCAACCATTATGCTGTGTTTGCACATGTTTTCTCTTTTATCATAATGACATATCCTTGGAAGCCCCAAGTACACATTTTATTTTACAAACAAAGGCCTAGATTTTATAAGAAAGGTTGAGAGGAGGAAATTAAGGTGGAAAATTCAAAGTATTCGAAGATTCCTTAGATTTTTTTTTTAAATAAATATATTTCAGTCTAGGTAGAGAGACTGGAATTTTAAAACTATGTTTTAAAAACTTGTGTTTGACAAAAATAAAAAAGCAAACAAATTCCATAAACTTGATATAAGTTTATTAAAAGAATTCTATAAACTTGATATAGTCTGTGATTTGTCAAACAAGAATAACTGATGTTTTTTTTCCCCTTTTTTTCACATTTCTATTCTAGGCACAGGATAACCAGTGACTTCCAACTTCTCTAACTTTTTGAGTTGCCAGATACTTAGTGTTTGAAACTAACATATATTTGAGAATGGATCGGATTCAAGTTGTTCTACTCTGGAAACAGCCCTCTAGAGAAGCCATAAGAGGCTTTCTAGAGAAGATGAAAGGAAAAAGAAGACACACCCAGTTGCCTTGATGAGGAGCATAGCATTGGGACCAGGTTGGGTCAAAGTACCCTAGAGAAAAACCTACTTATATGATTGCTAAAGGTCTACACTAGGGATCCCCAAACTTGGCAACTTTAAGACTTGTGGACTTCAACT
>NW_020769320.1:6617624-6645544 GCF_900518735.1 Pseudonaja textilis | reverse complement strand
AGCTGCCTATTCTCTAGTAGCAAAGGGAGGGGGTGACTCCCTCCCCCACCCCCCCCACCCCCGGGGCCTTCCATGAATCCAATAGAAAAATATAAAACTCTAGTTAAGGAGAGTTCAGAACACCTTTCCTTCCTTTACAGAATCTAGCAGCCAGGCAGGTATATGGACAGGTGTATACTGGCACAAGAATTTCTCTAAACAACAGAGCTTTAAACACAACAGGAATGAACCTGCTGGGTGCCATGAGAGTTTTATGCACAGATAGAAAGGGTGGTGATAGATTTCAAAATAGGTAGCCAAAACGTGCATTCAAAAACCCCGTTTTGGTGAAGAGGCTCACGGCAGAGCTGCCTTTGCAAACTTCTTATGCAGAAATTTGACTCCTGCTTCTCCTGCTTGTTACTCCTACGCCTCCTCCATCCTAACCCCCTGAATCCAGTTTGCTCCTCATCTTGACTCTTCTGCCTGAGTCGGTCAGAGTCTCCCTCCAGCCAAATCCTCCAGCCAATTTCCCCAAGGGGGAAACTTCTCGTATCCTTACCCACATTGACCAGGAGTGCCCGTTGAGCCAACTGATGCCCGGCATCCCTCCAAGCAGTTTTTGTAGGAGCAGGGAGGAATATCAGCAGAAGACCCCGACTGCTAGGAAAAGCTCCCCTTCCCTTCCCCTCCCCCCCATTGACTTCTTACTCATGAGTTGTCTTTCCATCTTCTGTGCCCTGTTGGGTTGACCCCAGGCCATCTCATCTAGCAGCCTGCTTTCAGAATGGCCAACCAACTACCCAAGGAAGCTCAACAGTCTCCCAGGCAGTGGCCATCAGAGGCTGCCTTCAAGGTTCATGGCCCCTGAGCCTCCATAAACCTGTCCAATCGAGTCATCCATGCCGATAGCCATGTCTTCCTTCAAAGCACTGGTTCATTTTCCCCTTATCTCCACGGGATTCCTTCTATTCCTTCCTGTTTCTCTATCAAGCCCACCTGTGCCAAGCCTATTTCTCTTTGTTTCCCTCACATGTTTTTATTTTCATTCAGTTTCCTTCCAGGCCCAGATCTGGGCAAACACTTCATTAGCACCCTTGTGCATTTCCCTTGTTCACCTGGCAAACCTATTCCGGTTTGCATCAGATCCCTCCCTTTTCCAACCACATTGGCACATCCTGGATTGCCTTGGAATGAGGCAAAAAGGAATATTTTATAGTCACCAGGTCAAGTTTGCTAAGTACGGAAAGCCCAACTCCAAACCTAGTTCAAGGCAGAATTGGCAGCTAGGCGTTTCTTCCTCTTTCCCGCAAAGGAGCCTCGGAGTTTCTGACCATGTAACCATGTGTGGGAGGGACCTGGCAGGCAGGAGGAAGAGCCGTGGACTGAACGAGGGCTGGGCAAGGAGTTTGCAGAAGCGACTCCCTCTGCTTTCCTGGAAAGTAAAATGGGGGAATGGGAAAGATATTTCCAATCTTGCAAGGTTCTGCTACTGTCACTCAGCACAGAGACACAGGTGGCCCTCCTCTTATAACAGTCCGTATAGTGACTGCACTGAAAAAAAGGGAACATGACCATTTTGCAACACTTACTGGCCATGGCAGCATCCCCGTGTGATCAGAATTCAGGCACTGGGCAACTGACTCATATTTGTGACGATCGCAGTGTCCCGGGGTCATGGGATCCCCTTTTGTGGCTTGTGGAGTCGGCACCTTGAAGGGCTGAGAGCCACTTTGGCTTTTCGATGGGCCTCTTTGAGGAGGGAAACTGGCAGGAAAGTTGCAACAGAGGACGGAAGTCCTAACTCTTCTTTGCCTTCTTCAGTGGCTGCCTCTCCTGATGGAAATTGGCCTCTCTGGGAAAATAAGGCAGAGGGAACCAAGGGCTGCTTGCCACGGATTTATTGTAATATGTAGTTTAATGCAGCTCTGAAATTTGTTGCCATGTAACATTCCTTAAGCAGTTCTCATCAGCATCATTTGCAATAGCTCCAAAGCTTCTTTTATTTTGTCTTTAGCAAATCCTTTAAAAATATAAAAATGGAAAGCATAACAACATTGTCACTGTGCTATTTGGTAGGTTCATTGGCAGCCTAATCCTTAACCTGAATACTGTATTTGACTGGATGCATGAAAACACTGCTTTTCTGGCCATGTTTTGTTAGAGCTCATGGCAACATTTGACTGACTCTGTCTGGGCTCCTAAACTACCCTGGGATTCTCCATGTGGATGAAGATCTCTTGAGGATACCAAGAGTGTGGATTAGGCTGGGAAATTGGAAAAATAATCTAGAAGAAAGCAGGTTGCCTAGAGGTTTTGTGGAGGAAACTTGGCAGACGGGTCAATGAAGCGGCCAAATCCAAGCTCCCTTTGATGAAGATGTTCCTTTTGAGTCGCCATCCCTGACATGGAATTAGAGATGATCTCCCCTAAGCCTTTTGGTAAATTCCAACTCTCAAACACCCATCGAAAGGGCACAATGCTTAACCTCACCATTTTACACGGTTTATTTATCCGTAAAGGTACAAGGATGTTTGTAGTGCATCGTTGAAGCTTCGCATATCGAAGGGAAACACCTGGGAAGCTTTGCTCTGTCAGAAGACATGAGAGAAGATGTCAAAAATAGCAGGAAGGGGGAGCTGGTGTGAAGTTATAAACCAAGATCCCCCACAAGCACAAAACAGATCCTTTAATCCCAAGACACAGTGATTCCTTGGGATTTTTTTTTTCTATAGTGACATTTCTGATCTGCCACTTATAATAACATTCCTAAAAGACCTCAGCTTCCTCTCTGCTTTTATAAGAGAAAAAGTATGAAGGCAATTTTCCCTCTTCCCAGGCTTCTGCATTCACACTTAGACGTAAAAAAACCTGGAGAACAATAACATATAAAGGGGAATCTCATGGCCCTTTCTCTCACAGAAGTGACAAATCCAGCTTAAGTTCCATTTTCCAGCCTTAACTTCTCCTCCTCCTTAACTCCAGCTGATAGTTAAGAGTGCAGAAAGAATAACTGCAATTGCAGCTAGCCTCCTTCCACAGGAGACCTGTGTGTTGTGTGGGTCAGAAGAAGGGCTGAGAAGTTGCCTCACACCCTGGACATAAACTATTAAAACTCCTCCCTTTGGGACAGCACCGTAGGGCATTGCAGGCCGAAACAACTAGAGACAAAATAGTTTTTCCCTCATTTTCACACTGCTGTCTAATGTCTATGTCTATTTACCCATATAGTGTGATTGTAGTTTTCTTATTTATCTTATTACCTTCTTTAGTCACCCTTTTATTGGCATTATAATTAGTATTATTATTCTGCTGCTTTGCATGTACACTGAGAGCTTTTGTACCAAGGGGAAATCCCTTGTGTGTCTAATCCCTTGTGTGTCTAATCCCCAAACTTGGCAAACTTAAGACTTGTGGACTTCAATTCCCAAAATTCTCCAGCCAGCTATGCTGGCAGTTCTGATGGAACCCAAAAGTAGGACTTCTCACTCCCTTGATAAGAGAGGAATGTGGTCGGCACAACTTCTAATGAGCTGGCAGGCAGGCAGGCAGGACGCAGGGGGTCCTGCCCGTCCATATGGAGACATCTGCTGAGAAACAGCCTTCAGGAATACAAAAGCTGAAGAACTCGTGATGCTTTCCTCAGAGGGTTTCCTCTTCTCTTCTCTTCTTCTTAGGGTCCACAACCCGAGCAATGAGTGCCTGCCCAAAGCCCCTAATTTCCCCCAACAGCCAGGAAAAGCTCTGGCAGAAGTAGCTCAGCATTCCCCACTGTGAGTAGCCTGCTCCTGTCCCGTTTTTGGTTGGAGAACTTAGGGTCAACTCTCCGTGCTTCCTTGTCCAAGAGTTATTTTCCCACCGTTCTGCCAAGGGCTGAGGAGGCTCCCTGGGGCTTCACTTTCCTCTGCAGGTCAAAAGGCCACCTTGGAGCAGGCGGAGGGGGAGGATTTCCCATTGGGGGAAGAGCTGAGCTTTACCTGGGTGATGGCAAGTATGCAGGCTGACAGAAGGAAAGGAGAAGCCACAAGCTGGGGGCTAGGAGGCATTCCTCCCCCTGTAGAGTTGGGTTTTTTAGCCACGAGGGAAGACAACAATGACCCATCATCCACTTGTGGCCATTTGGTTGTATATTTCACTTGAGTCTTTTGAAAGCGACGGTCCGGGTGATGTAGGAATGAATGAGGAATTCCATAAATGTACTTCGCGTATCCCAGTGAAGGGAGGGGAATGCGCATGCACAAACATTTTGAAGTTGTGTTGAAAAATTGTGCAGCTGGGATAGAACATTCCTTTTATAATGGGAAAAGCTGTGATTGTTGGTTATTTCTCCTTTCTTCCTGACAAGGAAATAATCTCTGTTTATGAGCATGGGAAAAATACCCTGAGGAATCCACCCTATTTGCTACACCTTTCCAGAAAATTGTTTTTGAAGGGGCATGGGAGGAATTGCAATTCTCATCGGTGAAATAGACCTACATACCCACACTCAGGTTACAAAAATCCAGATAATCACACAAACAAAAGATTAATGACTTGTCTTAACTTCTTTCAGGATTTTTGCAATGCAGAGTTTGCATAAGCAAAATATAGTTTGTAATATTCTGTGGATGCTTTCTTCTTTCATTAAGTTTTAACTAAATATAACCATCATCTTCCGAAGTCATGTCATTGACATATCATTGGACCTTCCAACTTTCCCAATTATAAGAAATTAAAAGAGGAACCTGATAATTCCTGGAATTGTCCTGGCCAACATGTAAAATTTATTCCAGATATTATCTTCACCTGTTGCCACCAACCATTAAGAAAGGCTTGGGGAGGAGAGAGAGGGAGGGAGAGAAAGGGAGGGAGGGAGAAGAGCTGAGCTGCATTGGGAAATGTATCTTCTTCCAATTCCATCATAATTAATACTGGTCCATTGGAAAGTTATATGCATTATTGTTGACACTGCTATACATTTAAAGAGGAGCTCTCTATTTAATGAGTGATCTATCTGAAACGGAAGGGAGGATCCTCACAGCGGTAACTTCAAGGAATATTATTTGGCCAAGAGGAATCCAGCCCATCCACAGAGCTTAGAACTCAACTTTCTGATGCTCTCACAGCTCATAAAACAGCCCCAGATAGCTAATCCTCCTGACCGGTTGTTCTGTCACAAAGGCCATGTTTCCTAACATTTAAGCATGATAAAAGTAGACTTATTTTGGGATTCTTCCTCTTAGCAATGATTGATGATGTTTAGCATTAGCTTAACATACTCGTCATAGATCTCCGAAGGTCCAAGATGAAAGTTTTGGGTTTTACTGCTCAGAAGTCTGGTACTCTTCTAAATAGTATGTCACGTTCCTGATTCCAAGGCTGCTCCGGCTTCAGGAAGCACTGGAAGGAAAGGGTTTGGGACCTCCCATTAAGTCAGCCTTTGTCTGAATCCCTGGAGCAGCTCAGCTGTCCCAGAGAGCCTGTACTGTGAGATCCAAGCCATTTCATCCCAATTATTTTCAAAGCATGCACAACTGATTTTTCTCCTTCTCTGCCATTGGTGTCTAGCTGTTGAGTATCTTTTAGTGTGTTTGATTGTAGCTGTTCTGCTTCTCTAACTAAGCATATCAGATTTGTATCTTTTCGTTCTCTTTCAAAAACACTTTGACCTACAGCGAGGTGCACATGTGTGGGAGAACAATTATAATTATATTAACTGCCGATAAAACATTATTTGACACCATCTTCATCCCTCAATATATTGTGATACCCTTCACAATCTTACCTTGATGTTATTGATGGGAAATACTATGGGACCATTGAATTGGAAGGACCCATTCCAGTATTAGTCCACATCCTGTTTGAGGTAGGGATCCAGATTAAAGTCTCCTAGACAGGTTAACATTTCTTGAACTTCAATTGAGGGGTCATCATCACCCCTCTGGATCAGAGGTTCCACTGTCAACTTGTTAGAAAGTGTTTTTTGAAGTGTTGATAGCTCCCTTCCTGTAACTTAATTCTTTCTTCCATGTCCTTCCCCCTGGAACAAGATGGAACAGATCCCAATCTTTTACTATCTGACATCTTTTCAAGCCTTTGAAGAGTGCTGTAAGGTATCCACTGAAACATCCCTGCTTAATGCTAAGATCTTATGATCTCTTTTCATAAAACTTGCTGCTGTTCTCCAGTCATCTATATTGCTCTTCTCTGAACATGTTCCAATTTCTCTGAATCCTTCCTTTAAAAAGGTAGGCCAAAGCGGTCAGATTATTACATTGGGAGTCTGATTAATGCAGAATGCAGCGGAGTAAGTTCTTCCCGTGATGTGGAAATTGTAGTTCCATTGTCACAATCTAAAATTGCAACTTCCTTCTTTGCAGCTAAATCATATATTCATTCTGCTTTTTCACAGAGCAGAGAAGACTATATTCTTCAACTGATGAAGTGACTTATTATTGTGGTTTGAACAATAATATGGCCACATTTTTCATGGGTAGCCATGTTATTCCTTTTTGGCTTAAGATAATTGAGTCCTATGTTTTTAATCTTACTGTCATAAATCTACCTGTAGGAGATGACCAGGCTGAGCCCGAGGGAGGGAGGAGTCAAACACAACACCAGCCTCGAGTACCACGAGAGGTCTAGGTCCAGCTCACCTTGGATTCTGTTGACTCTTATTTTACCATTATTAGTTCAGATTCTTGTATTCCTTTGAACTGGCCGGACTCCTGATTACCTATAGTTGACACTATCAGAATTATATGAGCTGGGAAGTTTATCAACATGATCTAATAAATAAATCAAACCTGTATTCAAATTCTAGTCAACTACTCTCCCAAAAAGCTTTTTACGAGTTCAATCTCCATCCTATATCTGAAGAGTCACAATTTTTTAAAGAATGCAATGTTAAGTGTACTTCTGATCCATTTTTTATTTGAACCCCCATCGGGGCAAAGCCACCTCCAGAACCTCTGGGACAAGTGGCATTAATTAGCTGGACAACAGCCAAGGGGCTGGAGTTAAACGCAGGTGCCTTTTATATCTGGTTGAATACCAAAGGTTGCCTTGTCCTTCGAGGAAGAAATTCTCGGCCTGGCAGAGTTCCCTGGCCAACCTTCCCCTGGAGAAGAGCCAGACACGTAATGAGGCAGAGGGATGAGGGGTGAGTATCCTGAGAGAGAAAAGCTGCAACAAGATGTCAAAGGACAAGACTTTCTATGTCACAACATCGCCTAAGCAAATCTATTCCTGTAAAGTGGTGCAATCCAGTGGCCAGTGATAAAGCAAAGGTTAAAGGCTAATCTAGCAGCTTCTTGTATCTGCAGTGCTGGGAAGAGAGGAATGCCACCAATTATTTCGCAATACTCAAGTTAGCAATGGGATCCAACACATTAAATCACCCATTTCACAACTCCGTTGGAAACTGATTCCCTATTCCAGCTAATCTTCCTTAAAGAACATGATGCACCAGAACAAGGCAATTTGCATAACTATCTGAGCCCAGAAAGCTTTGCAAGGGTTTAGCAATCTCTCTCCAGGTTCAGCCAATGCTCCAGTTTAATTTTTTTTTTTTTAAGTATATGCTTCCATAGAAACAAACTGGTTCCTTCGTTGCCTCTACTATTTCCGTTCTCTTTTTACTTTGAAAGGTCTTCATGATTTGAGACTGAAGAGGAGGTAGAGGGGGCGAGAAGGAGGAGGAGAAGGAGAAGGAGAAGAATGGTTGGGTTAAGTTAGAAGGACACATCACAAGCCTTTCCAGGGAGGAAATTAGAGCTAGATTATGCAGACAAGGAAATTTTCCCTCTCCTGTTGACACCATGCAAAGCTAGGCATATAGCAAATTAAGCACAGATTATATTTCAGCAAAACAGGAGCATTATTGGACTCACGAGGAATAGAGGAAGAAGCCCTAACAATCCCACTTCCTCCTCTGAATGATCAAAGAAAGCAGTTTAAAGTCCAGGAATGATAATCTCGAAAGACAATTGAGAAATGAATTCAACAAACCCAGCAAATAAAAGTCTATTCCAGAGCCAATGGGATGAATGGAGGCTTCTAGAGAAGAAATTAGACAGAGGAGCAGCTTTAGGCTTTTGAACATCATCCTGGATCCAATATCGACTCCTTACGTAGCTCTCTTTAATGGACTCAAATGTTAAAGAGAGAAGGAAATAAACATTTGTCTCCATGGGTAGCTAACTAGGAGGTTTCATGTCTTTCTCCCTAGAGAACTAATAAGTGGATGCAATTACTAGTTAACAGTGAAAGATTGATAATGGAAACACTTTATTCTTGATCTAACTCTTGCTGGTCGCTACTAGACCAAGGAATGTCTTGAGGAAACTTTCACACACAAAGCAAATCTTTTGGCTTTTATGTAGATTCCCATTCAGACCTTTGCTTCCCAAATGGGTTTTATTGGGGGTGGGTAGGAAAAGAACTTAACTGCCAACTGCCTGTCAACCACAGCTGGCACCATGATGTGGTTCTTCCCAGTTCCCTGGGTGACAATATTATAATATGCAAACATTACAAGGTGGAACATAGCAGCTCCCTGAATGAGATTTTTGCAAGAACACACTGAGTCCATTCCCAGACCAGATGTCACCTGAGCAAGCATCCTTAGACTACCTGTTGTAGCAAGTACGGATGCAAATAATACACCTGACAAGATGCTGGAGGGTTGCTTGAGTGGCAGACTGGGCTGGCGGCGAGGCAGGATTCAGTTATATTCATTGTGAAGCATTCATACAGGACGGAATAGGATGGGAATTATCTGAACCACTTTTGTTATCTCTCCTTCAGGATGTGGAAGAAGAGGAAAAACACAGCTTTGGATAACAGACGGCAGTTCCTGGGTACAGCAGAAGAGAACAGAAAGAAGTAAGGAAATGACAAAATACAAAAGAAGAAGTAGCAACTGTGGCAAAAGAAAACAAAGGTAGTATCCAATAGTAACAGGCACCCTGGGTGAAGTCCCAAAACATCTAGAGAACCATGGGCATTGAACCATTGGACTAGGTGACCTACAAGGTCCCTTCCAACTCTGATTGTCTGTTTTCTGTTAACTCCATGGGCATTGACAACATCACTGTAAGTCAATTACAGAAGGCAGCTTTACTCGGAACAGCTTGTGTCGTCCTTTAATTTTGTTAAGTAACACCTGCCCATCACAGGTTCTTGGAAAGGACTTAATAGATGGGCAAAAATGCCAATTTGAGTCTAAACTGCCTGATTATGTAATCAACCATAATAATATCAACAACATGGGATTAAATTTTGTATTACCTGACATTCCCCAAAATCTAAATAAGAGTATTTATAGTCACCTATTGTGTCAGATACAAAAACAGAGACAAAAACAAGAAGTTTCTCCACCTGGCTCTTTTCAACGAATAAAAGATTGGAGAGGAGGCAATTGTTTGCCTTGTCTCTAAAATGCCAGACGGTGTAAAACCAATTTTTCTTATCCACTTAGAAAAATCGAAAGGAACATTAGAGTCCCAGAACACAAATTCAGTGTTTTGCTTCTCTCTGGAAACTCCAGGCCCTCATTTCTTCCCTGAGGCCTGTTTACCAACCACCCTGATTGACAGCAGTGCTGAGTCCCTTCCAAGGACTCCAGTGGAATTCAGCTTTTAAATTAAGGACTGAAAAGCAATTTACTTCTGCTCTGGAAACATTTCCAGGCTGTAAAAAAGGGAGCTGGGAAGGTGATGCCACCTGTGCCTGCCTCTGTGCTAGGATTCCCAAGGTTCCTCCTGCCCCAGAGGCACCCTATGCTCTGCTTAATGACCTGCGGGATCCATTTAATGACTGCAATGGGGAGGGGAGTCATTAAAGGAACTATGACTTGCAGACGTAATGGACAGGCTCCATTTTGGTTCTAAGTTGAAATGACGCATAATGCAAATGAATGAAACTGGGATTCTATGGAAGTGCAGCTTTCTAACATATCACCCATTAGATGCAAGTAGTTAAATACACTGTACGCGTTATATCGCACTAAAAGACTGAGAATCACTTAAAGGCCAAAAGTGAGTAGCAGACAACACAACATAAACTGCTGAATAAATGAATGCAAGTAGTTCTTGGGTTATGATGGCAGTTGTAGTGTGTTTTATTGCCTTTGAACTGTATTGAAACCCTCGCTATCCTGAGAATGGCCTGGCTTGAAATCCCACAGGGTGGCCATTTTCCCAGAGGTGTCCTTAGCCGCGTTGGCTCCACAATGAACCAGACTCCCTAGGAGAAAAGTAACTGGAACCATCAATAAAGCAGAGTTATGCACCCATTCCTACCATTTGTCGATACTTATTTGACCTAAGCTGACGGGTGGCTGAAATATAGGCGTATGTCAATGTGGTGCAATAGTTGCACTGCTATATCTGGGCCGGACAGTTCCCTGTTTGGGCACAGAGTTAGCTGGGTGGCATTGGGCCAGTCTCTCTTCCTCAGTCAAGATGGAGAAGTTGAAAAACGTCTGTCTGGAGTGGGCCAGTACAGCAGAGGATGGCCTGCAATGAAGGACCCTTCATCCTGCAGCAAATTAAATGATATCTATATATTCATTCTGATACCGTACAGATTTAATATTGGCCAATACTGTTCGTGAAAGCTTCTCATGTGAATAATTTTTCATTATTCACAGGACCATTCTAAGTTGGACACAAACCTGGTTGACAGATTTCATACACTCTCAAGCTGTCTTTGCATTCGATATAATCCCAGACCCAGGTGGTCGCAATACAAAGCGGTTTCTATCCCAAAGGCGTGTTTGGAGAGTATAGCAAATCATGACTGAATATAAAAGTGCAACTAAACAAGCAGGAGTTGTTCTGTCTTTTATAATTACTGGCTGAATTTATAAAGACAGGCAAACTCTACCGAGTTGTTGAGGTAATTCCCCGTTAGACTGATCCTTAGCAGGATACAGTTTTAGTTCATTATAATTACTTGGAACTGAATTCACTTGGCACACAACACTAGCCTGATATCTATCAGGTGGTCGTGTTACTCGGGTTGAACGTCTTGGTAATACAAGGCTTACTGGTGGACTTTCCTGTGCCTGTTCTACTTCTTTAATGGCTATTCGTGGTTTACTTATTTCATCTTTAGGGACTATTTGGGTGTCAATAATAATATCATTGCTGGATTCCTGTTCCAATTTATCCCACCCAACGTGCTCAAGAAATTTTGCACTAGCACTACAATAAACATGAGCTGTGCCTTGATCCCAGAATCTAAACAATCTATGGTTGGCTTCGTAACCTACAAAAAATAACTTCTTCGCTCTATGTTGCCCTTTCATTCTTACTTGTGAGGGAATATGCACCCATGCTGGAGCTCCAAATGTGTGTAGGTAACTTAAATTTGGTTTTCTGTCCATTGCAAAGTGAGACACGTGTTGAGCTTTGCCCCATTTTGTGCCACTGTTGTTAACTGAGTCACTGTAGTTGTTCAAACAATAACACGGCCGTGAAGTGAATCCTGCTTCCCTCACCGACTTCTCAGAAGGTCGCAAAAGGGGATCCCGTGGCCCTCCTCGTAAATACATGCCAGGCACCTGAGTTCTGACCCCCATGTGACCCCAGGGGTGATTTTTTTTCAGGGCCATTGTAGCTTCAGGCCGTCATTAAACCAACTCCTTGCAACGCTTTTCCCCCATTCAGGTTGTGCTTTATACCCATCTCCACTTTCCCAGAGTGGGTTTCCACAGACCTTTTCAGCTCTTTGGCCTCTTCTGCAGCCTGACTTACTATTGAGTCGGGTCTATATACCTCCTGCCCAGGCTGACCCCAACAGAGAAGGACTCAGTTCTTCTCCCGAGTGGCAACCGATCCACATGGACGAGGGTCATTAGAGGATTCTGTGATTAATTGACTGTTGTATCTAAAATATCAGTCTGTAATTTTTTTAAAATAACTTCTCAAAATTATCGGCATGGGGGTTCATTCCAATTGCCAACGGCAGTCATTATGTCTGTTCATTATTTGTTCCTCTCAATTTAAAAATCTTTCTGACCCGTAGTGTCTCAAAAATAACACATGAACTAAAACATGAATCAAGGTCTTATAATGCCTTCAACTTAGCTTCACTGTTTTATTAGTCACAGTTTAAATTCAAAAAGTAGATAATGAAGCAAAAGGAACCCCAAAAAACAAACCGCATTGACCAGAGTTCCAAGACAAACCAAGATAATTAATCACACATTCCAAGAAGATAACCAGGGAGAGTCCATGGGAAGAACCCAACAAAGATAAACCTCATCTAAGGAAAGCACTAATTTGACTCCAGCATCTGTGAATACACAGTTCCAAACTCTTATACAGAGCTCACAGCTGCAACCCATGAGGAGGATCATGGCCCTCTCCTCCCAAGTAGACCATGTTTTTCTCTGATCCTCTCCTCCCTGCGTGCCCTAGGATGGATAAGGGATGGCCCTGGATCCTCCTCTGATTGCTCAGACGGCTTCTGCCCTTCCCCAGCCTCCTCCACCACCTCCGGAGCCACCCTTCCACCCCCTGTTGGCTGTTCCTCCTTTTCCTCAGAGTCAGTCTCCACCAGGGGCATGACAATCTCAGTTTAGAGATCTGATTTTCTACATTCAGTATGGAAAAGCAAAGATGAGAATAGAATAAAAGTATCTTTGGAGAACGACTAAGGTTCCCTTCTATGGGCCGCATAAATCAATAACTACTATGCATATGGCAAAGGAATGAAAAGAGAGAGAGAGAGAGAGAGAGAGAGAGAGAGAGAGAGAGAGAGAGGGGCTGATTTTTAAGATGATATATTGAGAGAATTAACAAAGATACTTGATGATAAGAGTTTATGGGAAAGGAGCACTTTGGGAATTTTTGTCATATTGAGACTGGATCTCAGGAAAAATTAGACATGAAAAAATAAATAAAAGGGTGAAATAAACGGAAGAGGAGAAGAATGACTAGAAAAAGACAAAGTACTGTAAGGAGTGGGGTTGTGTGCATTTTGGTTGCCATCTAGTGGCCACTCAAATTTTGGCAGCCCAAATATGGAACCCGCAAGTGCCATTGCTTTTCTCCAAGATCTCAAGGTAGCTTTATAGGTGCCTCCCTTCATTGCAGTCCCAACTCTTCAAGGCAGAACAGAAGGAGAGACAATGCTTGGCCCAGGGCCACAGAGCGAATTTCCAAAGCCTTCGTCCTGTACCAGGATAACTCCTCTACATGTTTCTCGGCCTTTCCCATCTAATGACATGAACTCAGAATAGAAAATGACAAAATGGGTGCCTGTGCAAAATAGGATAGTGCTATTTTCAGCAAAGTGCCCTTGTACTGTATATCTTGCATCCTAAAGAAAAAAAAAATTCTGTCTCTCTGAAAAATAAATGAAATAGCTCACACTTAATCGCCTGGATCTGCAGCAGTCCCTGGCGCTCAACCAAAGTTTTCAGTTTTGCTTGTGAGATGAGCAAGGAGCACACGAAAATTAGCAAATTCATTTTCTACTCTTCTTTCCATCTTCTTTCTGTATTATTACGTCACCATATTTCATATATATTAGAAAGTATTCCGTTCCGTGGTATTTCATTTACAGGGGAAACAACGTGGTCCAATCATACCGTAGTTTCTATTAAGTTAGAACAAGAAGTAGAGAGCGGAACTTAATACAATATAAAGTTGTATAACATTATACACCCACTGCAGTCGCCAATAGATTTTATTCCATTATTGTATTTGTCTAACTTCTGAGCCTTCTTGCCTCTACAGTTTTTACTCCTAAGCAATTCTGCACGAGAGTCATTGCAGAACCCTAGGCCTCATTTAAGTATGGAGGTTCTCAGCTCTGGCCACCTGTAGAGTCGCATCATGCATTTTCAAGGAGAGACTTGAAGAAAGCAAGGTCTGAATTCCTCTGAAAACTTGGAAATGTCCATGAGGCTTTAGCCTGCATAAAAGTTTGAAGGTTTGCACTCTTTACAAAAGAACAGATGGGATTTAGAAGATCCATGAATTAAAATCCAAGCGAGGGAAACATTTAAAGAATTCACATTTTCCCTGCGAAGAATGAGTGTTCCTCCTGTCTCTTGGCCTGGATGTCCAACTTGAGCTTCTAGCAAAAGCCATTGATTGGGGGCTAAGGGTAAAAAAAAAACCTGAAATCCAAGATGGCAGCTGCAGTTGCAGGTGTGAGGCCCCACCCCTTTCGCATGCCCAATGCTTGCCCAAATAGGAGAGGGCCTGTGGTGGTCCCAGGTTTGGGGCTGCCACCCTGTTTTTTTTTCTTTTTCCCCTGTGGACATCTTCATATGCTATTATATTTTATGAATGAGAAGAAAACTGGAATGCCTCCCTCAAAGTTATTCCTGAAGTTACTCAGAGAGACGGATTCCAAAGCCAACTCTTTTTTTGTTACAATCGCTCAGAGAATTAAATACTATTTTTCCACTGCGCTTCCTCCCCTCCACTGCTTTTCCTGGCATCAGTTCCTGTATTTCCAGTTACAAGTTCTTCAGCAAAGCAAAACACAATTTCTATCTGAAAAGGTTATAAGCTTCTGTGTCCTGAAGTAAATTAATCAATGGCTGTTGGCTGCCAGAGCTCAGTACCACATCCTGATACGGCAGAGGAATATTCTGAAGGGGATTAGAATGGGTGATGAATCAGGAAGGGTAAGAGGTCTGGCTTTTTCAGCAAATTGTTCAAAGATTTCTCAGCTGAATTTTGGGAATTGTCCATTGGATGAAGCATCTCTTATGATCACCATACTTGGCCATTCCTGTCATCCTCATTCCAGCCAGAAGAAAGCTTTTCTTGAATATGTTCGTTTCACAGATGTTAAAGTTGCAAAGTTTCTGTTGAGGATGTTCAGGCTTTAATGTTTATCTATTTAGAAAGGGGGGAGTTTCTTAATTGTTAACCATATAATTGGCTTCCAAGGCCATTTGATCCCCATTTACTTGGTAGTAAACCCTCCAATGCATAGGAAATATGCTGGCTTTGAAGATTATTCCGGTGAGTTTTGATAGCCAAAATAAGAATAGCCCCAAAACCCAGAGATTGCCCACTGCCTTGTTATTGAACAAGACAATGGTGACCCTGGGAAGAGATGGAGGGGTGGATTAAATCCAAGAGATATCAGAAGGAACACTGTGCTAAAAACCCACCTCCTTTGGAAGAGTGTCCATGTGGCACACCTATGAAGAAGGCGTGAGCCTTTGCATTTCTGCCATTTGCCACATTTGACACCATGGATGCTGCTGATAAAAGACCCACCTAAACGTAGATTCTGTGCTGATGGCCACTGAAATGGCCACTGAAATGGCCATCTTCTAATTGTAAAATCTTCCAATTTTACACCAATGATGGGAACCGTCTCAGGAACCCACCAAAAATACATCTACAGAAAGTTGCCTCTTTGTTTTCCAGAAGCTGGCCGAGCTCTGTGGTCTGGAGCAGACGGCTCCTCTCTCTGCCTGTTTTATCTCATTTCTAAAAGGTTCCCTGGAATGAAAAACATCTGGCTAATTCATGCATCTAATTCATGCATCCCGTTCTTAGACAAAACGAAAATGAGTCTTCAAACGTAAATCTCAGACTGGCTAATACAGAGAGACATGGAAATGTCCTGAAGTCTGGTAGGTGATGGCTCGGAAGCCACAGTCGGTGCCTGCATTCACATACTGTGACAAACCACGATTGTTGCTGGGTGGTTGTTGTTTTGGAACCGGTTTTCAATACTTGCACAGGATTCTAAAGCCATAGTTCAACTAACCACATCTTGGCTAACAGGATCAGTCATGACTTCATGCTGAGATCTGGAGCCTATCAGTGAAAAAAAAGAGGCGGGGGGCAGAATTCCTATTTCAGCCTCTCTTGCCAACCTCAAAAATAAGTCTAGCCACTTGTCAGCATCCAGCTTGCAAACTTGACATTGGAAAGGTCTTCTCAAAGAGAAAGGGAGGGAAAACGAGCTCTGAACCTTCTCAGCATCACCACTCAGCCTAAGGATTTGTCATTCTGTTTCCAGGACCAGATGTTTCCACATCAGCCCACATCCCAGCCAAATCTCAAACCTCTAAAAGAGCAGAGGGCACATCAAAGTCACCAATGAAAAGAAAGGCTACCAGATCTGGATTCAGAAGTGGACAACCAAGAGGTGTGCTCTGCATCTCCCTGCTGCCACCTACTGGTTGTCTGAAGTTTTGCAACTCAGTTCTGGTAGCTCTATATCAATGGTTCCCAAAGTGGGCGGTACCACCCCCTGGGGGATGGTGGGATGCCTTAGAGGGTGCTAAGAGGCAAGGGGGCCAGCAGGGGGCGCTATGAGGCAGCAGGGAGGTGCTAAGAAGCGGCAGGGGGGTTGTTTGAGGTGCCAGCCCCACAGGCTCACCCAATTGACTGTTGCACCGCTCCAGAGCCAGCGCCTTGAATGTGGCAGCAGCGGCACATTGGGAAAGTAGAGCTTGCCAGCACATTGAAACATCTTTGGCTTCTATTAAAGGTTTCGTGGACAAAACATGGTCAAGACTATCAGGAAGCTCTCACATTTTGTTGAGGCTTTAAATAGGATCCATTGGACCAGACCTCCACCCTAAAAAATTACTTTTTCCTAATGTATTACAGTGCCAATTCTGAAGAACGTAAAACCAAAATGTACTGGTAAATTACAAGAAGAACACACACACACACACTCCCTTCTAACCCTGCTGGAGCAGGTGACTGGATTAGAATAGATATCTCATTATCTTTCTCCTCCCTCCTTCTTTATTTCTTTTTCTTTCTGTCCTTTCCTTCCACCACCACCCCGTCTTTCTTTGTCCCTTTTTCTTTCTTTCCTTTTTCTCTTTCTTTTCTTCCTTCTCTCTTTCTCTCTCTCTTTTTTCCTCTCTCTCTCTTTCCCTCTCTCAGGTTCACCCCATTGACTTGGTGCACCACTCCGCTCGGACTTGCTTGGGCAGGTCCCTCCGGTGCCGTGGGCTCGATGCGGGGCCAGCACCTAAAACACAGCAGTGGTGGCACTTTTGAAAAGTAGAGCAAAGCCAGAGGTCAGTAATTTTTGCTGCAAAGAATCACAAAAGCTTCTGGGTTGTGCACAAGAAAGGACACGCATGTCAATGCAATTCAGCAACATAAAATAAAGAAATACAAATAAAACAAATCAACAAGAATTGGCAAAGCATCTCTGATTTGATTCTATTCACTACTAGATTAGATTCTATTAGATTGATAAGATTCTATTCACTAGTAGAATATAATCAGAGATGCTTTGCAGATTCTAGTCCAATGACCTGCTCCAGCAAGGTTAGAAGGGAGTGTATGTGTACGTGTGTGCATGGCTGTCAAAACTCCAAAAACAGGTCAAGTAGCTCTGGGGAGGCCAGTCATGAATTAAAACACTTGCTAAACAACTGGCCATTAAGTGAGGACCACTTGTATTTGGTTTGCCAGTCACCTGGCCATGCCCACCCAGTCACATGACCACAAAACCACACCTACCCGGTCATGTGACCACCAAGCCACAGCCAGCAGCAAGCCAAGCCAGCCAGTCATGGGACCAGCAAGCCACGTCCACCCAGTCATGTGACCAACAAGCCACATCCTCAAATTAGGCCACACCCACATAAATTTGAATTCCACCCCTGGGTGGGGGGGCACCAAGGATGAGTTTGTAGCTTCCTCTTTAATGGCTATTCGTGGTTTACTTATTTCATCTTTAGGGACTATTTGGGTGTCAATAATAATATCATTGCTGGATTCCTGTTCCAGTTTATCCCACCCAACGTGCTCAACAAATTTAGCACTAGCACTACAATAAATATGAGCTGTGCCTTGATCCCAGAATCTAAACGATCTATGGTTGGCTTCGTAACCTACAAAAAATAATTTCGTAGCTCTATGTTGCCCTTTCATTCTTACTTGTGAGGGAATATGCACCCATGCTGGAGCTCCAAATGTGTGTAGGTAATTTAAATTTGGTTTTCTGCCATGCCAATGAGTGAATGGCAATTCTCCAGTTGTTGTGTTAACTACACTGTTTAACACATGATTGCTACACATTATGGCTTCAACCCACAGTGTTTCAGGAAAACCTGAATCAGATAACATAGTACGAGCCATGGCTTGTAACGTCTTCGTTCTATAAATGAGTTATGTTGTGGTCTGTAAGGTGCAGAACGTTTATGCTCAACATCAGCCAATTTCAACATAGTTTGGAATCTCTTGTTAATAAACTCAGTTCTGTTATCAGTAATTAAAGTAATTACTTTACTCCTCATTTTTCTCTCAGCAAATCTTAGCCAGTTGGAATGTTTCTGTTTTGTTTTTCATGAGATAGCAGAAACCGTACCGTGAGTAATGGTCCATTATACTCAAAACATAGCAGGTACCTCCCAAACTGAGTTTCTTAGGACCAATTATGTCAGCAAAAACAACCTCTAAAGGTTCTTTGGTCTTAAACCCATTTAATCCATTTGCTGGAGTAACCTTGCTTTTATCCTGGCTGCAGGCATTACAGTTTAAATACTTGCTACAGGGTTTTAATTTTACTCCCTCTGACAATTCAACAGTTTGAGCATTTTGAAATTAATGTGCTCCATAACCAGTGTTGAGGTAATTCCCCATTAGGAGAATGAGCAGACATAGGGAGACATAGGGAGAGTAGTGAAGAATAACACACAACCAGCACACAGATACACTATATAGTAAAATGTAGGTTTTTACTTCCAGTAAAAACATTAAGCAAAGTTCAACAAAACAGTCCAAGTCATTCACGGTTAAAGCAGTCAGTTTTCAGTCCAGGGATAATCCAGTAACAAAAAGTCCAGTATCAAAAACAGTTCATTAATAGACTCACATCAAATCAAAAGACTAACGATGATCAGCAACAATCAATAGGGAAATGCAGGAATGGCAACACTCTCCAGAACATGACAGAACAACCCAGGTTTCTAGCTCCATCTTATGGCCGTTTGAGGAACCACACCCAATTACAATTTTAGCATTTCCTTAAAGAGACAGTATTAAAATGCCTATCCTGGTTTGTATATTTTCCAACCTAACTGTTCGGTGACTTACATTCCTAACAACCACCACCCTGTACCCCAGCGAAGAAGAGGTAGACCTCCAAGTCCTACCTAGGCATTCACTTTAAGGCTTCCTTTGAATTTCTCTTCCAAATACAGTTGCCTGTTCAATCTGTTAATGAACCCTCAGGTGGACATTTTAGTTCCTCAAAAATATGGAGAGTATTTTGCTCATAAAGACTAAGCTGTCAAACCTGAACTGTCCAAGGAAGTATGGGCATATATAATAAATGAGGATAAGTCAACAAAAGAAGAAAATTAATTATATTTACAAAGCAATACCGAATAAAATACCAGATAAAAAAAACCATGTATTTCTAAAACAGAACATTTTTTTAAAAACTTGAGTGAGATTTGTCACCTATGTTCCAACAGAATTTAACCTAATATTCTCCTTGAGAAACACGGGCTGTCTTTCAGATGTCACATTGAAGGTATCCATTTCAACTTGAAAATGAGGATTTTATGGATATTCTTAACAGAATAATGCAAATCAGTTGGAAGAGACTTTAAAGGTCTTCTAGTCCAACCCCTGCTGAAGCAGGAGGCCCTATACCATGCCAGACAGTTTGCCCAACCTCTTCCTCAAAACCTCCAGTATTGAAGCACCCACAACTTCTGAAGGCAACTTCTGCTACACTGGTTGATTGTTCTTACTGTCAGGAAAATTCTCCTTATTTCTAGGTTGCTTCTCTCCTTAATTTTTAAGCTACTGGACGGTTCAAAACCGACATGGCATCCTTTCAGATCTTAGGTCTCAGCAATATTAAAAAGAAAATATATTCTCCCATTGATGTTAGTTAAATTATTCTCACTGTATAATTGTTTTGTCCCAACTTAATATCCACCTTTTTGGTGTTTTAATAAATAAATCTGGACTATTTAATCGAGCCACATTAGTTTTGCCTTCAAAAAGTCCAACAACTTCATTTCTTCCCTGATCCGAATTAAAAGACTTGTTTTTGTTTTGTCTACAGAGCATAGCTCTATCCTAGTCCAGGGAAAGTATTTTTCAGTTTGAAGCTTAATCATGCCATGTATCTTTGTATCTTCCACCAATGGTTCAGCTCACAGAACATTAGATACGGGAAAAGAATAAATTAGCTAATCATTTGAAGCTTGATTCATTTTTAATGACCCCTGGAAAGTTTTCCTCCATCTTAGAACAACTTCTTTGGTAGAAAGGTCAGCCACAGAGGAAAAAAAAACACATTGATTAACTTTATTGTGCCCCAGGGTTTCCCAAAGAGAGAAGAAAACCTTTACATAGCCCCTTTTTGCAATCAGCTTTCAACAAGGAGACTCAACTCATTCATTTTCTGGGTAGGCAGGCAACATTCCCAACCAGAAAGGGAGGGAAGGAGGGAGGAAGGGAGAGAGTCCTGATTCAGTTTAACATTAATCACATTTTGTAAAGGAGACTTTCACTGAGTTGACCCCAGTGGCTGCTTAAACCCGAAGGCTGCTTCTTACTTCTCAAATCATTGGTTCCTCTTGTGCTTCTTTCTTCTGTGGTCCAGGAAGCTCAGACACGAGCTGAGCATCAAGAACGCTTCTGGCCATGTTCTATATGTGATATAAGAAGAAAGGCAGCCAGTGGACAGAAATATCATTTATTACCCATAACCTGTAGTTGCTGGACTAAAAAAAAAAAAGAACAAGGCTAAGTACCACAAAGCCACGGAAAAGCAGCAGAAATAACGCCCTCAGGAGCTCCCACAGGGAAGATGGGCCTCCACACAATGTTGACCATATGCCTGGTGATCAAACCATACAACCATCCATTAGCAGAATTTATTAGATCAACATGGGATTGGGTGGTCCACTAATCAATCTACTATTATTTTATTTGTATTTATGAAATGTATAGAGGGGTAGTTAAAGACGCTGAGCTTGTCAGCTGGAAAGACCCAAGGACTGTGCAAAGGGTCCAGCTCCTGTTACTTGCCTCAGCTCCTGCCCACTGTATGTAATATATGTAATATATTGAATAAGTCAGCAGCCCCGAGTTCTCCATTGACACTTTGGATCTCCCTCTATTCTGTAATAGCCAAAGCATTGTATCAACTGACCCAAAAGGATATGGCTTTGGAGTGGACAGGAGAACATACCCAACCCTGGAAGACCTTAAGGGAAAGTCTAGTGAGAGCAGCTTGTTTGGCTCTACCAGATCAGTCCCAAGGATTTGATTTGTACCTCACAGAACAAAAAGGTGTCTTGCTACAAAAAGATGTTCCAGAATGGGTCCCAATGGCCTACTTGTCAAAAGGCCTGGATAATGTTGTTAAAGGATGGTCTGCATGCTTAAAAGCAGTCACAGCTCTACAGCTGTCCTAATTGCAGAACCGCAGAACATTTTCACACCCCGTGAGGTTCAGACTCGGTTAGAACAAAAGCAGAAATGCTTGGGCAACATCCAGTAGGATTTCCCAATATGTGAGTATTATAGTAGAGCAAGAAAACATTCAGTTATCCAGATGCTAATTTTTAAACCCCGCTACTCTTTTACCATGGCCCAAAGAAGACACAGCCCATGATTGCTTAGATGTGTTAGAGTGCATCACAAATTCCAGATGTGATCTAAAGACTGAGCCATTGATGGATGGAAATCTGGCACTCTGGACAGATGGTTCGTCCTTTATGAAAAATGGGAAAAGATATACAGGATTAGCAGTAGTGACAGAAGATGGATCATTGCTTCAGAAATGGCTCCCTTCACACACCTGTCTGCACAAGCAGCTGAACTTATTAAGGATCTCCTAAAAGCATGCTATTTAGCTGAAGGCTGACGAGTGACTATATATACTGATAGCCAATATGCCTTTTTAGCTACACATACCTATGCCACCTTGTGGAAAGCTCGAGGCTATGCAGGGGCTGATGGAAAAACTTTAAAGATGAAACCTCTTCCGGAAGATTTGATGGAAGCTCTTCACCTACCTAAAGCCATTGCAATCGTCCATTGCTGTGGAGATATCAAACTGACTCTGGCCTACTCTCTAAGGGCAATGAGGCAGTGGACTATTATGTGGATATGGCTTGGGAGTGGACAGGAGAACATACCCAACCCTGGAAGACCTTAAGGGAAAGTCTAGTGAGAGCAGTTTGTTTGACTCTACTAGATCAGTCCCAAGGATTTGATTTGTGCTAAACAGGCTGCCATGAGCCTAGAGACCACAACTTGTGCAGTTGCTTTAATTCCAGAAGAACCTATTGATTACTTTCCTCCTTTGTATGATGGTAGAGACAAATTAAAAACAGATGGCCAGTGGAAAGATGGCTGGTGAATAGTAAAGGACCAAGTACAACTGCCTAGGCTAGCTTGGCCTATAGTGAGACATGCCCACCAGGCCACTCATGCAGGTCCAGGAGTAATGAAGAGATGGTTAGAAAGGAGATACAGGATTGAGAATATCAGAAGGTTGTGTCAGGTAGTAAAGGATCAGTGTGAGATATGTCAGAAGAATAACCCCATAGGAGGAGCCAAAATCCCATGAGGACATATCAGAACATCCTGCTATCCAGAGAAGTGTGGCAAGTTGATTTCACAGAAATGCCGAAGAAAGGAGCTAAGAACAACCTTCTGGTCTTAGTTGATATGTTCACCGGATGGTCAGAGGCCATCCCCACAGCCCCACAAACAGTTAAAGAAGTTGTCAAGATCACGATAGAAATAATCATCCCTAGATTTGGAGAACCAAAAAAGTATAGAATCTGACAATAGCCAAGTTATGTCAGGAGATCCATTTGCCTTGGCCACAGATCTTGCCCATTGCTTTAACCAGATAAGGGCATTACCCCAAGGACAGTGGAAACTGTCACCTTTTGAGATGCTCTATGGTAGACCTTTCTCATCCCAGTCAATATCAAGGGATGAAGGAGAGACAAATGTAAAACAATATTTGCAGAAACTGTCCCAGGTTCTGTCTTGTATTTCTCAACAGGTGCAAGATGCCTTGTCACCAATAACAACAGCACCACCGTGTGTCCAGCCTGGAGAATGGGTTTGAGTAAAGGAACTCTTCCCAAGTGCAACCAGTGCCAAGTGGTCCTACCCTCGGCAGGTTCTTCTCAGCACACCTATGGTGGTAAAGTTGAAGGCAACAAAGCTTGGGGCCACATTTCCAGAATAAAGAAGATTCTACCACCCCAGTGGGAGTATCAACCCATCACCAACCTGAAGCTATGTTTGCAATGAACCCCAGCTTCACCTGCAGACCTTTCTGAGGACCTGGAACAGTGGTGGGATTCAAAAAAATTTACTACTACCTGTGGGCGTGGCTTGGTGGGCATGGCAGGAGAAGGATACTGTAAAATCTCCAGTCAGAGGTGGTATTTACCAATTCTCTGGACGACTCAAAATTTCTGCTACCGGTTCTCCAGAACTGGTCAGAACCTGCTGAATACCACCTCTGACCTGGAGTCCTGACTACTTGCTGTTCACTTTTATAGCAACTTGTTTTTCACTTTGCTGCATTTCAAGAAGAAAGCTGTGTGTGTGTTTACAGCCACAGTGAACTTCACTATCCTCCTACTAGACCTAAGTGCTTGACTATTTGACCTGTCCACTGCCTCCTCTGGCTCGTGTCATTCCTTTTCCACAGGAAGCATTGCCAACTTATTTGTTATTGAGGAATTCTATTTCTCATGACATCTTGCCATCAGAAGAGGAATATGACAGCGATGACTACAAACTATGGCTCCAGCTCTTTCCACCTGAAAAGCATTCTGATGATGATAGTTGTTATGTCCTGAGGACTCAAGGAGTTCTCACTCAGGTCCACTCACTTGTGTGGGCGTTATTCCCCCCATTCCCATTGGTCAGTTCTCCCCAGCAGCCAGCTATAAAAGCAGGCTGCGGGGTCCAACTGGCTGCTGATTGCTGCGAGCCAGTTCCAGGCTTGGCAAGCACGGTCAGCCCTTTATTTGTAAATAAAGTACTGTTGCACTCATGCTCTGGTTCAGCCTCTCATTGCTCAAACTTAACACTGGCGACGAGGATGGGATGGCTACCAGAAGCACCTTGCAACCGCTGAGTCACTAGCCACCGATCTACAGCCCAGAGAGAGCGATCGGCTGGCAACAAGGGAAACGCTGATCCGCAGCCAGAGAGAGCGGTCAGCTAGCGAAACGAGCGATCAAAAAGAGCAAACGCAGATCCGCAGCCAGAGAAAGCGGTCTGAGTCAAATAGTTAGAAGCGTCTGTAGCCGCTTGTTAGCCTCGCTACGGGGAAAGTGAAGCGCTGCGAGCCGCAGCCGCTCTGCATTTGGCGCGAAATTCAAACGGGTGTCATTTGAATTTCGGGCCAGTAGGAATCACAGCACAGCGCTGTAGAGAGTCACTAACGCCCACTTTTTTTGGCGCGAATCAAGACACCTCCAACGGCTAGCAGCCAACGTGGTAACCCAGAGAGAGAGAAAGAGAGGGTAGCAAAAAAACCTCTCCAGAGCTGATATCACTTGTAACTCACAAGCGTTCGTAGTCCCAGAGAGATTTCTCCCGCAGGTAGCCCAGCCGTTCCAGCACCATGAGTTCCAATCCAGTATTCCCGGCGTTTAAACCAGACGAAGAGAAGTGGGAATCGTATAAGAACCGTTTCAATCATTACATCGATGCGGTCGGCCTGTCGGATGCGGGAGAGCATCGGAAAAAATCCTATTTCCTAATCTACTGCGGAGCCACCGTTTACGATACCGCTGCAGCACTCGTGGCACCGAGAGAATTAAAAAACGTTCCGTGGTCCGAGTTGCTTGAGATCCTCACAAACCACTACGCTCCCAGGCCTTCACAAATCGCCAGGAGGTTCACGTTCCGAATGAGGAAGCAATCAAGTAAGGAGACCATCAACCAATATATGGCCGCCCTCAGAACAGCAGCCCTGCACTGCGGGTTTGGAACATACCTGGAGGACATGCTCCTCGATCAATTGGTTTGTGGGGTCAAGGATCTCAACCTACAGAGGCGACTGCTAGCTAAAAAAGACCTCAACCTCGCGCAAGCGGTAGAGGAGGCCCTAGCAGCCGAGCTAGCTACGAACTCAGCCACCGAAATTCAGGGCCCAAGCGCCAAGCTAGCATCGTTCCCAGTCCATTCCGAAGAGGTGGAAGCGGAGGAAGGCCACAACGATGAGAACGATGTCCATCGCCTCACCAATGACAGACGGTCGCAGGTAGGGGCCAAACAAGAATACACCGGTCCACCCAAGCACATCACCCTGTGCCTAGCCTGTGGGGGATCACATCAAAGGGCCACCTGCAAGTTTAAAGGAGCCGTTTGCAACAACTGCCATAAGAGGGGGCACATTGCGAGAGTCTGCCAAGCCCCCCAAAGCGCTGCACAAAGACCCCCGTCCTCGCACTCGGGACCACAGAGGCAAGTATTAAACTGTCGCACGCACCGCCTTGCCAGGCGTACTTGCCACTCTGTTAGTAAAATTTCTCTCTCCGTTTCCCTAGAAGGTAAACCGTGCCACATGGAGGTTGACACAGGGTCAGCGCTCTCAATAATCTCGTGGAACACCCTCAAGAGACTCCACCCCAGCCTATCTACTAGCCGGCTTCAGAGATGCCAGTTCGGTCTGAAGGACTACCAGGGGAAGGCCATTCCCGTGATCGGCAGAGGCAAGTTCTTTGTCAGTTTTAGAGCTTTTAAAGGCCACCTACCTCTAGTGGTAGTTAACGGCAATCTACCCACCTTATTGGGGCTCGATTGGTTTCCCCACCTCGGCCTAGGGTTAACAGGAGTCCATGCTGTCTCAACCTCAGACACTGACTCCTTATTCGCTGACTACGCAGATGTGTTCAGCGAGGAGCTGGGGTGTTATAATGGAACCCCCATCTCGTTCACCGTTGACCCCCAGGCAGTCCCAATCAGATTAAAACCACGTAGAGTTCCATTTGCTATTCGACCAAAACTAGACGCTGAATTGGATAAACTCCTAAAACAAGGGGTCATTGAGCCAACAGATTTCACCAAGTGGGAGACGCCCATTGTCACACCCCTCAAAAAAGATGGTAGCCTGAGAATTTGCTCGGACTACAAGACAACAATCAATAAATATTTACAAGTTAGCACCTATCCCGTGCCCGTCATTCAGCACTTATTGCATACATTCGAACCGGGCAGTATTTTTGCTAAATTGGACATGTCTCAAGCATATCAACAGTTCCCTGTTGATAACCAAACAGCGGAACTTCAGACCATCGTCACTCACAGGGGTGCCTTCCGATGCAAGCGTCTCCAATTTGGCGTAAGTGTTGCCCCGGGTATTTTTCAATCCCTCATGGAGCGGATTTTACAGGGCCTCCCTGGTGTAGTACCCTACTTCGACGACATCTTGGTCTCGGCCAGGGACAGACCCCAACTCTTCCAGAGAGTGCGAGCAGTGTTAGAGAGGTTCAGACAGCATGGCCTCAAGTTAAAAAAAGAAAAATGCGCCATTGCCACTAGACAGGTGGACTTTCTGGGTTATAAAATTGACGCCTCTGGCATTCACCCCCTGGAGTCCAAGGTCAGGGCGATCCACGAAGCTCCCACACCGACCTCCAAAACGGAGCTACAAGCTTTCTTGGGACTCCTAAACTTTTATGCATCCTTTTTGCCCCATAAAGCCTCAGTAGCTGAACCCCTACACAGATTACTAGACAAAAAGTCACCGTGGCACTGGGGGCACAAAGAAGACCAGGCGTTTAACGCCGTCAAATCACTACTTACGTCAGAGGCAGTGCTCATCCAATTCGACCCCAACCTTCCTTTAGTACTGGCAGCAGACGCATCCCCTTTTGGAATTGGGGCGGTCCTTAGTCACCGACTCGCCAATGGCGCCGAGGCCCCCATCGCCTTTTTCTCCAGGACGCTCTCGGCCACGGAGCGAAATTACAGCCAAATAGACAAGGAAGCCCTAGCAGCTGTTGCAGCCGTGAAAAAGTTTCACGAATTCCTTTTTGGCCACTTCTTCGAACTGGTCACCGACCATAAGCCCCTCCTGGGCCTACTGGCCGGCGACAAACAGACACCTCAAGTCCTCTCCCCTCGGATGACACGGTGGACGCTTTTTCTAGCGGCCTACTCATACAAACTTATCCACCGCCCGGGCAAAACTCTATCCCACGCTGACGCACTCAGTCGCTGCCCCTTACCCGCTCCGGCTGAAGACCCAGCTCCTGTCAATGCCATTTTTGAAATCACCCAGTTGGACCTGCCCATCACCGCCCTTGACATCGCCGCCAAAACCAAGGCAGACCAAACGCTCGCCCAGGTGCTCGACTGGGTGAGGAGGGGGTGGCCGGGAGGCAATGTTGATAACAAATTCGCACCCTTTAAGACTCGCATGCAGGAGCTGTCCAGTTTGCAGGGTTGTCTACTGTGGGGCACTCGAGTGATCATTCCGACCTCGCTGCGTACCCGAATCCTGGAGGCGTTGCACGAGGGACACCCCGGCATTGTGAGAATGAAGGCGTTGGCACGCAGCTACGTGTGGTGGCCGGGTCTAGACGAGGACATTGTCAATTGGGTAAGTTCCTGCAGCATTTGCCAGGAATCCCGTCCTGCTCCCCCCATCGCCACCCCTACCAGATGGGAGAGTGCCAGCGCCCCTTGGTCTAGAATCCATATCGATCTGGCCGGCCCCGTGCATGGAAAGATGTTCCTAGTGGTCGTGGACGCTTATTCCAAGTGGATAGACGTGGCGCAGCTATCCACGACCACCACACTAGCAATCACCAACATGTTAATGCGCCTGTTCGTTACCCATGGACTACCCGACTCCTTGGTCTCCGATAATGGCCCACAGTTCGCATCAGTAGAATTCAGCCGTTTTGCAGCCAACCTAGGCATTCGCCACATTTTCACAGCCCCATTTCACCCTGCGAGTAATGGGTTGGCTGAAAGGGCCGT
>NW_020769320.1:6556019-6607661 GCF_900518735.1 Pseudonaja textilis | reverse complement strand
TAATAATAATAATAATAATAATAATAATAATAAAATAAATAAAATAAAATAAAATTCAGCACGCAATTCACATCCTCCCTTAGCAACAACAACCACAGTCTGGAGCTGACCTGAACTCGGAGCAAGAAACTTCAACAAAAAATGAGTTGCAGCTTCCCCGGGAGCCAAGCAAACTCCTTGGTTCTTTGGACAGAAAGACTTTTTGCAGGGGAAGGGCCGAGGAAGAAGTAAGGTGGAGAAATCATCATTTCACAGTTGAAGACTCTGAAATCTTACAACCTGCTCTCCTCGCCAATTTCTTTTTTTAAAAGAATACCGGTTTACATTTCATTAGCTGCTCATTCCTCTCCCCCAGCTGCGTATTCCAATTTCCTCCCCAAATGTATTGGTATACAGGCACCCCCTTCCACAGAGATTTTCTTTCTCTTTCCTGATTTCAATCCCCCCCGCCCCCAGCGACCCAGAAGAAGCTGTAAAAAGAAGAATCAGAAACAAAAACAAACATTCCCTGTTCATTTGCTCGCTCCTCCCCGCTATGAACCCCAAATGAATGGGAGCTCCCCTGTTCTCTTTGCATATTTCCCTTCTCTTTGCCAAATTCCAGCACAACCAGGCCATGCTCATTGCCAGCCATGCATCTCTAACACCCATTATTCAAAGATCTGGTAATTAAAAACTTACACACATGCACACACATGCCAGAAATTGGAAAGAACTCGGAGGAAAGGAGGAGGAGGAAGAGCAGCCATCCGAGCCAACCCATGGTCAGCCTTAGATCTGTTGAAAGGCTGTCAAAATGCCTTTCTTCCGAGGATTCGAATTTTCCCACACTGGGAGAGCTCTGGCGCAAGGATACGGACAACTGCTTGAAAGCCGGATCTTTTTTATTTTTCAGGAAGGTGAGAGATAGCGAGGAGGCTGCGTTCCTGGGCTAGCTAGCTTCATATAGTAAGTCCGCCGGAGGGTAAACTCCACGGGGTGCGGAAGGCAAACTTTGCGGAGTGGTTTGATTGTATTATCAGTTTCATCCTAATCTCTTTTAGCTTAATGGTTTTCTTATATTTGTTTTGTGGCAATCTCCTGTCTGTCTCCTTTGTAATATATTTTGTGTCTTTTGTCTGTTTGTTTTGCTGATTTGGCATGTCTTGTGTTTGTTAGGGTTTTCTTTTCTTGTTTCCCTAGTTTTCTTAATTATTTGGGCTTTTTGTCTAAGGAGCTTCTTTAATACCTTTTGTTTGATTCCTTTTCCTATGCAAGTTTGTTTTATGGCTGGCCTGATGTTCCCTTTGGGCTTTTCCTGCTTGGGTGACACCACTGTCCTCGTGAAGTTCCCTTTCCACAGATCCAACCCATGTGACCTCCTGGAGCCAGTGGGAAAATGCCTTGCCACCTTGGCCCCACCGCCTGCATATCCTGGGAGAAAGGGAAGTGCTCTGAACACAGTGGGGTAAGACAATCCCCGTAAGGGACGCCAGGCGCCATTTGCGTTCACTGCCTCCTTTGCAATTGCCCAGAGGGTGGGGAGGAGGCAGCCCCTCACTGGCTTTAGGGCAGCTCCGCGGATCTAAGGCTGACCACGTTCTGACCTGGATGGCCGCTACTATCAGCGTCCAGTTGGCCTGGCCGGGCCGAGGCACCGCAGGCCAATCATTAGCTTTTCCCAGGGCAGCTCTGTAGGCCAGAACTAAGCAACCCATGGGCCGGATCTGGCCCATGGGCCTTGAGTTTGACCCCCCTGTTCTAACAGATCACTTATCATTTCAAATTTGGAGGGGAAAAGTGTAGCTAAAAGTTTGAACTTCTAGCAGTTAAAGTTTAAAGTTCTACAGTTCAAAATTGTCTAGTTTAAACATTTAAAGTTCTAGCGGATCATTTAGATTGTCCAATTTTAAAATTTTCAGTTATGAGCGGGCTTAAGTACAAGGTTCGTTCTTAGCCTGTAGTGGAATGTTCTATGATTGTCCCTTTCCTCCCTTCCTTCTTATGATCCTTTCTTTCCCTGCCTTCCAGTGGCCTTAATTTATCTATTTCTTATTTGCCTTTATATGTTCTGTACTTGCTACTGTCTACTCACCTTTGATTTTTTCTTTTGTCTTGTGTCCTATGTTGTCTTTTTATCCTCTCTTCCTACTTGGTTTTCTCCTGCCACTACCAGGTATATAGCTCTCTCCTTGCTTTTCTCTGTTCATGGTGTTTTCCCCCTCCCCTGCTGCCTGTTGGTCTCCCGTGTTGCTCGGTTGCCGTTGTCAGTCACCCGTTTGCTAATCCCTTTGCTGAAATGCATCACCACCACCAACAGCCTCCGGTTCCACCGATGCTGTCCCCTTGCTTTCCACAATCCTCTCAGGATCTGCTTCACTGTGCTGCCCCTTGCTGCTGGCTCTCCTCTGTCCCACGCTGCCGCTGCTCCTGGTTTTCCAGCCATGTGGCTCCTATTTGTGCTGTTCCTCCCAGGATTGCCTGGATGGCCTACGGTGAGCTGGTCTCTTGTCTCCTCTCCACAGCCGCTTCTCGTCCTCCCTGCTCCTCTCTCTCACCAGCTCACCTTTTCCTTCTCTGCCAGTCATTGCTTTGGCCTTCAGTTGGCTCGCTTCTCTGCCCCATGGATGGTTTTCCTCCCTGCTCCACAGCTGGGCCCCACTTGCTCACCAGCTCTCCACCTTGTCCTCCACCAGTTTGTTTTGCCTCTCTGCTCACCTCACTTCAATGGGCCTCTAGGCTCTTGGGTGCAGCTGGGCTTCTCTCAGCAGGCCAAGTTAGCGGTGGATCGTTTTCTTCCTATTTTTCCAATCTTTCCTCTCCTTTTCCTTTTCTCCACTTTTTTTTTCTTTCTATATGATTTATTCCATGATTTATCTTTCCCTCTCCACCTCTCCTTCTATCATTTATCTCAATTTAATAGCAACTTTTCTCTTCTTTGAACTCCCTGTGTTGTAACTAGGCTTCCTCCGCTGCCGCCATCTTGAAAGATTAGCCTCCTTCCCCTCTCCAAAACTGTTCCAGACTAGCAGGCTTGAAAGCCTGCAATTCGGATTGGCCCGCTAGCAGCAGGTCGTGATTGGTCGCCTCAGACTGATCCAATTGGCTAGTTAGCGGGCTGCCGCGATTGGGCATACCAAGCGCGGCAAACTCAAATCACCGTCATTGGCTGCCTAGCCGCAGCCAGCTCTATATAAGGGGCTGCTGCGGCTAGGATATTTCGCTCAGATCTGAAGTCACTAATAAAGAGCTGTTGTTGCTATCTGAGTCTCGTCTCCATTCTTGGACCCATCCTTCCAGACTTAACAAAAACCTTTCTTAGAGGGAGCATTTTTCAACCCTTTGCTTAGAGCCAATCCTGCCTATCCAATGCTTTTGAAGCAGATGGGGACTCCGCCATCCTCCAAGGGAAGGGAAAATTTCAGACCAACAACCAGCCTTCCATTTTTCAGGGTCTTTCCAGCAATCAAGCCTTTTTGTATGATAATGCACGTCCCAGAATAATTTCAGGATTAAGGATAATCTTTCCAAGCTATGGCAAGGAGTCCAAAGTCTGCTTCCACGATGATTCTTTGGCATATGGACTATATGGCTGTTTGCCCAGGATTGCCATGAATATCTACATGGTTAGTGTATTAAAATGGCTTACTACTGCCTTCTCTCAAGATTTTCACTCAACTTTTCAACCCTGGGAATTCCAAGGTATTAAGACTGACTCGAACTTTCAACTATGCAGGTAATCCCAGAGTTATGAACATTCATAACTTAGTGAACATTTGAAGTTACGTGATAAGTGCCCTCTAGTATTTAAATACAACTCCCAAAATTACAAATGTTGCAGCATCACAGCAGTTTTTGCCCTTATGAATGACCGCAGAGGCTCTGCAACATTCACCCTGCCGATTCCCCTACCCCTACCCCCTCTTCGGTCTCCACAGGCACTAGACCTGTGGATACTCACCTTGTGAAGATCTAGAGAGCCTTCACTTTCTTGGCCTGTTTCAGCACTTCAGGCCTTCAGTGTGCACGCAGAGAATGGAGGCCTAAAATACTGCAAGATCACATGAGATCAGTAGCACAAGATCTCAAACTACTGATTTCACGTGATCTCACTGTACTTTTTGCCTCCGTTCTCTGCAAATGGAGGCCTGGGTAAAATCTGCAGCAAAAGGCTTTGCAAATGGAGGTGTAGAAAGGGAACTTCACGAGGACATGTCACCCAAGCAGGAAAAGCCCAAAGGGAACATCAGGCCAGCCATAAAACAAACTTGGAGGGAGTGTGCATCGCTCTGGGACTATGTTTTTGCCGGTAGAGGCCTTGAGGAAAGAACTTCGCTAAGGAGAGCGCAGACCCCAGAGGAGTGCGCATCACTCCAGGGCTCTGTTTTTTAAGAAAAGGCCTTTCCCAGTGAAAACAGAACCCTAGAGTAACACATGCTCCCTCCGGGGGCTACGTTCTCTTTGTCAAAGGCCTCCTCAAGCCCTATGAGGTTCTTCAAAGCAGTGCCCCATAGGTGCATAAAAACTGTTAGGCCAGAAGCCAAAACCCTCTGGGGGGGGCATGATCTCTTTCAACTTCAGGCAGCCACCTGCTTTTGCAGAGAATGGGTGCGTGAAGTCTCATGAGATTAGGGCAGTGGTTCTCAACCTTCCATATGCCAGAACCCTTTAATACAGTTCCTCATGTTGTGGTGAGCCCCCCAACCATAAAATTATTTTCGTTGCTACTTCATAACTGTAATTTTGCCACTATTATGAATCGTAATGTAAATATCTGATATGCAGGATGTATTTTCATTGTTACAAATTAAACATAATTAAAGCATAGTATTTTCTTTTCTTAACGTTCTTCTCTACATGATCCATTGACATGGGATGGTTTGCTAATGAAAATAATAAATAACAATAGCTTTAATAATTCAAAAGATGATACATGGCATAGTTCAGTCAATACAGTTCATTAAACTTTCCTATGATTTACCATTCTGTGTTGTTTTTTTACATACCTGTTACTATCACAAGGGGGCAGTATTCACATCAACCACAGCTGAATATAAAAAGACCGATCAGCATCCGGATTAAGTTCCCATGGTACAGATAATTTTTTTTTTTTTGCAGTAGTTGATGATTTTACAGTACATGATTTTACATTTAGCCAGTAATTATAATTCATGAAGTGTCATTTTACCTCCAATCCTGTTGCTTTCAACACAGTAGCTGCTTTTAACAGAGTAGCTGCTTTCAACACAGCAGTTACTTTCTACACAGTAGCTGTTCCCTACGCCTGTGACTGATTCACATAAGTACATTACGACGCCAAACATGTCACATTCACCTGTATTTGTATGGGTGTATATGATGGGGTTGGCACGATGATGTCATCATGCCGGGTACTCGTATGTATCTGCATGTGGGCAGACCTGCCTGGAGACAGATGGAGGAGCGGTGTCTCGGTTCCTAAGACCATCGAAAATATGTGTTTTCCGATGGTCTTAGGTGGCCCCTGTGAAAGGGTCATTTGACCCCCAAAGGGGTCATGACCCCCAGGTTGAGAACCTCTGGTTTAGGGCATCCAGAAGCTTCCAGTCAATGTGATGAAAAGTGTTTGTATGTATGATTTTACTGCCCCAAGCCTCCCTTCAGCATGCAAACACTTTTCTGTGCCAAGCCTGGAAGACTTTGGAAGAGATAAACTGAGGCTGCCTGCCGCTCCAGAAGTGATAGGCAGACTCAGTAAATCAGAGAAAACCAAGCAGGGTGTCTGTCCCTTTGCTCTCACTACTCGCAGCTCACAGAGAAGCAGAGAGGCTGAAAAGGAGAGAGATCTTCACAAGGTAAGTGATTGGCATGGCAGGATGAGTGGCGGGAGCAATTGTGGGCATCCCAGGGGAGGGAGAATGAGGTATCTCAGTGGGTTGGTCAATGAGCCATGTGGGAAAGGCAATGGAAGCAGAGGATCAACCAACCCCCCTGGAGTCTCGTGACCTGGGGGAGCAAGTGAAAGGCTAGGTGAATAGCAAAGTGCCCTAATGACTAACTGGGTAGGCGTGGCTGGGTGGTCATGTGACTGGGTGGGCGTGGACAACTTGACATCACTCACATTGAGGGGCATTTCTCCTCGCCTGGCCTCTCATGGGGTTGCTGCAATGGTTGCAAGTGTGAAAAAGGGTCATAAGTCACTTTTTTTCAGTGCCATTGTAACTTTGAACGGTCACTAAATGAACTGTTGTAAGTCAAGGATTACATGTACAAAAATACAAAAAGCTTCTTTGCTTGCAAAAAGCTGTCCTAAATACCAATCATTAGATTAGAAATACCTGCAAGCCGGAGTTACAAATCAGGCAGGGTGCCAGAGCACCTTGAGGAATTAAAATAGATAAAATGCAGTGATAACTATCAGCAGCCAACTCTTGCTCATAAAGTGAAACCCTTTAGCAAAGAGGTCATTTAAGCTCTCCAGAAAGAGCACAGCCAGGAGAAGCAAACCTTAGATCTATTTGCACCACTTAAAGCTGGTCTCACCTCACAAGATATCCTAAAGAAATCATCCAGATTTAAGGAAAAATCACATGCCTCCCAGAAAGGCAGTAAAAAAAATCAGTGCCAAGGTTGTATCCTGTCTCTTGGAAGTACACCCCAAAAGGAAAGTGCCAGGAACTATTAAAACAGTGAAGGAAGGCCTGCCCCCCTCCCACATAGAAAAAGATACCATGAGGCAGAAAAAATTCAAACACAATACAAATAATTAAATCACAACAGTAGCTGTTACTTGTTAAACCAGTTACCAGACCAAACAGACACAGGAACTAGCCAGATTTCTCAACCCAGTTTCTTTTCAGGAACAGAGATTAAACTTTTTCCTTCCAAACAAAGATGAATAGGGAAAATTATCCCATCAATAAACACATAATTAAACCTCACCAAGCACAGAATTAAACTTCAGCAAAAAACAGTTTTAGACCAAAACTCAGAAAGGGTATGTAAACTCATGTTTGAATGTCAATCTTTCTAGCTAGCCAAGAAGCCTTGCTGAATGTCACTCATCTTGGTTCCTTGTCATTAAAAGCTTCTTTCCAGCAGCTCTGCTTCGTTATTCAATTATTTCTTCAAAGTGCTGATTGTTGCATCCTGACTGGAAGAACTCCAACAGGGGACTATTTCCTCCCAACAGCAGTGTAAAAAACTTAAAACAACCCTTCCCCTTTAAGAAAGTCAAAGTATCAGAAAAGAAAAGGAAACTCAGGAGAAGCTCAGGTGACAGGAAGTCTAAGCATACTGCCAAGAATATAATAAGGGTTAATGGAGAAGCAGTTTCTGTAATCAGGGCAATAAAGATTAGTCTAGAAACAACACCAGAATGTTTCCTGCCTTCCTTATAGGATTAGCCCTGTAAAATTGAAAAAAAAAAACCCAAAATATTTCTTCCAACAACTGGTTCTCCAAACTGCTTAGAAAGTTAATAGGTTCTAGCGAATAGGTGAAAACCAGTAGAATCCCACCCTTGGGCAGCCCAATAACTTGGCTTTCTTCCTGACCCAAGTCTAGAATTACATGGAGTGCCATGGAGCAATGTACCTGGATAGCATGCCCGGGTCAATGCCATTACATTGAAGGGGGATGCAGCAATATACTTGCTGTCTCTCCACAATGAAGGGGCTATGCAGCTGCAAGACCTGAATATTTTTATACAGATGTTGCAAAGACCCCACAGCAGCCCAGCATAAAGAAACCCAAATCCACTCCCTGCGGCAGGGCAAGTGGTCGGTGGTGAAATACATCCAGGATTTTCAGAGCATGGTGGCTCACCTGAGAGATTGGCCTGAGCATATTCTGGTCTGCCAACTCCAGGAGGGCTGAACAAGGAGCTGTGTCACAACTGACTGCCCCGAGGGGTGCCCTGTGACCTTTGAGCATGGTACCAATTAGCCACAAATGTGGAGCTCAACTTGATGAAGTACTGGGAGTAAATTGCACATGAGAACCAGCCCCGCCAAATGTCTGAGAGATGTCCAGCACCTTATGGAGGGAGAGAGGGTGCAACCCCTACCAAAGGGGAGAAGCTCTGCCAGAGTCCAGGAGCGTATTTCCAATGTGAGAAGGAAGGCCGCCAGGCAGCTGATTGCCTTGCACCATGGCCAGCATCCTACACTGCGAACCCTGGCCCAACCAAAGCTGAAAAAACAACCCCCGAAACTGAAGTAGAAAATGCAGGCAGCTGCATGGAGGCCTCTCCCCAATCCAGTGAAGGGGAGAGAACTTCGGCCCACAGAAAACCCAGCTTGGTCTTCTATGAAAACGCCGGTGAACGGGAAGACGACCAAATGGTGAATGGCACCATCACCCCTATGATGGCCCAGGTGGAGATTTTGGTGCCCTCCTCGGGAGTAAGGGGGGGCTCTCATGGCCTTGTTGTACTTGGGGTGCCTAATTAGCCTTCAGACAGTGGAAAAACTAGGACGGATGCTGAGGAAGTTAAGGCAGTTCATAGAGTTCTCTGAGTTAGAAGGCTCATTTATGGGAGTGACACCAGCAGCTTGCCTAATGGAGCAGTGACTTATGTAGAGACTTCATTTTATTGTGACTCCTGGAATGACTGAGACCACAGTCCTAGGACAAGGATGGCTAACCTTTTCATCATTGCATGCCGAAAGTGCTCATGTGTATCTGCACCCATAATGCAATGCGTGCATGACCCCCTTGTGCATACGCGCATGATTCCCCCGTACATGCACTGCAGATATCCGACAATCAGCTGGCTGGAGGGGCAACTGCATGCACAATGGATCTGTTCTGGGCGACAGCTCATGTGCTGACAGAAATGGCTCTGCTGCCACTTCTGGCACATTTCTTACAGAAAACAAAACTCCAGGAGTCACAAAACCTGGGAGGGCATGGTCAACTTGACATCACTCACTCCCACCCAGTCACATGACCCCCCCCAGCCAATGCCTACCGATGTTTTGTGGCTCCCAGTGTTTTGTATTCTATGGGAAACAGGTATCTCTCTCTGTCTCTTTCTCTGTCTCTTTCTCCCTCCCTCTCTCCCTCCCTCTCATCTCTTTCTTCCTTTGTCTCGATCTCCCTCGACCTCCTTCTCTCCCTCCCTCTCATCTCTCTTCCTCTCATCTCTCTCTCTCTCATCTCTTTCTCTCATCTCTCTTTTTCTCTCTATCCCCCTGTCCCTCTCTCATCTCTCTCTCACATCTCTCCCTGTCTCTCTCTCTCTCTTTCTCCCTCTCTCTTTCATTCTCCCTCCCTTTCCACCTCTCTCATCTCTCTTTCTCTCTTTCTCCCTCTCTCATTTGTTTCCCTCTCCTTTCCCTCTCATTCTTTCCCTCCAGCTCTATCATTTCTCTCTCCCCTCCTCTCTCCCCATCTCTCTCTCTCAATTGTTTCTCTCCTTTTCCTCTCTCTCATTCTCTTGCTTCATCATTTTCTCATTTCTCTCTTTCTGTCAGATCCCTAAAAGTGATACTCCATTCAATTGGGAGAAGGGGGCCCTTAAATTTGATGTATTATTGTTGCCTGTGATGACTGTTATTTTATAACTTGTAGCCTGGTGCCAAAGCACCCTGAGATATTCTCACCTCTTGGGGAATGTTTAGGGGGGAGGGCCATGTGGGTTGTTTCACTTTGAAAGCCAGCAGAAGATGGCCATGGGCACATGGCTTGTCTGTTTCTCAGAGTGGCCATACAATAACATCTTCACACCTGTGGATTGGCTGAATCCACATCTGGCTAAAGGAAGGGGTTTCTAATGTTTTATTTCTACTTGTCTTGCCTAAGGGTATTTAGATGCTGTTTTGAATGTACTATTATCACTTCTGCTCAATAAAAGGTTCCTTTTGAAATATTCCGTTTCAAGAGTCTTCACTTTTTTAAGTAAGAAGGAGAGGCAATACTTACACTTCCTTCCTTCTTTCCTCCTCCCTCCCTCTCTCTTTCTCTCTCTTTCTCTCCCTTCCTTCCTCCCTCCCTCCCTTCTCTTTCTCTCCTTCCTCCCCGCCTTCCTTCCATTATCAAATAAATAAATACTGCTGGTAGTATTTATAAATAAGTACTCCTGCTAGGGATTGGTGGACATAGAGGAGTGTGGGTGGCCCATCAGGAAAGGGGAAATGAAGTATACATATGTTTGTGCAGGAAGCCCAGAGCTTATACCAAGTTGGTAAAATAATGTTCCAGGAGTTTCTTTTTCTGGATTCGCCAACTAGATAACCGACCGTTCTGTCCTCTGACTATGATCAGATCAAACCCAGCACAGCTTTTCAAGATTAGGTATATACTTTTACCTGTGATCTTGTAAGCGATTGACAAATCAAATCAAATCAAATAAATAAATAAAATTAGTAAAAGTTGATACCATTTCTAAAGAAATCCAGGGCCACAAAAGGAAACCAGGTTAGCTCTAAATTGTTCACTGCATGTTTGAGTCATTGCACAGAGTTCATCTTTCTTCTCCATCGAACTGGTCAGTGAGGATATGCTATTAATGACTATTACCTGCCCATCCCTTTCTTTTTTTTCTCCCTCCCCATTTTCCACAGGGTAGAGAAACGCACCTTAATAATCAAGCTCCAAAATCCAAGGCCGAGCTGTTCTGATCAGCCAGAGGAAGACTGCACAGAGAAGGTACCTTTGCTTAAAGTTGGGAGAGGAAACTAAAGTCAAGAAGGTTGTGCCATTAGGAGCCTCCTGTTCCAGAGCCGCAGTGGCAATGTGGCAGATAAGCCTGAGACACACTGCATCCAGTATTGGTCACCACACTATAAAAAGATGTTGAGACTCTAGAAAAACTGCAGAGAAGAGCAACCAGGATGATTAGGGGACTGGAGACTAAAACCAATGAAGAACAGTTACAGGACTTGAGCATGGCTAGTCTAGTGAAGAGAAGGACCAGGGGGGACATGATAGCAGTGCTCCAATATTTGAGGGGCTGCCACAGAGAGGAAGGGGTCAAGCTATTTTCCAAGGCACCTGAAGTCCAGACAAGGAATAATGGGTGGAAACTGAACAAGGAGAGATTCAACCTGGAAATAAGGAAATTTTTTGACAGTGAGAACAATCAACCAATGGAATAGCTTGCCTTCAGCAGCTGTGGAAGCTTTCAACAAGAGACTGGACTGCTATCGGTCAAAAATGGTGTATGGTCTGCTTGGGTAGAAGGTTGGACTAGATGACCTACAAGGTCCCTTCTAACTCTGGTAATTTGTATCTGTATCAGAGCAGCTGAGCTGATTAATTCTGACATTAATTGGCTCAATGAGGGTCACACAGGGTGGACTTTGTAATATTTGAAACACAGTTTTTGTAGTAGTATTGTACAGGCTAAGTAAAATGAGGTTTCTTGTATTATAAATTTGCTTTTTCAAATGTATTGCTAATAATTTTCCATAAGCCTCTCTTTCAGAAAACAGTACTGGCAATAGAACATTCAGTACAATGGTAGATAACAGTGTCATTGTTAACTGTTCTCAAGTTTCCATGAACAAAACAAATATTCAAGCTCAACTTTGCGAAGCACTGAGAATGTATCTTAACCGTATCCATTTTGATGTTTTTTGTTTGCAAATGTTCCTTTTACTTAGAATACAATTCTCTTTTCTGTGGCAATGCTCATATGTATATGTGAATATTATTGGATGCTTTAATTTGTGTGATGTAACTTGACAGATGACTATTTCTAAACCAATCAAATTTTTCTTTGAGGTTCTTTCTTGTCCTAACTGTAAAAGTAAATGTAAGCCATTTATCCTGATTCTCCCTTTTTATCGGGAGACCCCATTTTATCAGAGTAATAAATTACTTTGAAACGATCTTCTAATTCAGTTACTTATCAGAAAAGGTAAAACTAAGGCAGAACCTAGAGACAGATTTGGCCATCATCCATCAAGCGAAGACACTTGAGAATGCTGTCGGGTCGTGGAGGCCTTCCCATTCTCCTGAACAATGCAGAAGTCACGGTTAAAACCTAACTGAATCATGCATCATTAGCATGTCTGGAGAAATGAATGGATTTCCTGTCATTTTAAGAGTTTCCCCGGGGCAGAGTCATCCAACACTTCCTTATTACTACAAAATCAAGAGTCACTCTGGAGAAAGCCAACAACTCTCTTATCTCCGTGAAGCCAAACTGAAAGAGAACAGCAAGTACGGAGCTATTATGCCTTTGGCAGCAACAGCCAACCGTAAACCTAGTGGAGGGCGTGCAGTTTGTGATCTGAACACATTGACCATCCCTATGAATGAACAGAAATTGTAAATTATATGCAGCAGCTCATCATTCATGGCCCCCATGATTGGCCAAAGACGGTGAGGAGATATCGGATGGTTGCTGTTCATTGGCCCTGCCTGAGAAAGAGGAGTTGGCTCACCCTGTATCCCCAGGAGGCTCTTATGCAATTTAGGTAGGTGTGGAGTTTGAACTGGGGCCAAGCAGGTGAATGAGTAACGTTGAGCAGGAAAGCAATGGAAATGTACACACTGGGTTTCCATGGGAGAAGAAGAAGATGGAAAGTTGTAGGTGGATTTGGAGACAGCTCGCCAAGGACCACAAGGCTTGCAGTTAGGCTGAAATCAATATTCACAGAGAATCAAGGTAGTAACAACCTCATCTTGGAAACTCCCGCTCAGAGTGTAGGTAATATCTCATCTGGCATTATACAAACTGCTATATCATCATGAATAAAGCACTTTTTTTGAAAAACCCAGCAAGTGCATTAAATAAGTGTGGGGCTTTGTTGATGAAAATAACAACAGTAGTCTATCCAACCCCCTAACTTCACCCTCTACTTACTGGCTGCTGTGGGGTAAGTCTAAAGCCAGTAAAATTGAAGGGTCACACCCTAAAATGTTAACATTAAACATAGCCATAGAGTGAACAGCGCAGCAGTGCAGAAGAGTCTTTCCTATCATGAAAAGAGATGAAGGCAGTACTGCAAATCAGCATAGCCTTTCTTAGAGACTTAAGGGGCAGATCTTAAGGGTGTATTCAAGGGTGTCCTTGCGTTATGATAAAAAAAAGTGAAGATGGTGGTCATGGCAATGCAATCAAAAGTACACCTGTTTGGTACCCCTGAACCCAGAATATCACAAATAAATTTAGATTAGGTTGCCTAAAGCAGAGGTCACCAACCTTTTGGATCTCAGGGACCACCAAACTTATAATTTTAAATCCCGTGGACCAGAGACCCTGGGAAAATCCCCCCAAAAGTCTGCAGGAAAATTCCCCACCCCATTTTCCTACCAAATGATCATTCTTTATTTGGGACGCAGGATACCATCTCCAGCTCCATTCTCGGGGGGTGGGGGAGAGAGACTTTTGACTTCATGCAAGGAAAGCAGCAGAAGCAGCAGAAGTCTTTCTTTCTCTCCCCCAAACTCCACCAGAAATGAGCCTTTGTGAGACTTGTCATGCCAGTGCAGCCTCGTGGAGCAGGAGGCCTTGCAGGGTCCCAAAGACTCATTTCTGGTGGAGTTTGTGGGAGAGAAAGAAAGACTTTTGCTGCTTTCCTTGCATGCAGCCAGAAGCACAAGAAGAAAGAAGTGGAAAGAAGCAGCCCAGTGGCCAGGCCAGGCATGTGGGGTGAGTGGGGCAAGTTCCCCCCGCTCCCTCCCCTAACTACCTTGTGTTGTTCACAATGCAAGCAATGCAAGCTTTGTGTTCCCATGGGCCATATGGGGTGGGGGGGCGCAGCCTTATGTTCCCACACAGCCTGGATTAATTGCTTTGGGGGGTGTTTGGGGGGGTGACATTTCTCTGCGGACCACCAACATTTTCTCATGGATCACCAGTAATTCCCAGCCCACTGGTTGGTGATCACTGGCTTAAAGGACCTCATCTTCTCAGCATCAAGCTTTAGATGGTTCATTCACAAGATTGAAACAGAGAGAAGAACCTTTCTATTGTTAGACTTTTGATGTGATTCAAGGCCAGAATGGCCTCTCCAAGGAACCATGTAGATATGAAGAAAATGGGACAAATAGAGCTTTAAAGAAGCAAATATTAGAAGAAACTGCATTATGATGTCCACAGATATAACTTCCTGTTCCCCAAAGAGCTTTGCTAAAAGCTAAAGTTACTAAATTTACTAAAGTTACTAAAATATTCATTCTAATTCAGTTGGAAGTAGATGTGGGACAGCTGACGCTACTTCAGGATGAAGCTTTTTCCTTCTATTGGGTGAGCTGTATTCCTTTGCATGTTTCTGATTTCATGTGGACAGTGTGAGTAGACAGCAGTTCTTTCTTTTAGATGTTCCAAGGGAGGGAGGGAGGCAGGAAGGCAGCTTGGAGTAGTTTGGTGTAGTGATTAAGACAGTAGGCTAGAAATTGGGAGACTATGATTTCTAATCTGACCTTGGGCATGAAGCCAACTGGGTAACCTTGGCCAATCGCTCTGTTTCAGCCCTAGGAAGAAAAATCTTGCCAAAAAAACTGCAGTGACTTGCCCAGCCATGAGTCAACCCGTCAAAGGCATCGTATCTACCCATCCCATCCACACATTCACACACATACACACACAACCTGCAAGAGGGGGCAAAGAACCTGCTGCTTGGGGTGACTGAAAAGAAAAGAAAAACAAGGCCTGTGTTAGGACCTGAAACTTCATGGGTGTTGTCTGGAGAAGAGGAATGTTGGGTCTTGATGGGAAATCTTGGGGGGAAATAAGTAGGGAGGTCTGCAATTGAGCCTGGGAGACAAGAAAACAGAGACCAATGCTCTCATAAGTGCAAGAGACGGATAATCTGAATGGCATGCAAGTGAGATGATCCTGAGAGGTGGGGATATTAGCATTGCTTATAAGAATTTTATTTATTATGATTAAAACCAAAAACTGAACTACATCATCTGCTTCAGTTACAACACACATCATTTATTCTATTTACTTGATGCTATCAATGCAAAGGATAGCATTGCAGTGTATACCAGTCATCCACAATACCTGCTGCTGTATCTATAATCAGAAAACGTGATGTCTGAGTTATATCTAATTTATCCCTTAGTATGTTGTATATATGCAATCAGCATTTTGTGTCAGTCTGAGTAGCCAGCTGCTCAGCCATTGGATGGACAAGCATTGGGTGGATCTCCTACCTGCTGTCCAGCCAGACAAGATGAAAAATATCTAGAGGGCAGACTTGACCACAGGTGGAAGTTGCCACAGATGGGTTATTTTGAACTTCCCTGCACATGCCTTAAATGCAAAAGTGTAGGACAAGGGGAAAAAAGTGAGGCCAGCCATTCTGTGAAAATGCTCTATGTCCTAAGAAATGACAACCCATGACAAAATGTTAAAAGACCAGGATTACAACCCCGCAAAGTATTTACGGAGCTTTTTTGTCTTACCTCTCTACCTGTAACAGAGCCAAAGAAACGATGTTCATGCATTGAAAGCCATGGGACTTGTTTGGGGGCTGATAGAATAGCTCCACCTTGCAGAGACTGGAAATCTGAATTAGTAGCTGAAGGTGTTCTAAAATTAATTTTATTGCACTAACAAAATTTATTTGGGACCACATGTTGTTGTATCAAGCCTATATGACTCTTGGTTGTTGGAGTGATTAAAGATGTTTTATATCAGGGGTGTCAAACTTAATTTCATTGAAGGCCGCCTCAGGATTGTATTTTACCTCAGAGGGCCAGAGTGGGTGTGGCCAGAGTGGGTGTGGTCAGCTCAACATCACTCGTGTCAGGGGTGCCTGTGGTGGCCCAAGCCCTCTGCCAGAGAAAACAGGCTCCTGAGCTCCATTTTCGGCTGCAACGGCCTCTTGTAAGTAACCCTCTGCCAGTGAAAACAGAGCTCAAGAGGGCTGTGTGCAGCCCACCCGAGTTCTGTTTTTGCCAGCAGAGGCACCGCAGGCCAGTCTTTCACCGTTTCCAGGGTGGCCCTGCAGGCCAGATCTAATCACCCAGTGGGCCGAATCTGGCCCCTGGGCCTTGAGTTTGACACCCCTGTTTTATATCTTTAAAAGAGCTTATACTTGACAGCCTGCGGGCGCTGCGGGTGCAGGTGTTGACATTAAAAATGATATTAAAAAAACAAATGATTAAATGAGGTGAGTTCAGAGTACTCAGATCAAAGGCAAATCCTCTTACTTAAAAACAAAGCCTGCTATTTATAATGATATCTGCTGTCAGATGTTTATTTAAAAAGAAAATATAAAAGTAACTTTTTTCTGAAGGCTTGCTAATACAGTTTCCTGCTTGAGGAGTGGGTTGGACTAAAAGGCCTCCAAGGTCCTTCCAACTCTGTTCCCTCCACCCACAGTCTTGAATCTATTCAAGACTATGGGGCCTTTCAGAACCTCCATTCTGCCCTACCCATTAAAATAGTGATCCTATTTAACAAAATTGGGAGGAGGCAAATTTTGCACAGCAGTTAGAGCAGTTGATTTCTACGTTAATATTGCCAGTTTCTGTCCCATGGATTTCTCTCCCCCCAAATTCTCTATGCTGTTCAATTCCCTTTGCTAGACTGAAATGCTAGTGAGTAGATAGTGGCCATTAGTCTCACTAAAAATTTAGTTCCGAGTTAGTGCATTTAGGACTGCGTGCAAATTATGCCCACATAGGAAAGAAAATTGGGGCAAGCAGAAGACAGAACCACAGAGAACCGTTTTAAAAGGCTTTATTTTAAGCAATATACATTCAAAAGTAAAAAAAAAAAAGTGCATAGCACTGAAATAATCACTTTAGCTAGAAATATACAGGAAAGAATGAAGCAATGCATGGAACTTTTCACATCTTTGTAACTTTTGCATAGTTCACTATACAAATCCATTTTTATCCAAGCCTGCCCCTCTTTTACATCTGGCACAATGGGAATGAGACTTTGATTGCATAGCTGTGGCCTCCATCTTGACTTTTTAAAAACTTTCCCATCTTGACTTTTTTAAAACTTTCCCACCGCCAGACACCCCTGAAATCCATTGAAAAATAGTTTTATTGTATCTTTGATGAAAAAGCTCATTTTTACTCTTCCTTTCCTAAATACAATATATCACCACCACCACCCAAACTTCCTTTTCTTCTTGCTTGATAAAGTGTTCTTAGATATCTTGGGCACTGGTGTGCAAAAATCAAATTGGCCTAATAAAATGTGCCTTCGTATTCATATTGCATATTATGACATAGAAAACAACTGCTGGCAATCCTTCCATCAGATTAATCCCTTTCATTTGGCACTTTTCTCCCAAGTTAAACAGAGGAAGGAAGGATCAGGTGACAGGTGGAGAGGATTAATAGTTACGGTTACAGTTTTAGCAAAAGAACAAAATACATTGCATTTACAATACTTCCACAAGACGAGCTTGACTGGATGCACTAGACAATAATTCATATTGTTTGCTCTTGATACTGTTTGCAAGACAGTTGTGCCCATACTAACTCTACCTTCCTTGGCTTTCTAATTGCACTTTTTATCTTGTATCATTGAAACTATGAAGTAGCAAATGTTTTGCCACGTTTCAGAGCAGTACTCTTCAGCCACCTTTTTCTGATCCACATAATCAATATCTTCCACACAGTCACTGGATTCTTTCTCTGGTTGCTTGGGTGTTGGGGTTTCTGGCTTGGCATCCATAACCAGTCTAAGATGGGCAGTAGGTGGCCCAGTCTTACAGACTTTAGATTTTAAAAGAGTCTTGGGGTCCTTACAGAGATTCTTCTGTTTCTTTAGAGATCGAGTGATTTCCTTCCAGAAGACCTTCCGGTTTTCTGCATACCGTGGGCAGGTAGATGGGCTGCCAGAAAAAGCACAGGAGAAGGCATCTTCCCCATTTTTGCAGTCTACCTTTAGCAGAGTGGTCTCTTTCTCATTCAGAATCCAGGAACATTCAGCCTTCTCTTTAGTTATAAACTTCCCTTTTGTGGGAGAGCCTCTTTGTCCTCTGTTTCTCTGACCCTTGTGATTGTTATTATGTCTAGCCTGGGCTCTTCCCCCTCTGCCATTATTCGGTCTCTCCCTTTTTCTCTCTTTCACTGTTTCACTGTCAGTTTGCAGTAGTTGACAGAACATCAAGAGGACACACAGCAGAGCAAAATGCTTGATCTTCATGTTTCCTGGTGCTTTTTGAAACCTGTTTTAGAAACAAAAGTCCCTTGTAAAAATATGCATCTATCCTTATGTATGCTAGACATGCCCCAATATAATCAATTATCTATTATCAGCAAAGATTGTAAAATAGGACAACATCAGTGCTTCTCCTAATGGCATTTTTGAGCATGAACTTTTAAGTCTGCATAATATAAATAGTGAAACTATTCCTTTACCTCCTTGCAAGGAAGCCATAGCATGACCACAATGTTACTAAATGGAGATACATGGGGCAATTTGAAGGGTTAATTCCTATAAATTTGTGAACCTCCATTACTAATCTGCTGCTGAAGTTGGATGACATTTGGGCCTGGTGTATACTAGATGGTTTTTTTCCTAACCTCTATTCAAACAGATAATCAGCACCAGGTGAATGGGGTTAGGTGAAATTATTAGCCCAGATTACAGCTGCTTGCTACTCAAACGAATTGAAGAAACATCATTTGAATGAAAAGAATTATTTATAACCATATAAATTCTAAAGAATTGCCAAAAGTAGGGATATCAGACCTAGAGAAATGGAGAAATGTTACAAATATAAAGAAAATAATATGACCAAGAAGATAATCAACAACTAGGAAAACTATTTTGCTTTAGAATTTGAGGGGTAATTGGTGGTGTCAGCTAATGTGAAACTCTCATTGTGGAATAAACCTCACATGGCAGGTTTATTGTGAGGTCCAGAGAGGAAAGACTGGTAAAACAGCAAATATATATTTAAACAGTATTATGATGCCATAGCTTTGGAAAATTCTATTTAAAAAAAGAATCCTACAGCCCTCTTCTTATATTAAAGTAACCATCTTAGTCATGTCACATCTTCCTTTCTGGTTCTGACAATTTGAATCATGGAACAAAATCTCCTGTGGTTCACCTGCCACTTTTTTGATATACATGAAATACAATTCTATTTCCTTTACAAATCTGTCCCATTTCCTTCATAAGAACTATTCACATGATAAGTGAACTCAATCAATTTCCAACTACTTTTTCCTGAGTACAATAAACCAATTCATTCACATCACAAAAAGTGAAGTCTACTTAGTGGGAAGACTTTCTATTTCAACAGAGGATTGGTCATCTAAAGTCTGACTTTCTTGGTAAGGGAGATAGCAAATTGACTTTCTGCACCTCAACTTTCCTGCCTTGCTGAAGATGGAAATCTAATACTATAATCCTCAGTCCACAGTCCAAAGAGTTGAATTTGAACAGTTATATTAAGACTGCAACCTTATGCAGACCTACCTGGGATTAAATAGTACAATGAATTCTCAAGGGACATGCAATGCACAAAGGCATTAAAATTCAGGTATTTTATGCTATGGTACAATCCCACAGATTTATTAGGAAGAGCCAAAGTTCATTTTGATATACTTGTGTTGGTTACTACTAATTACTGATAAGCCTTGGAAGCTGCAATCAGGAGCTGACATGATGGAGATTCAATACTTTTAATACTTTCCTACTAACTATCCACCCACAGAAATCCCTACAGTTTCCTACATGTTAAAGGTAGGATACCATATCTTTCTGTTCTGGGGGGCAGGGAGAAATTGACTTGGTAACTTTGACAGAAAGAGAGATGGGGAGGAATGGATGAAGCAACTTCTTGTTGGGGATAACTGTCAAAAACAGCCCAGAAATAAACAATTACATATAATATGTAGTTTGATCTTCAGAAGGCAAGCAGGAAATCTAGTCTTGCAGTTCTGAGCAGTTTTTCACTGCTGATTAAAAAATGCAAGAATACATACCTTTTGCTGTCTTATAAAAATCACGCTGGCACGCCTCTGAAGTACAGCACATTTCTGCTTATTTATATACTCAGAGACACACCTACATGCCTCCGGAATCCTATAGCTTCATGGTAGTAGATTGGTGTGATTTACTCACTTACCAAGACACACCTTCTACAACGGGCAAAATCAAATTTGCAACAGAAGAAAAAAATAGATGAGTACAATGAAGTAAAAGGTATAGACGTGAGAAAGGGAAGAAGTATAATAAGCTCTCCCATGGCCCTGTCTGGGGCTGAGAGTAGAAACTTCCAATAGATAATGGCAAGATCAGAGCAGGGAAGGTTTTCCCAATGGATAGAAGGAAAAAGTGATGGCATGAGGTGCCAGGGAGTGCAGCTAAGTCCTTGTTATCACCTAAGTATAATAAGCAAAAGTCCCATTCACTGCAATGGAGTTTGCTTTCTCCTGCCAATCATCTTGTAGCAACACTGATTGAACACAAAAATAGACTTTGCCTTCTGTGATGAGGTCTTTAATCTGGGCAAATTGCCACAAAAAAGCTAGGCACTGGCCCAAAAGAAAAAGCTTAAAGGCTTTTTCAGCTTATGTCAGCTGGCTTACCATGAAATTTAGTAGACCACAACAAAAGCTATTGTCTGAGATTTCCTGTGTCATGTCTATGGGCACACTGGTGATAGAGATAACTTTCTTCCCAGGCTGCACCTCCTGGTCTTCTTTGGCTAAGTCATCCTGACAGCCATTTTGCAAACAAGCACAGCTTCCCAACAGTGACTATAGCTTCTGCTCCAAGTTTTCCACTGGCCAAAATCTTTGAGACTCCAGCTAATTCCACAACCAATGTGTTTGTGTTTAAGGTCTTGTGCTGGTAGTGGTGTTTTCAGAAGCAGAATTGATTCCTGCAGTCATTTCCTTATCTCTTGTTCCTACTATGTAGAAATTTAATTCTTCATCTCCCCCAAGGATATAATGTATGTGGAAAAGGCCTTGGGAGACAAGGCAAAGAGATTTGCCATGTGATCAGATAATAGAGAGCATAGCTTCAGCTAGATTGATTCAGCCTTCCATCCTTCTGAGGTGGGTAAAATGAGGACCCAGATTGTTGGGGGCAATATGCTGACTCTGTAAACTGCTTAGAGAGGGCTGTAAAGCACTATAAAGCGGTGTATAAGTTTAAGTGCTATTGTTATAGATAGTGGGTGGGGCAAGAGATTCTACATCTAGAAGGACCCTCCTTAGCATTTCAGTCTGTAAAGGAGATGTGGGGGGACTGGATTTTCATACTTACAAGATTGTTGTTAGCCTCCTGGAATAAACTAGATAGAAATCACAACCGTATGAACTAATTCTACTTTATTGCAAAGCTACACCAACAGAATTTTGCAAACTTAAAATCCATATTCAAAGTCCCTTTCATATCTTTTACAACTTGAGAAACTAGGGAAGGTGTCTTTTGAGTCTCTTGCCCCACCCATTATCTAGCTATGCTGCCTTTTATCTGACTGTTCTCTTGGCAATAACTCTTGGTCCAGTCTTCTAAGATCTTTGTTACACACCATTACAAATAAGCTATTATGACATAGTAAGGTTTATGCAAGAATTTGTAATACTCATATATCCACATATTTTCCTTCTTGATATTCCCTTTCACAGTCCTTTTTGTGTCATTTTTTCTTGTAATGAAGGGAAAAGCTAGCTGTACATGTAAAGATAGGCTTTCCATTCGGGCTATGTCTTATAGCTTCTAGAAAACATGCCCTGACTTACGAGTGAAGATGTCATAACTTAGTAACTATTGAGAAATATAAAGTATGAAACTACCAGAAAAAAATCAGATCACAGTGAACATCATGTGAAATCATCACAGTGAAATCATCTCAAGACAAAGACTTGGAGAATGTCTTCTAGAATATCTTCTCACCATCTTGTTTTCTCAATATTTGTTGGTGGCCAAGACTCTCCATTATATGTTCTTAGCTAGTTATGAGTATAGGTTGGCTTCCTGCCCAGTTCATGTCCAGTTAAGTTTCTAAAATGCAGCAGTCTAAAAAGCTGGGCCCAAAATACATTGGGTTTTTCCCTATCTTTCATATTATTAATCCTGTCATTGTGAGATTGCAACTCCCTAAGTCATTATGGCAAGTCCACCACATTTTCCATTGTAGCTTGCTGAAACCTGAAGTTACCTCTGACCTTTGTCCAACTATCACCCTTGTTTCATCTCCTATTATGGTAGAGGGCGAACAACATTTTGAAGTTCAAGAAATTCTAGACTCTAGGAAATTCCATGGAGCCACTCAGTACCTGGTAGCGTGGAATCACCTCTCCTTCTCACACAGTGAATGGGTTCATAAAGACATGTGCTAAATTAATATGCATATTTCATCAATTGTACCTGACAAACCTCACTGATTTTATGTTTTCTGTGTTTCCCCTTCCCTCTTTTTGTTTTCTTTCAGATGGACTTCCTGTTTTTTCTAGGAGGGCAGCATGTCCATTTTCAAATTTAATAGAATGTTATTGTCAGGCCCCATATATATCAATTGAGATGCTGGCATTCAGGTGGGAGTGGGGAGGATTGGGGAGATCTCTATATGAAGTTTTTGTTTCTGTTTGCTGAATTGCTGTGCTGTGAGTTTCTCTTTCTATTTCCTGCATTGCTGTACTGTGGGAGGGGTTTTGTCTGCACTGTTTTAAATTGCTGTTTTTAAGTGGGAAAATTTCGTTCCTGCCTAGACCTCTTGCCATCACAAGCCTTTCAATAAAAACTCCTTTTGGAACAACTTCAGTTTCAAGAGCCTTGCTTTCTTGGGAAGATTGGAGAGACAAGACTTTACAGTTATATAGTTTAGTAATCAGTTTTGCATTGGAGTTCAACAATATCTGATTGAAGATTGTTCTTTATAAAAACCATACATTTTCTCTTCTTTATCATATCTAGATTGTATTTGCAGTTGAGGCAACCTGGAAGCCTTAAGAACACCCCAAAAACTGTCACCTAAGCAAATTTGTCAGGCACAACACTTTAAACATTTTAATTTTTCCTTGTGCTATCTTCCTGGGAGGAAGAACTTCATGGTATATCTAGATTGCCCCAGTACAATAGTGCTCGGCCAGAAGTAATCTGCCCAGTTATCACCTCAAAGCAACTGGCTTCCCTGGCAGTCACCAGAGCCCAGGAGAAAGCAGACCTTGACCTTCTATGCTGCAATGGGCCTATGATTCAAAAACGGCTGGTCACGTTGGTTTCGTGAAAACCTTACACCTCTTCAAATGGCAGTTCTGGTGGCCCTTGTTAAAAAAGGACATGGAAACCTTACATGGCCAGCTGTCCTGTGTGTGCTTCTACTTAGAGCCCCACCCCTCCGGGAAGCCTGCTGGGCTCTTCCAGAGCATAGCCAGTCTTAGTGCCCCATGGAAGGAAATATCCATGGACTTCATTGTTGAACTACCTGAGAGCGAGGGGAACACAGTTATTTGTGTGACCACAGACTTATTTTCCAAGCAGGTGCATTTTGTACCCTGCTCCAAGATCCCTTCCACAAAAACACTGGCCAAATAGTTTATCCAACATGGGTAGAGATTACATGGGGTTCCTGATTGCATCATTTTGGATAGGAGGGTACATATCACCTCCCACTTCTGGAGGGAATTCCTGAAGTTGTTAAGGTCCACCCAGGGTCTAAGCTCTGCGCACCACTCTCAAATTAACAGACCCTGTGAACATACGAACTCAGTTCTGGAACACTACCTTCGGTGCTATGTAAACTACCAGCAGGACAATTGGGCCGACTTGCTGCCTTTTGCAGAGGCCACTTATAATAACTCCAACTGCAGTAGCACTGGCTTCACCCCATTTAAAGTTGCTTCTGGTCAGGATTTTGTACCCATATCAGAACTGCCCCAGGGGAAGCCCCAAATCCCTTCCTTAGTGGAATGGATTAAACAGCTTCAAAGTATTTGGCCCATCACCCGAAAGGCACTAGACGAGGCACATGAAGCCCATAAAAGACAGACCGACAAGAAAACAGTAAAATCAAAAGAGTTCAAAGTAGGGGACAGGGTCTTCCTATCTACAAAGTAATTACAGACACCCAGAAATCAAAGAAACTGGGGCCCAAGTATGTAGATCCTTTCCCCATTCTTGGGTTCGTAAATCCAGTCACGGTACAGCTAGAGCTACCCAAATCCCTTAGGGGGATCCATCCTGTGTTTCATGTTAGTTTGTTGAAACCTGAGCCTGTATCTCCTCTTCGACCAGGCCAACTTGCCCTTCCAATTCCCTTCCTAAATTATTTTTATCCTGTCTATTTTGTCTTATGTTTTTTCCTAAGGGCTAATGCCCTTTATTGCAGGAGGGCCGAATGTCAGCCTGGATCTCCACCCTGGGTTTTCGTTTGATGCTGGCTTGCTATTGGCTGCCAATGGGGTGGGAGGCATGGCAGTGGGGTTTAGAAAATGCTGGTGTGAGGAATGCCCATGTGAACTAAAAGGGAGGTTTGCTCTCAATAATAACTGTGCTGCTGAATGGAGTTGTTTACACCGAGTCAAGGCCAACCATCCTAGAACTCCAGATGGACGAAAACACCTGAAGATGTTTTGACACTATGTGGGACATGGATTGGACATTCAGCCTAGGGGGAAAAGGATTTAGGGAAACTTTCAATATGTAACTTTTGTGCCTCTTGGCTCAGATCTTGCTTTTCTTTCACTGCTATCATTTCAAACTCAGTAAAAATACCTCTTCTCTACCTCAGTGGAGTCGGAGGAGGGGTTCTTTCTTGGCCTGATGGATCTTGAGCCTATCATTTGGGGTGTTGGCTATTCCTGTCACTTTAGTATCATCTGCAAATTTGGTAAGTTCCCCCTTCTATTCCCTCATCTAAGTCATTTATGAGCTCAAGAAGGTTAAAGATTAAAAACACACAAATTATATGCTGGAGTCATTGCAACCATCCTTTTTTTTGTCATTTGACTTCTGGTATGTTGGACAGGAATACATTAAAAGGGAAACCCATGCCCTGGCAAACTTTCACCCAACTTCGTTTGCAAATAGAACATGGTCACATATGAGTTTCTCTGGAAAGCTCTGATAGACAAAATAGTTTCCAGGGTATCTGCAACAGTGACAGAAGCCTTATCGTGGAGTTGTACAACTTGAGAAAAGATAGGAGCAACCTTGTAGATCAAAGGTGTCTGCTACAATCTTCAGACACAGAAAATGTAGAACAACGAGATACCATTGGCACCTTTGATTAAATCTTCAGCTTTTCATTTCTAGTGCTCAAGGGAATTGCAATTTTGTGGTTTATAAGCTGCAATTTCTTTTCTGTACAAATTTTCTTTTAAAGGCTAATATGGCTGCTGGTTAACCTTGAACTGTTTCGTTCTGAGATGCTACAGTATTAGATTTAATGTTGTGAAAGTCTTGTATTAACAAGATAGCTAGCTAAATATCTATCCATCCAGATTCTTCTAGACTGTAGATTGCCTTATTTTCCAGGAATGCATCACAGATATCCTGCAGGCAGCAGGGAAGCCCTAGAAAAGTGTATCTGGGACAAGAATATCTTTGACCTGGGAATGCCCAGAGCAGATGTCATATTTTAGTACCAGAAGGAACTTTATTTTGCATCTTTCCAGTAGACTTTTCAATTTCAGCTTCCAAAGACTTTTGGTTTAGCCACCACAGAATGAGACATGGAGTGACTAGTTGCATTCAGGTCACCTCAGTTGCTCATCTGTTGGGAGTAGCATGCATTGGTGTGGGTTATTTTTATTGTGGTTGTAGCACCATCTACTGGTCATGTTTGTGGGACTTCTCCACCTGCCTCAGAAGCTTCCAATGTGAAAAAAAAACAAAGATGCCAGCTTTAAGAAGGGAGCTAAGGGGAAGGACTTTAAGAATTCTTCAATCAACACTCTTGTTGTTGACCTACTTTACCATTGTGGGGATTTTTTGTTAGCACTTTTTAAGAACAGGAGTGAAGAATTTGGGATAAAAGATCTACACTGGGCAATAGCGGTGGTTATGATTTACTCTTATTTTTCTAAAATCCTTTCTGGGAAACGCAACTCTTGCCCCTTTTAGACCCTGTTGATGCTTATATTATTTTGGTATTTAGTGCCTTAATTATGAAATTCCTTCTGCTGTTGAATGTGATTTTAAATTTTAAATTCAGATTAGTGTTGGACTTAAAGCTCTCTTTTTACTACTCCAACTTGAGTCTTTTCTCTGTATATGTTACAAATGCCTATTCTTCTTTCACAGAGCTTGTACTGGCCATGTGGAATTTCAGTCCTGCATCAAGGACCAAAGCAACAAAAGTTACCTCCAGAGGAGCTTCTGGGAGGAGATGTAGAAATGATTAACTTTTCCACTTGAAGTTTGGAAAATTCATCTCCACAAAATGGACTATTCTTACATATCCAGGTTGGGACAATGCAAAGTATTATGAATACTGATCTTATCCCAATCAAGTATTGGGGATTGGGGTACGTATTATGTATGCATATTCCATTAAATCTACCAACTATCAATTCAAGATATTACTGGAGATTTCATATGAAACCATATTCCAAGTTGCTGTTCAGCTCAGTTAGTAAGAGCAGCTGTGCTGTTATTTATCCCTAGAAATACTCTATATCAGAATCTTGGGCCAGAATTTGCCTCTAAGTAGTCTAGATTATTCTGAGTAATTGGTCATTTCTTCATCTCAGGCTCCCTGTGTGCTGCTGAAGACCTCCTCCTTTCAAAAGACTTTCTAAAATGGGGAGACAAAACAACAATGAAGCTAGGAAAGCACCTGTTTCTTCACACATGTTGACTTCTTCTGATGCATGTCATAATTGAGCATGATCAATAATTTCACATGTCATCATGATTTATTATGGATGCCAGCACAACTGGAACAAATTGCTTAAGCAGAATCCGTTTATCTCTGATACACAACAAAGTTTTAATCTTGTTTACCAACTCCTTCCATTTGAAACAAATATTAATCTAGATTTTATTTAAATTACTGAAAGACATTGTCAGATTAAAAACAAGAATGTTGTTCTACAATATTGAACACACACACACACACCTAACACATATACCCAACCTTCTTAAGTAGGCTACATACTAGATAGCTTAAAAATTGTCCTGTTACTGAAAAACTTGCTGCAGTCAATGGAATACAAGTTATTTTTAAACTTTAGTGTTAGGCAGAAGTATTGAATCATGTGGTTTACTCTGCATATTGCATAATTAAATTATGGGTGCATATTAACTTAAAATGATTATTAGAATTCAATTCCAGCTTGGAAAGTCTTGTGATCTCCCAAAATGGACTGTACATATAGGAACACATTCTTAGTATTATTGGCATATACCACAATATTTCTTTACGTTCTTTCTGCAATTATCATCTAATAGTACTGGCCCCTCTTCATAATTGTAGAAATCATTCATACTCCCTTCCATTGTTCAAAGACAATGTTATATCACAATTTATTACCTCACACTTGGCGGCGCAGTGGTTAGAATGCTGTACCGCAGGCCAGTTCTGCTGACTATCGGCTGCCTGCAATTTGACAGTTCAAGTCCCACTAGGCTCAAGGTTGACTCAGCCTTCCATCTTTCCAAGGTGGGAAATATGAGGATCCAGATTGTTGGGAGCAATATGCTGACTCTGTAAACTGCTTAGAGAGAGCTATAAAGCACTCTAATGCGGTATATAAATCTAAGTGCTATTGCTATTGCTACATACCTGAAAATAAAAGTCATACCTTTGGCAATGTTAGCCACTGCAAAGCAGCTCTGAGATACTCTGGAGCTTCTCATTTAAATACCCTGTTTCCCCCAAAATAAAACCTGAACTTATTTTCTTTTGGGCTCCAAAATAAGCACTAGGGCTTATTTTCGGAGGATATCTTATTTCTTCCCCCATGTAATTTAAGAGTACATTGGAGGCTCACTTTTTCTGCTTGCGGCAGGGCAGGAGGCCACACATTACATCAATGCCATTGCCGCAAGGCAGGGCGTAGAGCTTCTTCACACACCCCACACCAGCTTACCTTAGGGCCCCACAGCCAAGCCACCCATGCCCTAACACCTGCCTCGCCTCATGGTGATGACTCCACCAGCCCTGTCCAGCAGGGCCTTGTGTGGCTGCCAGCCCACTTCTGCTTGCTCATGCAGCCACAACAGAGGAGGCTGAGTGATCTGTTGGCATGGATGGCCTGGCTGCCTGGACCCTGAGGTAAGCTGGCGCGGGGCATGTGAAGCAGCTCTACCCCTCCATCTCGCCTTGCAGCCATGACACAATAAACCAGATGGAATGGGCGGCTGAATGGCTGCACAGGCACTTACGCAGGGCTTATTTTGGGGATAGGGCTTATATCGGATGCATGCACAAAAATCTAGTAGGTCTTATTTTTTGGATAGGTTTTATTTTCGGGGAAACGCAGTATCAAAAATTCAACCTCAACACAGCTTCTGTGATTCAGAAATAATGACTAGGAGAATCAGACTTATTCACATTGGGAATATGGTGGTGATTTACAATATTTAGATATTTCACCGAAGGGAGTAAGTGGTTGTCTTCTGGTGCATCTAATCGCTTTCCTGAAGCTTCAGATAGATTTTGGGGGGGAATATCTCTTCTTATATTATAAAAGATCCCCACTGCTTATTTGTCTACCTGTGTGTTCAGAGACAGACAAATCAACCATACATTGCTCTCCTCACATAGATATAAATAAAAATACTGTCTTAAATAAGAAATCAGAAAAAAATATTATCCTTCATTTACATTCATATTTTTGAAAACAGCATAAGACAGGATCCATAGTTCCATAGTTGCTTTTTTTTTCCTGCACTTTTAACAGCACCAGAGAAATGTTGATTACTGAACAGGTTACTTATGAAAGATAATAAATGTTGCTTAATTGTTGTGAGACAGCTGTAAAAACCTCAGGTATAAAAGTCTCTGTATTCAAATGCATTTTTCATATAAACATATTTTATAAAGCATACAGCATCATTGGATATTTTAAGAAGAATCTAATTCATTTTGAACAGACTATTTAGGTGAAGCAAAAAGAAAATAAAATGAGGACAATATTCAGTTAGACCTGTTTCATTTCATTATATGATACACGAAAAAAAATGAAAATGATTTTATGAAACAAGACCAAAGCCCATTACAGCTAAGTTTTAATGGTTTCTTGGCAGCAAAAACAGAGGCCAGGTGGCCTGATTGCCATTAACCTGTCACTGGTTAACCTGTCATTGGTGAATTGTCATTCACGTTATGACCAAAGATTCAGTAATTCTTTTTTTATGCAAAATTTGTTTGCTGTGCCGTCTTCAAACAGGATGATTCAGTGGTGCCTTCCTTGAGGAGAAACTGTTGTTTCCAGGATCTGAAAAGAAAGTCACAAGACAAAATTCAGAGCTCTTTCAGGATTGTCCCATTACAAGAGAATAGAGGTGAAATCACTTTCCAGTGATAGTGGAAACATGACTATAAGTGGACTCGGATACTGCCATGTTTAGGGTCAAAAATAAGGAAAATGCCAGAGGCCTCCATGACAACTGGTGCCTCTGAGGGGGCTTTTAATCTTTCTAATATGACAGAAGATTGAAGAAAAAAAATATCAAGAGGCCTAGGCTTATCTATCTGTCTGTCCATCCATCAGCATGATCTCTCTCTGAAAAATGAATTGTCTGGAGCCAAAGTTGACATGGCAGACAAAGCCAATGCAGAAAAAGCAGGTCTACAGGTGGGCTGGATGAGTCTGGGGCTGTGGAGAAAGTCATCCTCGTTGTCATTGTCATCCCCCACTGCCTCTCCAAAAGGAAGGCAAATTCTAAAACATTCTCTTCTTCCTCCATCTGAAGCTTAGGCAGGTGGCCTCGGGCTTCCCAGTGCATACACACACACACACACACACACACACACACACACACACACACAAAATGCAATAAAAGTACATACACAAGTGAAAATGGCCACCACTATAAAGAGTTGAAAATCATTTGGGAAGCCGTGCCCTGAAACAGTTGCATCTTTGTTAGAGAATAACAAAGATTTACATGAAACCTTCATTTACATGAACTTTTTAAGGCCACCAAAATTTTAACAGATAAATAAGCCATGCAACTTACGGTTAATAATTCCAGTCTGAGTTACCACTGTTCCACAGAGCTAAGAGGGGAAAAATCCACAAAAATATAAATCTGTATGGAGATAGCTACATAAATATGGTAAGTCAAGAACAATACAATATAGAAACTGAAGAGTGAAAAGGAGCTTTTATTACCCAGTTTTATTCCAATTCCTAGGTTGAAAATGTAGCCACGATGAGGTCATGCATTTGTGATCACAAAAGGCACCAGGGCATTGAGCCCTCGACTTTTCTTTATGAACAAAAACATAAAGCTCTTTATAATCCACTAAGAATTGAGAACAAGGGCATGCAGATTGGAAAAGAAGATAAAGAATAACTAGGGGAAGAGAGCAAAGGTTATAAAGCTTTGGTATGAAAAATGGGGGGAAAGGAGTTCAAGAGCTAGTCTTTGCAATATCTCTCCATTGTACCCCAAAGTTCCTTCAGCATAGATGTCCATGGTATGATTTTTGACTATGGAAAGATGAAAGGAAATGGATGCTTGAAAGAATGCTAATTGATTTCCTAACGTGCTTTCAACAGATTTTCCTGTCAATATCCATATAGAAGACAACTTTTCACAAAAAGAGTTTTCAATGTCTATTAATTTTTAAAATTAGAAATACTGATGATTTGTGACAGAAGTAGATTTGGAGTTTGAAGTATTCCGAACAGACCGTATCAATTTTAGAAATTGGCATCTAACTTCAAAATTGTCCATGACAGTTGTGAAATAGGGTGGTCTTGTTCTGTTTTTCAACCTTCCCCCTAGTTCTTTAGCAAATATTGCTGTGGAACTTTGCTTTACTTCAAAAAGCTGGTTTTCAGCATATCCAAAGCTGAAGGAACTTTGGGGTACATGTTAGAAATATTGCAATTGGTTAGTCATTGTTGCTAGGGGTAACTAGAAGGGATTTAAGGTTTAAAAAAGTTAATGTTTTCTTAAAATATATTCCAAAAATTTGGAATCTTTCACTCTATAAAGCACTTAGAATATAATGCCATTGGACTGTGGCAAGAAGCCTGATCAGATGATCATCAAAGAATAATGGTATCCTAGACTCTAGATGTTGGCTACCATAAAATTTGTCAACTCTCAGGCTTGGAATCAGCTGGGATATTAGCCAAGATAATACGATCCTGTCTAGTTTAATTCCTTGTTTAAAGATTGCATCATAATATGGAAATAAGAGAAAAAAATGTTAATAGTCTACTTATTTAATAGTCTACTTTATTTACTTATTTATACATGGCCTTTAATATGACAAATATAATTTAAATAGAAACCAATGTATTTTTAATTTCCTTGTTTAGTTTACAAATATTCCTTTTAATACATCCTACATTTTTGTTCTTTGTTGAATGTATGTATGTATGTATGTATGGCTTTATTTTTAAAATGATAGGTTTTTAAAATAAAATAATGGAATGTAGACTGCTATTTAATTTATATATAACTCAAACTACTATGGCTTGTTTTTTAAAAAAAGACATATTTGTAATGCTTTTCAACTTCAAATAAATGTTTTGAAAACAACGTCTAAAAAGAGAGCAGTTGCGAAGTAATGAAACCAATTTCACTATTAAAATTATATTTTTATAGGATATAATGTGAAAAAACATAGTCAAGGAAAAATCATGCAAAAAGAAAAGATATTGACTTTAAAATGTGCAGAAGTGTATATGAACAATACAAGAAATACTAAGGACACTTAAAAGGTGGGCAGTTTTAAACTTGGTTTACCTTGTCATAACTGGATTGTGTATACCATATAATTGCTCTTTATGATAACCAATATTACAATTTTCCAAACTGTAATAAAATAAATACATGAGGAAAGGAGTGGGTTAATGATAAAATGCAATTTAATTCAAATTGCAGTTACAAAGATGGTAATTAAAAAGGTCATTATCTGAAATGTTATCAGTTGCCTTTCCAAAAAATGTTAGATTAAAGCAATTTATACCACAACCAATAACAGAAAATACCAATTCATCTAGTATCCTATAACATATAAAATAATGCAAATAAACAGACTCTCATTGGAGCCTATGAAATCTATGGAATGGAAGGGAATTCTACAGAATGTTCCATGTCGAAACATTTTGAATGTAAAATTTTGTAGCTATGTATGTAGATCAAAAAGGCAGTGATAGAGAAAAATCAACAATCCAAATATGTTATGTTTGAAAATGTTTGACAATCTAAATATGTTATGTTTGAAACTAAAAAACCCATAAAAAAACAAAATCACAATCACTCCCGCTTTACATGCCATATGATTAATAAAGCTTTCTTACTTTTTCATGGGCATAGTTTCAACACTACAAAAATAATAAGAAAAAAGAATTATCATGTTATTTCTAGAAAATAATGTTTGGCATAGCAGTATTTTTTTTTCCTCTTATAGCAAAAGTGTGATATTAACACAATCTTCGTCTCAAAGAAACAAATGAGAATTTTTTTTAAAAAAAGGCAGTGGGGGGGGAGAGGAGATTGGAAAAGGCATTGGAAAAACCTACCGAAAATGATTCATAAAAGTAGAGACTAGTGAAAAATCAGTAAATACAGTTATCATAATGTGCCAAATCCCTGAGACAAATGAACTGCAAGACGGAAAAGAGAAATCCTATTATGCAGAGCAGGGCATAAACTAAGAGCTATGGCAAGGAAAATATGGAAACTAACTATCAGGAATAATTTCAAGATGTGGTAAAAAAATCAAAAATGGCTGCCATAACGGGGCCAATCTTGTAGAACTTGTAGTTTTTTTTATTTATTAAATTTATTGTGGAGAATAAATCACATACTTTTCCCTGTGTTGACCCTTCAAATTTTGGATGGCTATGCCTCCCCGCAGTTGTCTTCTCTTCTTAAGGCTAATTCATGCCAAGTTCCTACAACTAGTCTGTGTAGAATTTAGCTTCCAAGCTTCTCACCATCTTTTTGCTATGGCTGCCATCTTGATTGTGCCTGCCATTCTGATTATTTTGGCCACACCTTGCAGATACTCCTAGAAAACATAGCACAATTTTGGTTCCATGTGTGATCCTCTTGCATTGTGGCTGTTCTTGGAGGGTTCTCAATCTACTTTGCCTGCAGTTCTCAGAGAGATGACAAGAATTGTCCCCAGTTTCAAATTGCGGCAGTGGCTTTACCTGTGCCTTTGCGCATATCAGTAAGCACAGGTGTTGGCAGGGAGATTTTGTAAAATGTGCCTTGCCTACCAGCTCTGTTTCTCCTCGTTGCTCTTTTCAGGATCAACAGAAAAAAGAAAATGTATGGACTGACATTCTTGTATTCCCCAAGGACACCTGCATTCAGGTTTGGGATTCTACCAGTTCACACTTATTTGCTTAGCATGTTAAGAACCGGTTTTTAACATGCTAAGCAGTTCAGAGAACTGGTTGTTAGAAGAAATTACTGGCCTAATCCTGTAAGGAAGGCAGGAAGGAAACATTCTGGTGTTGCTTACAGAAACTGCCTCTCCATTAACCCTTATTACATTCCTGGCAGGACTAGACTTCCTGTCTCTGGAACTTCTCTGGAGTTTTTTCCCCTCCTTTGCTGGTACTTTGCTTGAGTGGAGTGACCATTCAAAGTTACAATGGCACTGAAAAAAGTGACTTATGACCATTTTTCACACTTATGACTGTTGCAGCATCCCCACAGTCATGAAAGGCCAGGTGAGGAGATGCGTTTCTCGATGTGAGTGATATTGAGTTGGCCATGTCCACCCAATCACATGACCAGCAAGCCATGCCCACTGACTAAGCCACGCCCATAGAACCGGTTGTTAAAAAATTTGAATCCCACCCCTGCTTTAACTGGTTCAACTTCATACTCTGCATCTGCCGGGGAGGGGCGGGCAACTTCCTTGCAGATGCCATCTCCTACAGGCTGCAGTACAACAGTGCCTGAGAGGTAGTGGTGACATCCATCATCTCATCCAAGCGGCGTGCAGCACCAGCTCTCACCCAACAAGAAATGACCCAGCCAGAGCCAACCCAAGACTTAGCACAACCCTTAAAAGTTGCTCTGAATAAGACACGAATGGTTCTAGCACCACAAAGATGACCTATCTCTGAGGGAGGGGCTGGCATGGGAGGGTGTCAAAATACCACATTTTTTGCACTATAAGGCACTTTTTTCACCAAAAAAGTGGGTGGAAATGCCTGTGCATCTTATAGAGCAAATACGGGCCTGTTTTTGGCCTCCCAAACCCTCCACGTGTCCCGTTTTTGCCCTCCCCAGCCCCCAGAAGCACTCTGCTGGCCCAAATCAGGCCTGTCTTTGGCCTCCCAAGCCTTCCATACATATCATTTTTGCCTGCCCTGGCTTCCAGAAGCACTCTGCAGACCAAAAATTGGAATGTTTTTGGCCTCCAGAGGGGAAAATGGGCAACGCATAATGCTTAAGAGAGAGTGGGTAGTGAGCGGGCGGCGGCTCCGGGGCAAGGCCGGAGCTGAGGAATCACGCATTCCCCGACCCAGTTGAGGCAGCTGATGGTTCCAGGGACTCAGGGAATAGCCCCCAAGCCAAGGCAAAGGGTCAGTGGGCGGCATGCACCTTTGGTGAGCTGACCAGTTATCAACAAGGCAACTGGGAGGCGATTAGCTGGGCCATGTGGTGAAGGCAACATATATAGGGCAGGGGTGGGCAGGGCGAGCTTTGAGCAGTTGGAAAAGATGAGCGACTCGAGCGTCGACTGTTGAGCAGCGGGAAGGGGCGAGCGATCGTCGCGCGACCATACTGGTTCAGGGGCGTGGCCAGCCAGAAGTCACTACTGGTTCCACGACCCACGCCAAATTCTTGCTACCGGTTCACCAGAACTGGTGTGAACCGGCTGAATACAACCTCTGCAATGGAGCCTGTTACTCTGACTCATTCTATTTTTACTTACTCATCATACACGTCCTCGGTATCCATCCTGCGATAGAATTTGGCTAGTTTCACCGCACAAATAATGGCAGGGATCAGCAAGATGCAACAGCCTCCTAGTCCGAACCAGAAAGCATTCTAACAAAAAGGAAAAAGAACAATTGGATGCATATCTAATCCAAGCTGCTTGGAATGCTTCTTCCTCATTCCTTCTGTAAGCTTCATCTCAAAGCTATTCATCCTTTTTCACTTAGGTAAAAACACCAAACTAGAGTCACTTGAGTATTCAAGCAATAAACAAGCAAAACTTCAGTTTTAAGAAGGATGAAAATGTGTGTTTCAAGGGATGCAGTTGTTCAAGTATAGTTGCTAAGCCCTCCAACTTAGCAAAGACATTTACTGCTCATGAGATCATAGGCCATTAAGTCTTTTCTTGCATGGAAAGTTTACTTTAGCCTTGAATTCAACTTCCTTCTTGTTTTGCTCCTCCGGGTGAGTCAGGATGAAGCTTTTCCCTGTGGAATCTGAACCTCCCGCAGAGCCCTACTTGAGATCCTTCTGTGAATGGGGTAGCCCAAACCAGAGAGAGATTGTAAAACCAGAAGCAGAAGATGTTAGGGACAAAACCATGCAAAAAAGGGCCTGGCCTCCAAGCAGGCCATCAGCTTCCAAGAATCACCTGCAATTCCCATTTTTACATAATACTTTTCAGTTTTTTTCTTATTTATTCCCTTATCTTGATAAAGCTATTTCCTTTATATCCTTCCTTTAGCTTGATAAAGATATGTTTGAATAAGGCTGGTTATCAGTCTTATTTATCATAAAAATTTGTTTTATGAGGAATCCAACAGAAAGTGGCATAAATCCACAGAGAAACTATAATAAATAGAAAAGCATTTTCCATCTTATTGGCTTCTTCACTCTAAAGAACAGGTAAAGTTTCTGGCAGAGAGATGACTTAAACACCCACACCCTCTTCTAATTCCCACTTACCAAAGAATCCATTACATAGCTGCACAGAAAAATATCGACAGCTGTATCAATCGTATTTGCAATTGGTTTACAGGTTGCTACTTGTGTAGTAATCTGCAAGAGATGAGATACAGATTTGATGTTCTAATGTGTCCATGAAAATGCTTCTCCACACCCATCTTAAGACAGAAATGAATTCAAATGTATTCAGTTTTGATTCTTGGCTGCATATTTGATCTAGATTTTCATAACTGATGAGAAATCAATCCAATAAACCAAAAGGTCTTACCGAGTCCTTCACCCATACGGAATACTGCTCAAAGTAACCTAAGATAGTATCCATGTATTTCTTAGCTTCCTTGAAAGAAAGAAACCATTGTTAAGAGGATATGAGAATCCAAAGCTATGTTCAGTGTAAGGATTTCTTTGAAGGGTTACTATGACAAAAATATTTACCTGGACAATTACAAATGAAGCATTGTTGTTTATAAGAAATTGAGTGGCTTCAATGGCACTGATTACACTTCTCACTTTTTCCTGGAAAAGCCAGAGAAAAGACCTTAAGTGAAACCCATCCTCCAATTGTGATGCATTAAGGTCTTGAAACAGTGCCTAGCCAGACACTGCAATTTTTAAAAATCTAGATTTCCATAGTTATTTAAAGAAAAAGGATTAAAATCCGTAGCAGGATATTTAAAAAGCAAACTAGATAGATCACTTTTCTTTAATTTCCTATTAAATGGAGATAAAATTCATTAAAATGTTCCGCTTATTCTTTAATACTTAATTAAAACTTTTTTTAAAAATAGCTAGTTGTTAACAAACACTTGGCCTATTATAAGCAAAACACTGAGAAATAAATGTTCATTTATTGTAGAAGATAAGAAAGAAAAACTTACTGGAAGTTCTAATGACGTTTTCTGTAGTAACCGAATACTCTGGTTTAAAGTACTCTAGTTTATAATAAAGAAAACAAAGATTTTATCTCTAATAGCTTGAGCCACACACTTTTTATGCCATTACTTTTAATGCTTAGGTGTGTATGTGGGGAGGGCAATTGTTACAATTGTGAAAATAAAGATATGCAATAATTTTGAGATACTTTTATAATCCTGTCACAGATACATGCAAAGATCTGTTTTAAAGCTGGTCCTTGTATAAAATATCTAGTAGCCGGTTAGTTAAACTGCATGATACACAAACCAGTGTGGTGTGAGATAGGAAAATATAATTATTTTATAGAATTATTTGATGCTATAATTGCTGAGCTGCTTCTATAACCTTCAGCCCATGTGAAAAGTTGTGCTTTTCTTCTTGAATTGTAAATTTTAGCATATGCACAGCATTTCATCTCAGTCCTTATTCTCCACTGCTGTTAAGAAGAAGAAGAAATAAGCAGAAAAAAATATCCACTCTCTGTCCTTGAGATAATGGGGGCAAATAGATGAAAGTTTGCAAACCCTGAGTGTCTTGAATATTGGAGAATTATAGGAAGCAGAGCAAGATTATAAAAGTATCTCAAAATTATTTTCTTTACAAATCTATGTAGCCAGTGTTCATGATTTTTAACATGCTTTCATGCTTTTAAAAATATTTCTAGCTATTGAACTAACATTCAACATTAGCAAAGGTACTTTACTGTGAAGTCTTTGATACTTTTTAGTCTTTTCTTCAACTGAAGTCAAGCTTAGTTACATGCTTAATAAAGACTGTCCGAAACAGGCTTAAGCTAATTATTCACTTTCAGTATAAGAAAGGAAAAACACTTACCCTAGCTCTAACATATTTCTTGACAGCCAGTTTTTGAAATAAAAGATTGAGGATGATTAAAATTACTCAGCAGGAAAAATTATGAAGAAAACAATAAAGTAGAGACTTTTCAGAGAAGAAGATAGTCAAGACAAATTACCGCAACATTAAGAGAAAATTAGCACCCACAATCATTGGGGGGGGAGATGGTATTCAACCAGTTTGGAGGCTAAAACATACAATGAACGTTTGCAAGTACTTAGCATGGCGAGTTTAATGAAGAGAACGACCAGGGGAGTCACGATAGCAGTGCTCCAATATTTGAGGGGCTGCCACAGAGAGGAAGAAGGGGTCAAGCTATTTTCTAAAGGTCCTGTAGGCCAGACAAGGAATAATGGATGGAAACCAAATGAGGAGAGATTTAACCTGGAAATAAGGAGAAATTTTCTGACAGTGAGAACAATCAACCAACGGAACAACTTGTCTTCAGAAGTTGTGGGAGCTTCATCACTGGAGGCTTTCAAGAGGAGATTGGACTGCCATTTTTCAGAAATGGTATATGATCTCCTGCTTGGGTGGGGGGGTTGGACTAGATGACCTACAAGGTCCCTTCCAACTCTGTTAATTTGTAAAGACCTATGAGATCATCAAGTTCATGCATATATCATCCCTGTACAACCTCTGCATGAAAATTTTCAGCTGAGAAACCACTCCATGAAATAACTTGTTCTATTGATTGCCCACTCTTACTATCAATAAATTCATCCTAAAGTTTACTTTATCCTTGAAGTTTTGCCCCATTTGTTTTAGTATTGACTTCTTGAACAAGTGAGAATAAATCTTTGCCTTTGATATCTGATATCTGCCCATCATGTCCCTCTCGAACCTTTCATCTATAAGCTAAACACACCTAGGTCTTTTCACCATCTGACATCAACCCTGAGGACCCCAGGGGACTGGTGAAGTATTGAGAGAGTTATTATTTACACTTCTTCATCCAATATTTCCTAGTTTTAGTTTTTTGTTTTGTTTTTATAGATGTTAATGTTTTAATGATTTTTTTTTTTTGTATTTATTAATTGTAGCTTTTTGTATGCTGCCCAGAGTAATTTGTTTTCTGAGATGGGCAACTGTATAAATTTGACATATAAATAAATAAGCAAACTAATAAATAAATCTTGGTAATCCTCCTCTGGACTTGCTCCAGTTTATCAATATGATACATTACAGATTCCAATACTACTGTAAAAAATTTTTACCATTCCTTGTTCCAACGGAACAACTTGCTGGTTATGTATCAGCCGAATCGTATTTGCATGTCCTTTCAAAGCGTTTTCTAATGCTCCTTTGGGCTAGAAATGCAAGGAAACAATTAAATGTATGGTTTCCAACATGTAAGTTATTCTGCTGTTAGAGCAGAAAAGAAATAATAGCAGAAAAGAAAACTGATATTCCTTCTTTTCCTGTCTGCATGCTTCCACTTAGAATAATCTATTATCAAGGGAAATACATGCTTTCATGTGATGTAAACCCAACCATTTTTTCAAGAGATCAAAAATTGCAGATGCCTGCTACTGAGAAGTTTCATTATAAATGCGTAACGTGAGATTTCAAGCCAGCAGCTGATTAACAACAGGAACATTCTAAATTGTCGTGTTCCTGTTCAAGATGAAAATCTACATTCTTCCTAAAAGTATTCTAGATGGTCTTGTGGGGGTCTTAAAAGAAGCAAAACAACTTTTCTAACATGAACCTGCCTCTTTTCTCCTAAACAATTATGTTCTGCGGACTGGACTTAGTTATTTTGGGCCTAACATTATCCATGACTTTCAAAAGACATTTTTGAACCCTTGCTGTAACACCCAACCCTGAGCCCCAGAACAACTGCTACAGAATGCTCTATTTTATGCATGCTTTAAGACAGCCTCAGCATTCAGTAGTTACAACATCGTCACTTGCTCAACTTACCAGCTGATCTGCTCTCGCTTCCAAATCATTAGCATATAACAATAGATCAATTTTGGTGATGCTCTTATTAATCTAGAGCGAGGAAGAGAGGACAGAAAATCATGCAGCATTAGACTTAGAGGGAGGACAGGGTTAATCTGTAGCAACAAAAAAAAATCAGTCTGATAGTACAACGAAGATTGTCAAAGGCTTAACAGGACAAAGACAGGTCTTCAAAAAGTGCATGTGTGTTTGTTTCCCATTCTGATTCTGGCAGCCTGGTCTGGCTACATAAGCAATACAGGTAGTCTTCAAGTTATGAATGCAATGGAGCCTTCCCATTCCATTCGTAACCCGAGGATTTGTAGGAGTGAATCTCATACCTTGAACACGATCACTCCCTCCTTTTGCCCATGCATTCACTAATTGAATTCACAATTTGTTAAATGCATGTGAGGCATCTCGGGCTGGAGAAGGACATGAACAGGCCACCTGCTTCAGACTACCCAAGGCCTCCTCCGACCCACAGCTCATTCTCCCTCCCCTGGGACCCTCACAATTGCCCCCTGACATCCTGCTGTGCCGAGTCACTCATCTGATGAAGGTCTGTCTCCTCTCCAGCCTGTTTCTTCACCTGCTTCCTCCTTTTTCATCACTGAAGCTTTCCTCAAGCAATTTGGAGGCAAGAAAGGAGGCCTGGAAGGGTGCATGCGGCCTTTCAGGCCTCCTTTCTCACTGCCGAACCACTTGATGACAGCTTTGGTGATGAACAAGGAAGCCCAGAGGGCCATGCGCACCATTCTGGGCCTTCTTTCTCACTGCTGAATGGCATAAGGATGGCTTTGGTAATGAAAAAGGAAGCCTGGAGGGCTGCATGCACAATTCTGGGCCTCCTTTCTTGCTGCCGAACTGCTTGGGGATGGCTTCAGCGACAAAAAAGGCACAGAGGGCCATGCACAGGCTTCCAGGCCTCCTTTTGCTGCCGAACTGCTTGAGGATGACTTTGGTGACAAAAAAGGAGGCCTGGAGAGCCACCCGCACCATTTTGGGCCTCCTTTCTCACTGCCAAACTGCTTGAGGATGGCTTTGGAGGGCTGCGTCCTTCTAGGCCTCATTTCTTGCAGCCAAACTGCTTGAGGAAAGTTTTGGCAATGAAAAAGGAGGCACAGAGGACCGGCGTACCGCCTCCAGGCCTCCTTTTTTGCCGCCAAAGAGCTTGAGGATTGTGTCCCTATAGGCTTCAGCAGCCCTTTGCAAAAAGCATTTGTCAGTAGGAGGCTTCCACTCCTCCCAAGCTTTGCTGATGCCGATAAAGGCTTTTTTCAAAGGGCTGCCAAAACCCACAGAGATGCAATCTCCCTTGCAGGTTTTGGCAAGGAAATGGTAAACAGAGGGAAGGCCTGAGGACCAAAGCCTTCACTTGGTTTGCAAATATCCATGCCTCAAAGAATAGAGGATTAAAGTGTGAGATCATGTGAGATCAGTAGCACGAGATCTGATGCTACTGATCTGGCATGATCTCGCGGTATGTTAGGCCTCTGTTTTCTATAAATGTACCAAAAGCCTGAAGCAACGAAGTAGGCAAAGAAATCACAACAGAGAGATCTTCACAAGGTGAGTCTCCACAGGCAGAGTGCCTGTGAAGACCCAGTGGGGGTGGTGGGGGGAGTGAATAGGCAGGACTAATGTTGCAGAGCCTCTGCAGTCGTTCTTAAACAGCTTTTTCGCTGCTGCAACATTCATAATTTATGCAACATTTGTAATTTTGGGACTGATTCGTAAACGCTAGGGAGCATTTGTCATGTAACTTCGAACAATCGCTAAGGGAACACTTGCAACCCGGGGATTACCTGTATTACTTTGTTTTCAAAATGAGGCAAAGTACTTTGTATGTAGACGATACAGTATATATTTGAAGAAGAGACTGGACAGCTACTTGTCTGGAATGGTATAGTGTTAGACTAGAAAATCTCAAAGGTCTCTTCCAACTGTTATTTTGTTATATAACAGTTGCTTCTTATAACTATCAGAGTAAAGCAAAGTGAAAAAATGGCTCCCTTTCAGGTGTCTAGAATTAGAGATTTAGTCAACACCTTACCTCTGACAGGTATGCCGCAAAGTTGATTTCATTTATTCCCGAAGAACCAAAATTCAACAAGTTCTCTTTTCCAGTGTTGCTCAGTAAAACTATATTGCTTAAATTTATATTGATTTTCTTGATTTTAAGGGACACATCTTCTGCATACTGTGTGGGAAAAGAGGTGAAAGGAAACAATTCTCAAATTTTGATGCCTCTCATTTCCAAGTGTCTTTTTTAGAAGTGCCTCATACCTATCACATACAACAAATCAGATACATGTCATATCTGCCATCTTCAGCACAACTCTCTTCATTGACATTCTGCCATAAAACACAAGGGAGTAAGGAGGAGGATGGGAAGTAAGGAATGGACAGAAGGAGGAAGAGAGAGAATGACAGGGTGACAGGAACCAGAGGTGTCAATCCGGAACACACCAGCTGATCAAGTATGGACCGTGAGAGTGGAATGTGAAACCTGAAGAGGCACCAAACTTCAAAGCCATGGTTTGATAGCAGGGAGCCTATGCAACATTTGTCACCAAACTGGTAGAGATGAAAATGAGGAAACCCTGAGCTTTATTGTGGGACAAGGCATGGGTAGACCCCTCATACTGGACCTGCATGGCTCCTGAAATGGAACCCTTATGTGAATCAGAGGAGGCTGGTATTAAAGATTCAGCAAAAGTCAACTGTCAGAGAGCCCAAAAGGAAACCATTCAGAAAAAGCCTCACAACGTTTGGCAGGAAAGTAAAAGGAGAGGTTGCTGCAGTGATGTGGCAATGAACCAAGGCAAACCCCCGAATCCCAAGGAGTACTGGGATTAGGTTTTCAATGAAAAAGACTCAGATGTGATCTCCCCTCACCACTACCCTGACTGAATTATAGAAATATTGCTGGGAGGCAAATTACTCAAACCTAAATTATACACCATAACTCCAAAGGAGCAAGACAAGCTCCAGTCCTTTACAGATAAGAACTTGCAGCGGTAATTTATCCAGACAACAAAATTATGGATGGCTGCCTTGGTCCTATTCCAGGAAAAGAAGGATGGGTTCCACCATCTAGCGTGGGTTAAATGCTATTTGTGCTGAGAAAGTTTACCCCCTGTTAATGAAAGACATGCCTGCCCACTTAGCAAAGAAGATCTTCACCAAATTACATCTATGAAAGGCATACTACAGACTACGGATTAAAGAGGGGAACAACTGGAAAACCACTTTCCTACACCTAAGTGAAGCACCAATTCTGGAGGCCATATCAAAAAAAGATCATTGAAACTTATGGTGGCTAGCTACCCTATATGTTCATCAGCCAAAAGATGTTCAGGAAAACCCCAGGTTTCCTTCAAACAGTGGCAAAACCTCAACCATCCTGGAAAAAATCTCCATGGACTGTATAGTAAAGTTACCAGAAAGTTCAAGAAACACACCCATTTGGGTGATAATCTACCTCTTCTCTAAACAAATGCACTTTGTGCCTTACCTCAAAATTCCCTTAGCACATACTATAGCCAAACTCTTTGTGCAACATATTTATAGACTTCATGGATCCCCAGAGCAAATTATCTCAAATCGCATGGTTCAATTCACAATTTTGGCAAGAATTCCTAAAATTGCTTGGCACCACCCAAGAGCTTAGCTCCTGTCATCATCCCCAGATGAATGGAAGCTGTGAATGCACAAATGGAGTCTTAGAACAATACTTACGATGTTACATTATTTCACAGGATTATTGGACTGACCTTCCTTTCACAGAAGTGACTTACAATAATGCAGTGCATAGCAGCACTGGTTTTAAACCATTCAAAGTTGCAACTGAATCAGGGGCTGGAGGCTAAAACATAGGATGAATGGTTGGGGGAGCTGGGTATGTCTAGTCTAATGAAGAGAAGTACTAGGGGTGATACTGTTGTAAAAATAATTCAGTAAAGGAGGAACACAAACAAACCACAAGCAATAAATCCTACTTTAAGATCAGAGGTTTATTTCACAAGCAATTTGGAACATGAACAGCTATCATAACACAACTTATATCAAATAACTCATTGTAACGAGGTGCACTGACATGGCTGAATCCAGCAAGGAGTAACCATGGCCCTGAACACATCCCAAGACATTCTTTTTATACTTTTCTGCGTGCATTTCACAACTTACTTCTCTGTTCTTTCTTACTGACGGACAGTCTCCACATACACCTGTATACATCTCAAACCTCTATCCATCAGCTACTTTCTGTTCCCTATTTCTCACAGCTAGGTTTTCAAAACTACATGACTTTGCAAAATCACATTCTATCACAACAGCTCAGCAGGATTACGAATAGCTCTGGTACATTTTGAAATCATCCTATCTAAAACTTTGGTTCATGTCTCTTTTATTCTGGGGTCTGCTATCATCCAAATGCCTTGTTGAATTTGATAGATCAATAGCCTATCCTTTCTTCCCACAATATGATAACAGTCTTCCAATATTTGAGGAGCTGTCACAGAGAAGAGGGAATTGACATATTCTTCAAAGCAACTGAGGGCCAGACAAGGATAATATTAAAGAAAGATCCAACCTAGAACTAAGAAGAAATTTCCTGTCAGTGAGAACAAATGATCAGTGGAAAGGCTTGCCTCTAAAAATTGTGGGTGCTCCATCACTGGAGGTGTTCAAAAAGAGATTGCACAAACATTTGTCCAGAATGGTATAGAGTCTCTTGCCCGAGCACAGAGATGGACTAAAACACTTCCAAATTGTTATTTTATGTTCTATGTTCTAAATCTGCAAGGCTAAACAACTAGATCAGAATACCACAAATAATCCCTTCCGTGTCAACCCACCTAATGGCTGCAATAAATCCCACTAGATATATTTATTTATTGATTGATTTGATTTGTCAATCACTTACAAGATAATAGGTATAAGTATAAACATGAGTAAGAATACAGGAAATAGGTACAAATAAATGGGGATAATAGGACAGGGACAGTAGGCACGATGGTGCACTTATGCACGCCCCTTACAGACCTCTTAGGAATGGGGTGAGGTCAATAGTGGTTAGTTTGAGGTTAAAGGAATGGGGGTTAGAGGATGTAAGAAGAGAGTCAGGTAGTGCGTTCCAGGCATTGACCACTCTGTTGCTGAAGTTGTACTTTCTGCAATCGTGTTTGAAGCAGTTTACATTGAGTTTGTATCTGTTGTGTGCTCTTGTATTGTTGTGGTTGAAGCTGAATTAGTCATTGACTGGTAGAACGTTGTAGTAGATAATTTTGTGTGCTACGCTTAAGTCTAACCGTAGGTGGTGTAATTCAAAGTTGTCCAACCCCCAAATCTCAAGCCTAGTGATATAGGGTATTCTGTTGTGAGCAGAAGAGTCTAGTACTCTTCTCATGAAATACTTCTGGACTTGCTCGATTGTATTAATGTCCAATATGCAGTGTGGATTCCAGACGAATGAGCTGTATTCGAGTATTGGTCTGGCAAAAGTTTTGTATGCTCTAGTTAGCAATTCGATATTTCCAGAGGAGAACCTTCATAAGATGTTAGATTTACAACTCTTAATGCCTTTTTGGCAGTGCTGTTACAGTGAGCTCTGGCATTTAGGTCATTTGATATGAGAACTCCAAGGTCCTTGACAGAGTGAGAATCATCAACAAGGTCATATCCGCCTAGTTTGTATTTGGTGTAATGATTTTTTTTTACCAATGTGTAGGACAGAGCATTTGTTGAGCATTTGGAGTTGCCAGATGTTTGACCATTCAGACACATAATCAAGGTTGCATTGAAGGATTGTAGCATTGTCAGTGGTGTTGAATAGTTTTACGTCATCCATAAAGAGGATACAGTTGCTTATATTGTGATCACAAAGGTCATTTATATAGAGTATAAAAAGTGTGGCTCCTAGAATGCTGCCTTGGAGGACACTGCTGTTAACTGGAGCAGGATTTGATACAGCGCTCCCTATTTTTACTATTTGCTGCCTGTTTGACAGGAACGCAGTAATCCACTTATGAAGGGATCCGGAAATGCCTTAAGAGTTTAGTTTTAACAGTAGTTTGTCATGTACCACTGAATCAAAGGCTTTGAAGAAGTCTATGTAAATTGCATCTATAGCTTTACCCTGGTCAAGTAGAGTGGTCCATATGTTTTTGCAGCGTAGGAGTTGAAGTTTGCAGGACAATTGCAGGACAGATTAGGCCACATTCTTGGGACCCAAACAGCCTTTTCTGTTCTGGTGCCCCTTCTGTGAAAACTTGCCCTCTTCTACACTCCTAAGCATTTGGCATGTACTAATTTTGGCATGTAAGAGAAGCATTTTTAATTCAGCCTGGCACACTGGCATCATAAGATGCTACAGCAAGACTATGTATGGATATTAATTGCTTCTATTTCATTTGAAGTATGTTAGATCATTTTTTATTGTATCGTTTTTAATGTTTGGAACTACCTAGAGAAAGTTGGCGTCAGAGGTGCTTTGTAAATATTGTAGTTCAAATCCTGTAACATTAAATGAAAACACAGTTTCATCCCGTGAAAAGAAAAATACTGAAGCAAAATTGAGCTGAAGGAGGACCCCAAACACTTTAAACACAGACAAGCTGCCAAGGACAGAATGAATAACAGAGCTGAAAGACAAATGAAAGATTCCCAGAGTGCCACTTTGCAACAATGATAAAAATTCAGATTTGAGCCAGGGATTCAATCACTACGACACACAAACAGCTTACTTCTTGCAAATCATATTTTCTAACAAAATCAAAATAGAACAAAATGCAAAAGATTGTATAGTAAAGTACTAAAATACTCATAAACTGTTAAACTCACCATGCTGACGTTTAGGATTGTATGGATATTGAAGAGGTTTTCCAAGCGGAGTGTAGCATAAATGCCTTTATTTTCCTTGCAGTCACTAAAAAGATATATAGAATAAAGGTAAATCAAGAGTTTGTTTCCAATTTTAGATCCTAGTATTTTCCATCAAAAATCTATTTAACTGTCCCCAACAACTGGGCAGCTTATAAAATCCCCAAATTTGCTAACCAAACCCTTCCTACCTTACCTCCCAAACACATTTGAAACTGAGAATTATTTGTACAATTTGTAATGGCTCTGCTATTTGAAAGGCAAACATTAGACAATTCATCCAAAGTACCTAAAGATTTGGAAATTCCGAACAATCTTTGGAATCTAATTAATAACACAACTATTTTTTTCAAGATGTTGTAAGTATGAGATATTTCTATGTAACTATAAAATTAAACCTTCTCTCTCAAAGACTCAAACATCTGATGGAATTCTTGACAATATTTGGTTTATGAAAAATTGAATGGAAGTAGTAACTGATATTCGAGTCCATTACTTAGCTTCTTCTTCAAAGCAAGAACAATCTGACTGTCAATTGTCCGACTAGTGAACCCCAAAGAAGGAAATACTCTCAGGAGCTTTGAATTCCCAAAAGTAAAATTTTATTGGATACACCATTTTGTTACTGAAGAATCAAAACCAGCTCTGGTTTTCCTGTGTAAATGCTTGCTTAGTTAAACAATAGCTTCCCTTTCTCCTGACCTCTAGGTCAGGGGTGTCAAATTAGATTTCTTCAAGGACTGGATCAGCATTGTGGTTCTCCTCAGGCTAATGGGAGGCACAGGATGGATGCCTCCTCTAGCACCCTGTCAGCCAAAACTGTGAGCCGGGGATCTGCACATGGCCCACTCTGCCCTTTTTCGGGCTGAACAGCCTCCTGCACCAATTTGCTGACCAAAACAGGGTGCACGGAGGCCCTGCGAGGTCCCTGCATGGCCTGTTTTAGTCTCCACCCCAACAGCACTTTGCCAGTCAAAAATGGGCCACACAGAGTGGCCCATTTTTGGCTGGCAGAGTGCTGCAGGAGGCTGTGGAGGCCAAAAATGGGTTGGGAGGCTGCACACAGCCCCGTGGCCTGTTTTGGCTGGCAGAGGCACCGTAGGCCAATCCTTTGATACTTCCAGGCTGACCCTGTAAGCCAGATTTAAGCAACCTGTGGTCAGAGGCGGCCTGCGGGCCTTGAGTTTGACACCCCTTCTCTTGACACCCCTTCTCCACATTGTCCAGTTACGAGACATCCTTTTGTTATGGGAACAATCCATCTCTTTCTCATGCACCTGTAATAATGACCTTGATGGTTGCCAAGCTTTCAAGAGTCCATTCACACAATCTCAGCATTCTATTTCCCCTCTTCCCTCCCCCAGTTCATTGTCTAGTTGAAAGGAGCAAAGCTGTTCAATCTTGATATGCCAATCCCCTGAAGGAAAAAGACATCTGGAAAATATTAAGCATAAACACCATTACCTAGATAGACTTAGCCTTCAATAATCTCTTCGGTCATTGAGGATATTTTACATGGAATCTTCTTAGTAACTTTTCTACACTAACATTACGGGCCTTTACTCATTCAGCATCAGCTGAGGGGTATTTTTTCCACTGCACTAAGTATTGTAATTTCCCCTTAAAGTATCTTGAGTCTAACAGCTCTTTGATCTCATTGTGTTCCTCTCTCTCCCCACTACAACAGGAGGCAGAGGTTCCCCTTTGACTAGCCTTAACTTAGAGACTTGGAAGTGTTTTAAGAAGCTACAGTGGAACACAGGGTGAACTTTCCTGAGCACCTTTGGTAACCACAATTCCACTACAAGTGGGTTTATAATTCGAACAACTGGAAGCAGACCTATATACTTGGGACCCAGTTTCTTACAAGGTTGCTTCAGCTTCAGGTATTTAGTAGAGATGTATACTTTCTCCCCAAGCCTGAACTCCTTTTAGGCGGTCTTTTCTGATCTGCCTGTTTCTTTTGCGACTCCCTAGCTTTATTCAGAGCTTTCTTACACACTTCCCCAGGTAGCTTGTAGAGTGTCCATCCAGTCAGCTAATGTTTCTGTGGGAGGAGGTTCCCCTGGAAATTCTGTCATTGGCATAAACTCAACTCCAGTACTTACTTTAAAAGAGGTGAACCCAGTGCTACTATGCACAGAGTTATTAAAAGCCACTTCTGTGAAAAGTAGGAGCTTCACCCTCTGTTTTCTGATAGTTTATATAGCAACATAGGTACTGCTCGACTATTGTGTTAGCTCGTTCCGCCACCCCATTAGTACTCAGATAGAACTCCAAACTAAGTCCCTGGATTGACCCTATTCACTTTATGAACTCCTGCCAAAACTTTGCTGTAAACTGCACTTCCCAATCTGAAATGATATGCCTTGGGGTTCCATGCAGCTGATAGATGTGCTGCACAAACATCTTGGCCAGACTCTAGGCTGAGGGAAGCTTCGGACATGCGACGAAGTGTGCTTGCTTCAAAAACAGGTGACAGGTGACTCACAGTACTCCCATTACTCTTAGACAATTCTACTATAAAATCCATGGCAATTTCTCCTCATGGTCTGGCGAGGTTGACCACAGGCTGGAGCAACCCAGGAGTCTTCCCTGACAATCACTTCATGGACATGCATACTGGGCAGCTGGTTATGTAGTTTTCTATGTCTTTCTACCTGTGTTTCCCTTGAAAATAACCCAGTTTTATATTTTTGGATCACCAGAATAAGCACCAGGTCTTATTTTTGGGATGGGTCTTATTTTTTTCATGGTGGCAATGGAGCAAGAGGTGGAGGATGAAATGAGGCAGTGCGGGGGGTGGTGGAGAACAAAGCTTCTCCTTGCTTGCTGCCACAACAGAGCAGAAGGCTGAGCGAGGCATCGGTGCTGCAGCCACTAAGCAAGGCAGTGGGGTTGGAGGATGAAGCCCCAACAGTATCCCTGACTGCCCAGCTTGCAGAGCAGTGGTGGTATTCGACCAGTTCTGCCCGGTTCTGGAGAGCCGGTAGCAGTGATGAGCAGTGGAGACCGAACTGGTTCTCTTCACTGCTCTGTGTTTGGCCCACCCACTCGCCTGGGCTCCCATACTCACTTTTATGTCCAATATTCAAAGCCCACCTGCTTTGCGCAGCACAGAATAGCGCCGAGCGGCAGCTGCTGCAGCAACCAGCATTGTGCAGGCTTGCAGGAGGCAAGTTAGAACACCTCTGCGCCTGTGCGAAATGCGTGTTTAGTGCACGTGTGCACGCAAAGTGTGCATGCATGCGAAGCGTGGCAACCAAGCCACGCCCACCAAACTGGTGGCAACTTTATTTGAATTCCACCACTGCTGCAGAGCTCTGATGCTGGCAGAGTGAGGTGGCGGCAACCAGAGCAGCCTCTTCACCATCTCAGCCAGTGGTGGCGGCCAGCGCAATGCCTCCTGCCTCCATTCACGTTCCACCACCAGTTACCTGGAGCCCTGGGGGGGGGCTGCCTTGCCCCTGCTTTCCAGCTCCTGCCCAGTTCCACTTGCTTCCCCAAAGCATCCCTTCACTAACCTGCTTACCAGATCTGTTCTCCACTACCATGTCAGGGCAACAAAAAAAGACTGTGGGACTACCGGTTAAAAAAAGCGGGGGGGATGCTTTGGGAAAGTCACGGGAGGTGGGCGAGAGCTGGAAAGCAGGTGGCAAGGGTGAGACGGGGAAGGGGCTGCTCCGGCTGCCAATATCAAGACTCTGCAGGCTGGGCAGCCAAGGATACTGTTGGGGCTTCATCCTCCACCCCCCCGACCTCATTTCACTCTCCACCCCCTAATCCCCCCACACGCAGCCTTGATTGACAGGCACCGGTGCTTCACTCCGCCTTCTGCTCTGTGGCGGCAGTGAGCAAGGAGAAGGTTTGTCCTCCACCCCTCACTGACACATTTCATCCTCCACCTCACCTCATGTTGTCCTTCACCCTCCCACCACCTCACTTCATAACCATGAAAACCTCCTACGGCAGCAACTAGACAGAATGGGCAGACGAAAGTAAGCCCTATTTAAGAGCCAGTTCTAGCTAAAGGACAGAAGTCAGCCAATTAGTCTGAAAAAAGGGATAAGGTCAGTCATCCATTTGGACACCTTTATTGCTATGGAAATGGACAAAGGGGAAAAACACCCTCCACCACCGCAATCAATAAGAGGAGGCGGTTTCTATCTGTTCCAGTTATGGAGTTATGAAGAAGCGGGTGATGCAGAGTGCAGGACACAAATTGGGAGATATTTCAATCATTTTCAGATGATTGAAGCTATACGTGCAATCTCAGCCAAACGATTAATCAACAGAAGCAGGAAAGAGTGAAAATTTACCTGTAAACCTTTTCAAATGTCAAGTCAATATCTGGGTTTTTCAAAATGACGCCAGACAGATAGTGCTTCCACTTGTGATCAAGCAAGTAGGGTGTGTCCAAAATCTAAAATGCAATTTAAAGAAGAATCTAATTTGGCTTCTACCAATAATCCTTGACTTACGACCACAATTGGCCCCAAAATTTCTGCTGTTAAGTGAGACATTAGTTAAGTGACTTTTGCCCCATTTTACAACCTTTCTTGCCACATTGTTAAGTGAATCACCACAGTTGATAAGTTAGTAACCCGGTTTAGTGAATCTGGCTTCTCCATTGACTCTGCTTTTGAGAAGGTTGCAAAACGTGATCACATGACCTTGGAACACAACATAAATATGAACCGGTTACCAAACATCTGAATTTTGATCCCATGATAATGGGGATGCTTGCAAAGGTCATTATCTGTGAAAAATGGTCATAAATCACATTCTTCGGGGCAATTGTAACTTTGAACAGTCACTAAGCAAACTGTTGGAAGTCGAGGACTACCTGTATTCAGAAATATGGTCTTTTTGTTATTTTAACTTGTTTTGCAACTAACAAGAAGCTACATTCGGAGGTGGTATTCAGCAGGTTCTGACCAGTTCTGGAGAACCCGTAGCGGAAATTTTGAGTAGTTTGGAGAACTGGCAAATACCACTTCTGACTGGCCCCGCCCCCATCTATTCTCTGCCTCCCGGATCCCAACTGATTGGCTGAGTCGTCTTTTGTTGCCCTGCATAGGAGAATGGAGCTGGAAAGCAGGTTAGTGGGGTGGGGAGGGAATGGAGATTTTGCAGTATCCTTCCCCTGGAGTGGGGTGGGAATGGAGATTTTG
>NW_020769320.1:6450344-6556009 GCF_900518735.1 Pseudonaja textilis | reverse complement strand
ATTTTGCAGTATCCTTCCCCTGGAGTGGGGTGGGAATGGAGATTTTGTGGTATCCTTCCCCTGTCACGCCCACCAAGCCTTGGCCACCAAGCCATGCCATAGCCACCAAGCCATGGCCACAGAACTGGTAGTAAAAAAATTTGAATCCCACCACTGGCTACATTATATAATACCCATTTCCTAAACATAATGGTGATATTACACAGGGTGGCAATTTTAGAGTGTTTCAGAGGCCATGTTATTGATTAACTGAAGCACAAAATAGGAACTTAGTTTAGATCAAGTGAAGTTATTTAAAGCAAAAGTAATAACTTGGAATGATTGAAAAACCAAATGGGAAATCCAGTTCACATCTAATTTCTTCCAGCAAGTTCTTTCAAACTTGTTTCCTCATTTGTAATACATGGCTAATAATATTACCATCTACTTTATAGGAGTACTCTAAAGATGATACAATAATGACTAGCTTACATCTACCTCAAGCTTGGCACCACAATAAATCATATGTTAGGGCAGGAGTCCCCAATCCCTGGTCCATGGACCAATATCGGTCCGTGGCATGGCAGCAACCAGGCCATGCAAACAAGTGAAACCCATCTGCGAGATGCAGGCAGCACAGGAAACCAGACCACCTCTGGTCTGCAGAAAAACCTCTGGCTACAGAACTGGTCCCTGGTGCCCAAAGGGTTGGGGGGGGGGGCGCTGTTTAGGGCATGCTGTCACTTCCTACTTTCTGGTTTGTGGGCAGGCATAGCTAACAATCTACAGAAGTTTCCCAACTGTGGCTTGGTTATAATTCTGAATCAAGAACTTGGGTTTGTTCCAGTCACAGAAAAAGCCAAGGAAAGAAGTAAAATGAGGTGGCTAATGACCCAGAAGTGACCTGTCATTTCTGTGCGTTTCATGGAAGAAACCAGAGATTGAACACTGCTCATCTACCACAAAATTAAAGTATGAACTTTACATACTTCACATGTTGTATGAACGTGCAGAATATTTTATGAAGTATTTTGAATGTTTTACAAGTACATGGCAAACATTAGAATGATCAGAAAAGTTATGGAAATTCGTGATTATATAGAGTGCCTTACTTGGAATAAAGTCTTGTCATCGAATGATTCACATATCAACTTCTCCACGTTTCCACCGGTAATGAAAGTGACCACTACTATCAGCATCAGAAACCAAGAGAAGAGGAAGCTGAAAGTAACTCCGCTGATGAAAAAGGGGAGAGGAGAGGGGAGAGAAAAAGCATTTTAAGAATACATCATATTGTAGGTATTTTAACAGCCAAATTAGACTATGGAAAACAAATATAAGAACATCTACTCATTCAGAAGTATACAATGATTTTCCAGATCAAAAATAAGTCTGTACAGGAGGAGAGGGAACAATGTGGAATCTTCTCTGCTGAAATAGCTTTGTTTGAGAATCTGTGAAAACAGGAGCAGGACAGAACGCAAAGCTTCTAAAATACAAGAATTTTGAGTCTCATGTGAGAATGTTTAGCATTTCTTCCACAATTCTATTAAAGCACTACTGTATTCTAAGAGAGTGTTCAAAGGGCATCTCTCTTTGTTCTTCCAGAGCTTCAGGTAAATTTTGAGAGGCTTCTTTTTTAGAGAACTGTAAGTCTGTAATGTAACTTTTACAGTGTTTTTTTAATTGCTTACAATTCCCAAGATGATTTTTAAGAAGTTACTATTTAGAAAAGGTGGTTTCATCAAAAGATTGTTAGGGGGGGGTCTAACTTACACAGAAAAGTAAGATGGATTCCTCCTTTTTAGAGAAGCCACTAAAAGATTCCATTTAACTCCATTTAATGAGATGCTGCTTTGGATTACCAGTAAGATCTCTTCATGAATGAGTCATTGGAATGGTTACCAGCTTAAAGCAACCAGCATAATTTTTAAAGTCTGTAATATGACACCTCTTGTGAGTTTATGATTACTTTAGGCTGCAGGTAGGGTCAGGCACCACAGCTGTACCTGATTTAATTTACATATGTTTAGTTTAATTAAAGTTAGTTAAATACATAAGTTAACATAAAAACTAGAGCTGGGGTGTTAAACTGGCAGCACGTGGGCCAGATGTGTCACATGCAGGCATGCCCCTCCCCCCAGCTCCGTGAATGGGGAAAACATTGTGAAATGTCATGTGACACCAACATGACACTGCGAATTTGACACCTGTGAACTAGAGAGTCAGTGGTTAAGGCGTCAGGCTAAAAACTGCAAGGCCTTCAGTTCTACTCCTACTGTAGGCACAAAGCCACCTGGATAATTTGAGCCAATCCCTCTCTCTCACCTCTAGGAAAGAGGCAATGGCAAACCACTTCCATAAGACCTTGCCTAGAAAAGGGCAGGACTGGTCCAGATGTTTGCATATATACACACAGAAAGTAAGTGCAACTCCGAAGTTCTATAACGCAAATCTCAGTAAAACCCAAGGCCAAGTTTTCCTCCTCCTTCACATCTTCTTTTTTGCATTATATCTTCCAAGTATATTTCTGCAATTCAATTCTTTTAACCTGGGGGAAAAAATTAAAAGGGCAAGTACTCACGCCATCAGGAAATTTCCTCCAGTATTTGAGACACAGCCTCTGGTTGTTGGTGTTGCATTTTTGTCATAGCCACATGTGCCACATAATAACCCCAGGGAGAAAAAGACCAGAATCAGGATCACCATACAGCATAGTATTAAGCAGCCCAGCCACCTAGACAGAGTAACAAAAAGATGATTCCAAGATCAATCAAAGCCAACCACATTTCTCTAAGTTTCCTATTCTCATTCAAGAGTATTAAAATTGGACTTAAACTTTTGTTGCATTTTAGAACCTTTTTAACAAAAAGAATGAAGATTCACGAATACACTCTAAAATTAAATGGTTAAAGTGTCAAGAGTATATTCATGAACTGGAATAGAGCTTGGTAACAAGGCCAGCCAATGAATAGGCATAGCAACTAAATCAGCCAATGAAGACAGTTTGGAAACTGAAACTAGAAGTAGCTTAGGCCTGGCAGCTATGTTAAGCTCTGCAGCTGTGAAGCTATGTTGAACTCTGAGTCTGTCTATTGAAAATGAAACGGGGGACTTCTGGTTGGACTCCCTCAGTGATAGGCTGAAATCCGCGATCGTCCGCAGTTTCAGTTTGTGCTCTCCATTGGAGGGCCCTGATCTACTTTATTTGGGGCTGAAGCCACCCATAGAGGTAGTGAAGAAGGGGGAAACTGCCAGCTGGGTTGAGGGGAGCCGCATCTCCCGTCCTTGGCTTGGCATTTACTTCTCTCCAAAGATGGCAATAGCAGTGGTCAAAATGGCCACCCTGAAGAGGGAGATACAATCGGACAAGAATGTGCAGGAGCGGAAAAGAAGAGGACAGCTTGAGTGACCAGGCTGAGCAGAAATAATATTTAAATACAAGGCACCCTGGAATTAAAATATTTAAGAACTTTTGAGAAAGATTTTTAAAATGGCAGTAAAGAAGAGGGTTGCTATAAAGTATTGGTTAGAAGTGTTTAAAGATGGCAGAACTTTTTCTGGAATTGAAAATGGAACTAAAAAATATGAAAGATCAGCTGCAAAAGAAGGGGGAATCATTTGGCTATGCTCTACAATTTCTAGAAATGGCGGTTTTGGAATATGAGGAACAACAAGGAGCTTCAGAGGGAGAAGAAGAGCTGAATAAACAAACAAAAGAGACAATGAAGCTTGAAGCGAAAAAAGGGAATTAAAATTTGGAAATTAGAGGAGGTAATTGGAAAAGAGAACAGTTTGAAAAACAAACAAAATACAAGGGAAAAGCAGAAGGGAGGATCACAGAAGGAAGTGTTAAAGAGAGAAGGGGACAAAAATTGGAGAGAAAAAGAGGAGAAAAATAAAGGGGAAATAAATTATAACAAACAATATCAGGAAGTAAAGAAATATGGGAAATGAACAAGAATAAAAGAAAATAGCTTGTTTAAAAGACACAGAGATAATGATTAAAAATAAAAATTAAGAGAGGATTCTGCAAGGTGACAAAGGATAGTATAAATATATTAGATATTAATAAATTATGTAGAAATAGCAAAAGATATGTTATTGAAGTGGAAGATGAAACTGATATTGTTAATTAATAGAATGTTTGCTAACAGTTAAATTAAATATAGAGATATGATGAAAAATATGTAAATTAATTATATTTAATGATCTATAAAATATAATTGAAATGAATTATGAGAACAAGTGAGATATTAAAATATGCATACTAATGATTCACTATGAATTATAAGAAGGATTGTAAGAAGATCAATATCAGTTTCTAGGATGAATTTTAATAGATTAATTATTTTTTATTTTTTTGAAATTTTAAGTTTATCAGAGGTGATTTAAAGGAACTTGTGTAATCTGATTAAAAAGGGATTTATGTTATAATGTAGTTATTAGGAATTGAATGTTATAATTGTTTAATCAAAAGTTGAATGTTTAATTGGGACCGGAAAGGGAACAAATTATATGATACGAAGGTGACACACTCTAACTGGTAACTATAAGGGAAACCTTGTTTTGTAATGTTTGAAACGTGGAGGAATTTGCTGGAAAATGATGATATAAGAATATATAATGAAATTCTAAACAGGACAGATAAAAGTATAAGCATAATGATTATGAAGATATGGCAAGTTTGAAAATGAAATGAAATGAAATAGATTCAAAAATGAATGAGAAAGCTATAAAATAAGCCTGAGGGAGGTATTTGAGAAAAAACAAATGGAGAATGTATAAAGTAGCGATAAAATATGAAACTGAATATGAAAGATGAATATGTAATCAAGATTATATCTGTATGGAGAAGTGAAAACCTGGAACCATGCTGTTCACTAAAAAAAGATGTTCTATTTTACCTTTTTGTTTTGTGAAAACTCAAATAAAATTGTTTAAAAAAAAGAAAATGAAATGAAACTGCTTCTCTCCTCTGCTGTGTATAATGCTTGCTACTAAAGACCGCTGCTCCGCTCTGAACTTGCAACAGGTTTCTGTCTGAGTTTGCTCCATGTGGAAGAAATCTACAACTGGTTTGTAAAATCTACTTATTATGTTTATACAAATGTTAAATAAAGCATCGGCATCAGTAGGAAAATGTCTCCCTTTTGAGAACCTCAACATGTATCTCTTGCACCTCCAGCACTGTCTGCTCACCAAGACTTCTCTGGTATAATAATTCTTTATTTCTTGGATCTGATCTTTGTTCTCTTGTCTTCCCCACTGAAAACATAATTAAGATTATCTATTTTCTGGATGGAATTAAGGTATTAATTAGTCTTCCCTCTAGGCACGAGAAGCCTATTTCTATTTTACTCCAAGATGTTCTAATTACCAGTGCTTCCAGTCTCTGGGGCAGAACAAGCAGTTGAAGTTATATGTAATTTATACTAATTTAAATGTACCTGAAGTATAAAAAAGACCTAAAATGTTTTGGCTTTGAATACTGCTGCCCTGCATGTTTTTCTACAGATCATTATGCATTTGCATTGTGCTTGCAGCTATGCTTCTCCAGTTTAGCTAGATAGGGCTATATAATAGGCATCCCCTTGTTTCAGCTCGAAGTAGTTTTACATGTATTGATCTTCAATAATACTTAGGGAATAGCCTCTTCATTTTTTCATCAAAAATAATATGCACATACCTGTAGAAATCATATTGCTCCACTAATGGAAAATAATATTCAACATACGCTTCACTCTGAGTGAGATATACCGTGAAATCTGTTAGAATCTTCTCAATGGGAAGCTTTTTAGTAAAGGCTGTGATGTTTGAACCAATGTTTTCCAAGATACTTTTTATATCTGAAAAGGATGAATGCATGTTAAGGATTTCAATTATGCTTGCCACAAAATGACTTGCCACAAACAAAAAGGACTTATTGGATTCCACCTCTAAAAGCAAGCTTTTAATGTTGCAAACATACCGATGCAATGCTTAAGTTCGTGCAACCTTTCTACTGCAGCATGTTCATTCCAATGAAGTAACAGCCTTGTTCTCACCAAGGAGACAAGTCTGTGTCTGCTCCCATGAACCAAAAGCCTACCTAATAAAATGTGAAGCATTTAATCATTTAAAACCTGAAAGCCAAATGAAATTCTACTACAAGGGTCTTCAAACTTGACAGCTTGTGGACTTCAGCTCCCAGAATTCTTCCTTCAGTCATGTTAGCTCGGGAATTCTGGGAGTTGAAGTCTACAAGTCTTAAACTTGCCAAGTTTGAAGATTTTTGTTCTACTACTTTAAAGAGGACAACATGGGACTTCAATAGTTACAGTGATTTGGCTAGAACATTTTAATCTGATTCATTCTGCTCATTCATTACCTTTTCTAATAAATCAAGGCATTCTGCTTATGTATTTTCTTACTGCTTGATATTATTATTTCATCTGATCTTATTCAAAGCAGGTAGAAACCAGAAGCATTTTCAAGTGAAACAGGCCTCCAGCACTTGTCCTCCTGATGCTCTGGGCTCAATTCTTCTCTGCTCTCTACCATCTTTACTTAGCATCTCTTAGTCTGATTGGAGCCCAGAGGAATCAAGAGCTCTTTTGAAATTTGAGGAAGAAAATAATACAAGAGGGAGGCAAGAAGAGTGAGATGACCCTGGAAAGCAAGAAGACCTGCAACTGGGAAATAAAGTATCTGAGCCACTGAGAGCAATGGGATGGGATGAAGAAATCTAATGCCAATCAATCATTTGTACCAGAAAGAAAAAAAACAAGTTCTCTATGAGTGCTTGTCTGAGGAGGAGATGGGATATTCTCATGGTCTTGACCCTACTGAGAATATGGTATGAATTGAACTGTAGTTCAAAATCACTCTGTTTGATCATCATCCAAATATTTCCACACATTAACATATTTAGGCATGTCTAAACCAGTTCATTGGGGTTTTTTTTTCTCCAGTCTTACATTTACACGGAAACAAGTCTAATTCTAAATTGAGATATGTAGCAAATAAAAAATAAAAATAAAATAAACAGATCCAAAGTTACTGCACAAGCAAGGTTACTTACTTTTTTTAAATGTCATAAACGTTTGTGCAAGAAACATTCTGATATGTTATCTATACTACGTGTTGGTAATAGTGCCTGCTTATGGAGATATGGACCTGCAAAGAATATGGCAGCTCTACTAAAACATTTTATAATAGAAAGAGCTATGTGTATTAAAATGTGAAATTTTAAACCCCACCGGTTTCTAAGATTTGCTAAAAGCAATTTATTAAGTCTCCCTGTGAAATTTAAGAACGCCCTCAAAATATTTATCTTTTGTCTTCAAGAAAATCTACCAGGAATTATGAGGGGAAAAAATGAACTGGGAGTTTTTGGGATGAAAATAGATGTATTTAAGTAGAAAATAGGTGGCCAGCATCTTCATCTACATTCCAGCAATACTGGACTTGCATATCAATATTAATTAGGTTGCAGATATAATATCTGATTTTCTCCATAATGGCAGGCTAAATATATAGCTTACCTTTAACACATTTTTTCACTAGACAGAATGTGGCATGCAATTTCCACAAAAGCAATGGGGCTTAATGCATATTAAAAATAACTGAGTAATTGCTTTGCTTTTAACATCTCCCTGGTTGAAAAAGGCATTCTGGGAATAATTTTATTTTTTTGACAAAGCATGCATATGTTTACATATACATTCCTTCCATGCTCTTTCAAACTTACGAGGTACAGCTGCTTATAATGGCAGAACGGATCCATATGCAAGAATGAAAATAGAAGAGGTTAATAAACACTTTCTTTGGTTTTCTTTATAACATGCAAGGACTTAGTTCATGAAAAGTTATCAACTACTAAAATTGTGTCTGGAGTGGTCAACCAGAAGTTCACAGGCCAAATCTAGACCTTAAAATGAATTTACCTGGTTCTTGAAGGATTTCAAATGTTAATTTGGGAATAAATATAAAAAAGTTTATATGAAAAGGAAATTTACTGAAAAGGAGCTTAATTCATATAGAAAGTGCAAAGCAATATTCAATCTTTTCTTGAATTGAAGTACCCGGGAACTGATAATAAAGTGAATCCATGATCAACCTGTCTACATAGATTCTATACTACAGCTTTGTACATTATTTTTACTTTTTACATCAAGGCATGGAGAGATGAGAAGGACATTCAGTACCTTCATATGCTTTATCCAAAGCTTTCCCTACATCAGCCTTGCTCCTCAAGACAGACTGCTGTCCTTCCTTGGCCTTTCTCCGTTAGACTCCCATGTACCTCAACCACAACTTATGTTAAATTAATTCCACTTTTTAACAATATTATTATTAGAGTTCATGGATAATATCCTGATTCGGCTTTGTTTTGGGGAATAATTGTAAATAGGCTGGGACTAAAAAAAAACACACATCAAGCAGGGAGATCTATAGAAGAATCAGCTAAGCAATCTTGTGAATCACCATACTCCAGGCATTGTTCGTATTTGGTTGTTGCCTCTTCAGTAACTTCCATCTTAAGAGTTCATGACTACAATTGTTCTTTTCAAAAAGAAGTCTTCAGGCCATGATGTAAGCAAGTTCACATCCTAAATCAGGAATCAGGTTTACATAGCTAAATTGATATTATTCTCCTTTCAAACTCGCCTACTCTCTATTTATTGCTTCCCTCAATACATTTTTCCACAGCTTTACTATGATTTTATGTCTCATATAATGAACAAAAACACTCCAATCCCAAATAGCCAAGATTATGTTGAAGCAACTCTAGATGACTGCTATGATTGTAAAATGCAGAACAATTCAGAATCAGAAATTTTGATATATTTAGTGTTATCAATTGGAAGATAATATTTGCAGCTTAGGGTTGAACTGTTGGATCCTTGGTGCTCTCTGAGCTTGGCTGCTTTTCTGAAGATGTTTCATTATTAAACTAGGCAATATCATCAGTGCTGAAGATGTTAGTTTGGTGATGAAATGTCTGCAAGAAAACAACCAAGGTCAGGGAGCACCAAGGACCTCACAGTGTATCTAGTATCTGTTTAATAACACATAATAGGCCTATATTTTAATTGTTTTTTTCTCATTTTACAGGAAGTTTCCCATTTTTCCATTCAGTGCTGTATTCCAATCACATCAACTTTTACAGTCAACAAATTAATTCCTTAATCTTCCTTACCTGATAAAATATTCTTTGTTTGATCCTGTATCAGTTCAGGAGTATCATTAAATGCTGCATAACCCTGGAATGAACACATCCAGCAATACCACAATTACAAAAGATAACATTTATTTCTGTATTTAAGAAGAGGCAGACTAATCCTTGTTAATGTAACTCTGTACATTACTGCTCCATTTTAATTTTAGAAACTGAAATATAAACTGCAAACAGAATAAGGCATTCTTACTCCAGAATCCAACTAAATTCAAACATCCTGACTACTGTATGAGCTCAATGAAGGTTCTACTTATCAGCAGAACCCTGGGCCTGGTAGAAGAATAGGTGGATCTATGTTCTTAGCCCTTATTTCCTCAAAAAATTAGAAGAATTTTATCAGACAAGAGACTGGCTTTTATCAGGCAAAAACTTCACCATGGACCAATTTAAATTCAGCTCTCTTCCTCAACACTCTGAGCTGGTATGTTCTTAAGGCATATACATGAAGGGGAAAATCACACTTCTCTAATATGTAAGAGGCATCAACCTATACAGAATAGCCTCTGTGAAATGTCTGCAAATACCATAGTCCTGTTTCCACAATCTATTCATTTATTACAATTTATTTTAGCTGACTGGTTCAAATGAACCCTCTTTGATTTCCCATGACTCAATTCCCTCACCTCCTGCCCACAGCAACCCAACTTAGTGTTTTAGAACAGAGGTTGCCAACCAGTGGGCCAGGGACCACTGGTGATCCACGAGAAAATTTTGGTGGTCCGCATAGAAATGTCACCCCCAAAGCGATTAATCCAGGCTGTGCAGGAACACACACAAGCAATGAGTCGCTTGCATTGTGAACAACATGAGGTAGTGAGGGGAGGGGGGAAAGAGCGGAGGGGGGGAATTTGCCCCACATGCCTGGTCTGACCACCGGGCTGCTTCTTTCCGCTTCTTTCTTCTGCATTTGGCTGCATGCCACGACAAGTTTCACAATGACTCATTTCTGGCGGAGTTTGGGGGAGAGAAAGATAGACTTCTGCTGCTTTCCTTGCATGAAGCCAAAAGTCTCTCTATCTCTCACTCTCACCCTGAGAACAGAGCTGGAGACAGTATCCTGCGATCCCAAATAAAGAATGATTGATCAGTAGGAAAACATGGTGGGGAATTTTCCTGTCCCTCTCCTGCCAGCGCACCATCTCCAACAACTGGCAGCAGCAGTGGCGGGAACCGTGGAAGTGTTTCAGGTGCTTCTCAGGAGGGGGAGCCATCTCCGTAACTTCCATGGTTCCCGCCGCTGCTGCTGCTGTTGTTGGAGATGGCGCTGGCGAGAAAGAGACAGCTGCAGCTCGGCCTGGGCGCACTTGCAATGCAGGAACGGGCTACGCACTGGGACTTCTGGAAACTTGCAGAGCAGGAGGCTGGAGCACCCAGGGTAGCAGCGGCAGAGACACTCGCTCAGCTCTTCTAACGCCAACCGGTCACTCGGGATTAAACGAAAATGCACTGCGCGGTGCTCCCCCGGTATCTAAAAATGTTTTTTTCCCTGTTGTTGCAGGGACGGGGACAGGGGAAAAAGCGGGAGTGACTCAGACACTGTTGTTGGAGACGGCACTGGCGAGAGAGGCACCAGCGCCAGCAGGAATTGTAGAAGCTACAGAGGCCCGAGAAGCAGCTGAAATGCTGCCGGTGGACATCCACGACAACGATGCCTGCCTGTTGACCCAGGTCTGCAGCAAAGGCACTTGGCAGAGATAGGGAGCCCTCTGTGCACCACCATGATTGGCCATTAGGAGTGGCTGGTGGTGAGGCGTGGCTGCCTGTGGGCACTCTAGACAAAGGTGTGCGGGGGGGGGGGGGAGAAATTAATTCACCCCCCAAAAGATGTCCTAGCCATTTTTTTGGAGCTCAAAAAAAAAAAAAAAAGACCCGGCCTTATTATATGAGAAACACAGTAGATATAATAATCAATAAGATAATAAATTTGCGTCTATATTTTATATACAGGATATGTTAAACTCTTGTCTAGTGTAATTTATATTTCTATAATCAGAAAAAAGATATATAAAATCTATTTGGAATAATATTAAAAGTTAAATAGCACAGTAATAAATATAAGCTCTATACCCCTGTTGTATAATCCACAGCAGTAGTCAATTTCTCAGTACTTGTCCCCTTAAGTTATATATTGATTTGATTCTCTAATTATATCTCTCTTTATAGCTCTAATATCACTAATAATAAGAGTAAGGAAAAAGCATAGATGATATATATAGTAGAACCAATACTTGATAGAATTACAGTTAGTCACTTAATGGCGTTATATTCAAAATCACTCTGCAGTATAGCTCTATGTTCACTCTAAATCCATCTCTCTCAGTTCCTCTTGCAACGGCATCTGATCTTCCGATTTTCCTCCAATCAGTGTCAAAATGGCGTCTTTCTGTTCAGCTCTATTCAACCAAACATCAAACACAAACATCTTTCTTTTCCCTTTGTTTAGTTTTGTCCTTGCCTCGTATTATGTATCAGCTCATACACCACCAAATCACCGCTATTGCCGGGCTTCCACCCCACTCCCTCAGAGTCTCTCTATTCCGCCGTAGATATTCTAGGAATTACTTTCTTCTGGCGCAATTCTCCACCTTTTTGCAGCACAGGGCTCTCCTGATTACACTTGATGCCTCAGCATATTCAAGATTCTTCCCTTCCCTATCCATGTCTGGTTGTCTCGAATCTGCCACAGCAAGATGACAGGACACTTTCTTGCTGGGTTTGAGGAGTTTCCCTTCGTTGCAGCGAGCCTTCCACCTCGCTATTCCCCAGGCTTCTCCTCTTGTCCACATATCCCTCCAAGACCAGCGGGCCCTTGGAGAGCCTCCAGATGTGAAAATTTAGGTCAAAGGAATGGATCCCATCCTCTTTTCCCTGCACCGTCGTGACGTCACCATCAGAAGTCCCAAAATTTCCATTTCTAAGCAAGGTGGTTCTTAAGTGAGTCGCACCCAATTTCATATCACTTTTGGCCATAGTTGTTAAGCAAATCACTGTAGTTGTTAAGTGAATCACATGGTTGTTAGGAAAATCTGGCTTCCCCCTTTGACTTTGTTGGTCAGAAGCCAGTTGGGAAGGTTGCAATTGGTGATCACATGATCCTGGGATGCTGCAAACATCGTGAATATAAGTGCTTGAATTTTGATCACATGACCATGAGGATGCTGCAACGTAACAGTCATAAAATGTGAAGGCTATTGTATTCAGTGCCATTGTGACTTTGAATGGTTGCTAAACAAATGATTGCAAGTCAAGGACTACCTGTATGTGCTATAAATAGAAGATTTTTAAAAATGTATGTGTCCGCTTTGGAATCGTTATTAAAAGCTGCCGCACAGCTGCAGAGGATTGGAGGGGGCTGATGTTGTTTGAGTAGCTCAGTAGACAAAATAGATTCTGTAGCATTCAAGGTCATTGTGAATGGCTCAGCAAGAATTGGGGCTGAAGGAGGATTGGCTCATGTGATGTATGATGTGGGAAAAAGGGGATGGGTTGTAGGTTGGGTCTTTGTGGGAAGTCGGGGGGGACGACTTTAGTTTCGGAATTCCACAGAAGTACCAAGTTCTATTCTAATAAAAGTACTTTGAGATTATGGTTGTCTTGGAGTTACTGACTGGAATGGATAATCTCTGGAATGCTGACAGCATGTGTAAGTTGCCTTGTGATAAAGAAGATTAAATTGTGTTTCTCTTTGTATTTCAGCTCCAAATGCTAAAAAAAAATATATTAACAGAGAAACTGTGAGTTTCCTTTGTGCACACCTTCCATATTTGAGTATCTGCTTGTTGAAATAACTTATGAATATCAAACGCAACATGATAAACAATAGAGTGTCATTTGGGATGCAACATGTAGCCAAATATATGTGCCTTGATCAGGCACAATCATACCTTTTGAATGAGATTGGAAAGGTCTATTTTAAGGACTTCGTTGACTTTGGCAAGCTGTGGATTCACTCCTGGTAACTAAAAGAAGGGAAAATAATTTCAAGTTAATATTGCAATATGTAGAAGAAGTACTTTAAGTTTTGCTGATTGTGCTATTGTATGATCCTAATATCACAAAAAGCATCCTAAATTCTCCTTCATTATTCTTGCCAATGTAGACACTCTTCAATCATCTCACTAGAAACATTAGCACTTTCTGTTTTATGTTACAGGCTTTATTGATGGAGAAGCGATCAATAAAATTGATTTTCATGTGAGCTGCATATGTAATACAAACAGAGAGGCTTATGATGCTCTGAGATTGTTTGCGTCTTTCCAAAGACCCAGTAGAGATTGTCTACATCAATCAACATAATAGTAGCCAATCATCTACTGCTACATGTGCTGAAAACTCAGATTGGTGTCATTTTCCCCAACTGTTTTTTCTTTAAAGAAAATAAATTAAAAGTTTTTCAATCTAATTTGGGCAGCTTTAGACAATTTAGGGGCAGAAAGAGTAATGGACACTCTCATATCCTACTAGCACTATACTGCTTATCATCTAGCTTCAGTGAACCAAAAAGTTCATTGAAAATATATATATTCTATCAATTATCTTTGTTGGGAAGTGGACAGATTTACATGAAAGGAAGATGATCCTGAATTTAATCCAATTCCCCACCAAAGGAAGATTGAATTGATTAGATTAGAAAAAAACACCTGTCTCCATTATTGCATTCTCAACCATTAAAGATGACCCTACCACTTTAAAGATAAATCACTTGGAAAGAGAGAGAATAAAGAAAAATAGCCTAAGTGAACAATTTTACTGTAAGATTTAACAGATACAGAAGTTTTGCAACATGCTAATGGCATGTCAATGGTAAAGAAAAAAAATTCAAAGAAAAAGAAACTATATTTTAACCTCTACTCTTATTTTTATAATCTATCCTACCTAACCAAAACATACATCACAAGTTCATTTCTTCATTTTTATAGAAGTCAGTAGGAGACTCCCAACTACCAATAAAAGTAGATAATCATTTTTTATAATCAAAGCAATCAATTTATCCATTTGAGCAGAATCTGTCAACTTCACCAACCATTCCTCCATAATGGGTAGTATTGACTCTCTCAATATAATATCTGCATTAAATAATTTTGTTGTTGCAGAAATCATATATTGAAATAATCTTCCATGGCTTTTTTCTAACTGTTTGTCCATTAATCTAAAAGAAGTTCAACTACCTTCAAATAAAATGTTTTTAAGGACAGATATATTTTCCTGAAAGTAAACCTTCTTTTGCAAGTATAGATCATCTCTACATGAGATGCTCTAAAAGTCCACATTTTTCTGGTTTAAGATATCTCATAAATAGTTGGCACAGCAAGAAAATCTATATTGTTGGCCCAGTGTATGAGTTTTCTATCTTCTCAATGTTCAGCTAAGTAAGCCCTATCTTTCTTCTGAAGACAAAGAAGCCAACAATCTTTTTACAGAAGCATGGAGAGTATAGCTTACCTTGCTGTAATTAGCATTAATGGTTAGCTGTTTCAAAGAATTTCTGATAAGGTTGCAAGTTGAAGCGGCCTGGGTAGCCGTGCAAGCTGAATCATTAAGAGTATCTATCAAGTCTTCCATCACATCCATCAGGCTGGTGTGCAGCTTCTCAGTGCCCTCCTGTAGCGTTTCCAGACACCCACTCACGTTCTCCAGTGCCTCTTTCGTCTCTCTAATAGCTACAGTGGTAAAAAGATCAATTTCATTACAATCTGCATAACGTGGCTTAGTTTTACAAAGTGGCATACACATATCTGGTAGTTTTTATTCAAAATGTCTAAACTCTGCATTTTTCTTGTTCAAAGTTAAACATCATATCTGAAAGAGTAAAGCATAAACTAGTATTTGAACAGGTTTGATACCATCAAAGTTTAACTTGCTTAGCTAAAGCATTTTAGAATATCCGTTGTTGCAAGGGCACATAGATATTTCCCTCTGATTTCTCTGAACATGTGGATATATTAACTGAACAAAGTTCATATTAATAAAGGGTCCCTGCTTTTGTTGGACCCACCATCCTGGAAATGGCCCAGTCCTGAAATGGACTGTCAGTTTGCAACTGGAATGTTCCATTTTGAGATCAGACAACGTCTGATATGTCAGATCCTCTTGATCTAAGACTGGAACATTTCCTGGAAGATCACTCCAACCTTGTAGCAACTGTGCTGCAATTGGGGCAGCACCCTTTGCAGTTAGAACATTTCTATTCCAAGCTGTTTTGTCTAACTACTGTAAAGTTTGAAGTGCTACATCAATTAAACAGTGCAGTGCTTCAGGTTTTTTTCTAAAAGAATTATTTGGGGTGTATGGAATTGCAAACATAGTATCTACCTACAACTCTTTACAGCAGCTATATCTTTGTAGAGGACAATGCAGAGGATAGCCATGCAATCCCGGGAAAAGGTAACACTTTGATAGATGCAGATGTCTGTGTTCCCATACATTCCAAAGTACTCTTTTAAGACCCAAATTTGAAATGCAATGCACCCAATATTGGGTCGAAAATAAATGAAATAATAATCAAATTACAAATGTTATTTGTCCTACATCCCCTTTTGCCAAAAACCCTACAGTATAAACAAATGGTAGGTGCTTGCTACTAATGCACATTTTTCATCACTTCTGCATATCTGCCAGCTGGTAGGGCTGGGAACATGTACAAAGAATTATAAGCTTCAATCTATAGCCTTTTGCTCCTGAACAGTCCTGCAGGATTTAAGAAGATTTGCAGGAATAAGTTACAAAAAGCAGCCAGAACTAATGGTCAAGCAATGCTGTTGAATTCTAAACCAAGGAGCAAAGCAATGAATCGCTGAAAAAAAAAGAGAAATTTGACAAGACAAACTGCACAGAGAGTGGAAACTAGAGGAAGCACTTCACAAAATGCATTTGAGATCATTTTACCTTTAATGACCCTTTCCACTTTGACTTCAAGACCGAAAAATAAAAGAAAGAATGCAGGACAAAGATTGAAAAATGCAAACAGGTTTGATGGCCAACATAGAGTTTCTACCATTAAGAAAGGTAACTAACTACTCTCTACCAACTGTGATGTTTGGCACTTGGTATGGTTTATGGGAACTACAACTGAAAGCATACAAGCAGTCCAAGCCTGGGGAATTAAATCTCCCAACAGCTGCAAAGCAAAGAGGTGATGGGATAAAGTGTTGGGAGACCAGCAGATAGAAGTGGAATGTTTAACCCTTGCCTGCATAGTTCCCCCTGCCATCAACCTTTCATTCTACTGTTTTTCCCCATGACAGTCACTTCCATACAAATTGGATGCAGAAGTTTAGACGTATCTGATTGAACTCTTAACTTTCAATGAATTCATAATAAACGCAAAGGAGATGACACCACCTCTGCATAGGGCAAAGCTAAGCACATCTTTCTGAAAAGATTAATGTGTGCTTACTGATTACATGCAGCTGTCTCAATTCAAAATGAGCAAACAGAGGGAAAAAAATATGGACACTTTCCCGTGCAGAGTTTGGCCAACTTTTGTTCATTGAAGCATTCACGGAAATATACAATTGGACCAGAGTTGCCAAAATTTTGGTATGCAGCTGTGGACTGTCTAGAAAAAAAATGTTGATGAATACATGGCAGGGGGAATCCTCAAGCACCCCCATTGTCTAGCAATTTGCAATTAGTGGCTATGTACTAACTATAAATGTTCGGTCCCCACTCAATCTAAATATATTGGCATCATTTCAAAATTCCTAGCATTCAACAGGGGTTGGCAACACCATATAGAGAAGGACAGAAGGTCTCTGCATCACTTCAGAGCTTTCAAAGAAAACTATGGAGTTATTTTTGCAAAACATTGGTGATTGATTGCATTTGGGGTATTGGGGATACAACTGTAGGAGGCATTTTCAGCAGTCTTGATGATTGCATGTATCTAATTTTTGCAACCAACCCTATCCCCATAATTTGACATTTATAAATGCAGTGATTCTTTTACCTCCTGCCATGGTAAGGGCAGCATCAAGAGCAGGGTATACTTCCTTTCCCAGCTGTTCCCAGACTCGACTGCTAAGCAATGTCCCAACATCTGTTGGAGAAAGAAATGATGGGAAGAAAATCAACTGCCAATTAGCCGAGGGTACACTTTTGCATTTAAACACCACAGCTACAACCCATAACAGCATGTAAATTATCAATCCTTACCCATGCCGTTATTTTTCTTACATTATAACAAAAATTAAATTCTAGTTTGATTAAAGCATACACAAACTCTGGTCATTGATTTTAAATAGTGTTAAATAGTAAATAGACCATTTGTCCAGGAATCTTAACTCTTAAGAACACTAGTGACAGGTTTATTTTTTTGAACCTGCAACATGGATAACTTTGTTATCACCCAAATTTTGAACCTTCTCATTACATGTGTTTAATCTAATAGCCAGTTTGGTATAGTGGTTAAGGCATCAGGCTAGAAACCAAGAGTCCATGGGTTCTAGTCCTGTTCAGACACAAAACTAGCTAGGTCACTCTCTCTCTCAGCCCTAGGAAGAAAGCAACGGCAAACCTCTTCCAAAACTTAGCCAACGACCAAATTGGATACTAGTCAGATACTAGTTTAGCCAGGAGTCAATACTAAATTGAAGGCACACAAAAAAGGTCATTCTGGCACTAAATGCAACACTTATACATACAGTAGAACCTCTGGTCATGACCGTAATCCGTTCCATGACTTTGGTTGCAACCTGATTTGGTCGTGATGGAAGCAAGACTGTGAATGCATGTGTCAGGGCTCCAACATGCACTCCATTCAAATCATAAGTCTTTAGCCACATCTCTCAGAGTAAAAAAGATTGATTTATTAGGAGTTAACATGTTGGCATTTCCTGGTTGCAGCTGACTCTGACACATCATTCATTTCACCCTTGATCCTGGTCTTCCCCCCACCCCCTGGATGTATATTTTCCAATGAGACACATCCATAGCCAGGAGTCATCAATCATGCTCTCCAGTAATAATCTTGTGCACCAACAACTTCGGCTGCCAAAGCAATTATCTGAAGCATTTAAGGAATGCACTGCTTTCCCCCACTCCCTTTCTGCTGGCAACTAAAAAGACCAAAGAAATATTTTTAGTTGACAGCAAGTACAAAAAAAATGGCGGAAAGGAGAAATCGCTGCAGCTGTGCTTGATCGCCACCCAAGTGTTCGTCTGTGACCAGATTCAAAAAGTTTGCGAAATTTTTGGTCATCACCTGATTTGGTCATTGTCAGAAGCATTTGTGATCAGAGTTTCTACTGTATTGTGTTGTACCGTATTTTATGAATACTGCCTTTATGCAATGCTGAGAAGTTTCTAGTCAGAGGATCTCAACCATTCTTCCCAAGCAGTGTCTTCAGTATCAATCCCCATAAATTCTATTTAACTCAGCAATTCCTGTCACTGTCAGTCTTCTGCTATTTAATATTTATATTATGCCCTACAAAAATCTTTATTGACTAATTAATAACATGCTGGGTGATAGATTCTTTCAGATAATAATGGGAGACAATGTAAATAAGCTAAGAAGATTAAACAATGGCCTCCCACAAGACTCTATAATGGCACCTACACTATTCAACTTATACGTGTCAGATATGCCAGCAACAAGGGACACAAATTTAGTTGCACAGATGATTTAGCCACAACAATACCCCCCCCAAAAAAACCCCACAGAAGTGGCCAACAGCCTCCTGTCCAAAGATTTTCAAATCTTGGGAAAATTCTTTACTGACTGGAGGCTCATTTCTAGCACAAGCAAAACTATGCGCTTCCAATTTAACAACAAACTAGCATATGATCCAATTGTCCCACCAAAATTCCTTTAGATCTTAACTCATTGTGTTAAATGACACCTCTAGGCGTTGATTTTCTGTTTAGCATTTTAGACTTATTGTGTTTCCCTGAAAAGCCCTAGCCCTATTTTCATGCCTGTGCCTAAAATATGTCCTATCCCCAAAATAAGCCCTAGTTAAGCCCTGCCCACTGTCTGGTTTTATGAGGTGGGGCGAGGCACAGGCATAAAAATCAAGGAAGGGCAGGAGAGGGGGGTAGAGCTGCCCCACGCACCCCACACCTGCATGGCCTGGCTGCAGGGCGCTCAGGTAGGCCAGTGCGGGGTACAAGGAGCAGCTCCATATCTCCCACCTTGCTTCATCCTCCAGCCACTCCACCCCCTTGCTTTGTGGCCACAACACCAATGTGTCTCCCAGCCTCCTGCCCTGTTATGGTGGTGAGCAAGGAGAAGAAGGTTGGCGGCCACATGGGGGCCGGCAGCCCAAAGAAAAGGGCGGGGATGAGGACGAAGTGAAGCGAGGGGTTCAGAACTGCCCCCTGCCCTCACCCCACCCCAGCTTACCTTCAGCCGGGCCACCCATGCCAAACCTTCACCCGCACCACACTCCATGGCAACCGCGTGGCTTCACTAACCTGCTTTCTAGCTCCATTCTCTGCGGCTGCCTTCAGGGCAACAAAAGTTTGTAGGACTAAAAAATAAATAAAAAAAGCTCAATCAGACCTTCCAACTTCGGATGGGAAAAAAAAAAAAGATCTTGCAAAGTTGGAAGGTCTGACTGAACTTTTTAGCTCCGCAAACTTCTTTTGTTGCCCTGCATGCAGCAGAAACGGCAGCCCTGTTTCACCACCTGCGTTGCCCCGTGTCTCCCTTCAAGAAGGAACATGACTCCAGGAGGAGAAATGGCAGAAAACAGGGCTGCCGTTTCCAGAAGGGAGAAGGGAGATGCAGAGTGATGCAGGTGAGAAAGTGGGAACCAGCAATCACTGCACGGTAAAAGGAAGGAAGGAAAGCAGAGAGAAGAGAGAGAGTGAACCTATCAAACCTCTGTGTGCATGTGTGTGGGGGGGAGTGTGTGTGTGAGAGAGAGGGAGGGAGAGGGAGAGGGAGGGAGGGAGGGAGGGAGAGGAAGAGGAAACATACCACCAGTAGCCCTGGTATAACTCTCCGAGGTTGGATTGGATTTCTCTCTTTCTCCCTTCCTCTCTCTCTCATACATACACAACACAAATATAAACACAGGTTGGATCGGATTGCTCTCTTGCTCTTTCTTTCTTTCTCTGTCTGTCTCTCTCTCTCTGTGTCTCTCTCTCTCTCTCTCTCTCTCTCGTGGCGGCAGCAGTGATGGTGGGGTATGAAGCCAAGTGATGCCGAAAGCAGCTGAAAGTGTGGCGTTGAAGTTTTGAGTGCTAGGCAGGACCTCTCCCCACAGAAACTTCTTCCCTGCTTCCCTTCCAGAGCAAATTGCCTTTGTGTAGACAAGCCCTGGAAGACTGTGGGAAGCAAGTGCTTAGAAGCAACGCGCAGCCTCTCCCAGTATCAAAAATTGCAGGCAATGCTGTCCCTTTCAAACAAATCTCCAGGGCTTAAACACCACACTTTCAGCTGATTTCGGCACCGCTCCGTTTCCCATCACAACCCTTCCAGGCTGGCTATGTGGGCGGGATTGCCTTCTGCCTTCCCTGCCTCTGTGGTCTGCGGCCACACCATGAATGGGGATTGACCATCCCCCAAGCCCTGCCACTGTCAAAGTAGAACCTGGGTGCTCTCCTGCAATAGACAGGTGAAAAGCGGAGCAAGGAAGGGAGGAGAAGGAGACCAGGGAGAAGAAAGAGGGAAGCAGCCAGGCACCAAAGCATTGCCACTGCCACCAGAGGGTGTGGGGGAGAGAGAGAGAGAGATCTGACCCAACCTCAGAGTTATACTAGAGCTTGTGGAGGTGTGCTCTCATTCTCTTGCCCATATACTCTCACTCTCTCATCACACCTCATGGCAGTGGAATCAGCCATCCACTCCATGGCACCCTGCGGCTGATCTGAGGCGCACAGGCCGGGGATGCCCTGTGGACACCTGCCTTCTTCTAACTGCTGCAGTCGGCCTCCATGCAATTGTTGCCTCCTGTGAGTGGGGCGCCTGGCTGGATCTTGTGATGAAAAAAAAACAAGACATCCCTCCAAATAAGCACAAATGCTTATTTTGGGGCCCAAAAGAAAATAAGACCAGGTCTTATTTTCGGGAAAACATGATAACATTTAGATAGCAGGATTCATGCACAATGAGAGTATTGTAATCCTTAGCAAAGTGAAGAGCAAAAAGTATGAGAACAAACTCCATCTGATGGAAGCCTCTTAAATCTATACTTACTATTAAGATCAGAAAGTGCTTTCTTCTTGGTAGTGTTATACTGATTCACCAAATAGTCGATTTGCTAAAAAGAAAGCAACAAACATAAGATTAACAACATACCCATGTATACCAAGACAGTAATAGTCACATAACTTTAAGCACTGTTGTCATTTCTGGACACCTTGCAGCATCACAAAATCTCTTGAATTCTAGTTTTATGAGGTAGGTGATGCTTCAATACCCAGTCTACTTCACATCCTGATTGGGAATTTTTCTCCTAATCATGACACCTATATAAACTCTTAATATTAACTGCTGGTGAACTTGAGTGGAAGTTTGTGATTACACTCTTCTGTGTTTCCTGGAGGCGTCTGAAGAAAATGTATGATCAGACAGTTCTTCTACGGCGATCGGTATCCCCTCAAAAGTTTAGATGTCCATTTTTACTATGGCAAGATTCCCATACTTACTAGAAGAGTGTTAAAACAAAAATGCTGTAAAATATTGCAACTAATGGTGCACACGACAATCAACACAATCAATTGTTAAGTATTAGTTTTAATAATATTTTAAAATAATATTAATGATATTTTAATATCTATTAATAATATTTTAATATCTTTTAATATTATTTTAATATCTCATACTACAATGTCTATGTCAAATTGAATCTAGTCACGGAATCATTGCACGCCTACTTTCCTAACACAACATGAAGCCACCCAAAGGAAAATGGTACATTACCCCAGGCGTTCCATTCAGTAACATCTGAAGGTCTCTGAAATTATTGTTCATGAGTCCCCTGGCTCCTCGGACTTGGCTTGTGAGATGCTGGTTAGCCACGTAGGCAAAAAATACCCCAATACTAGGTAGCAAGAATACAGAAGAATGAATTATTCGTACTACCTATTGTTAGATATCTGACTCCATAGCACAGTAAAATTATCAGGGAACTATTTTCTGATATTGAAGTGGCCATACATGATGCTGTCCATTAATATTTGTTTTAGAGAACCAACTTAGTGTATGTAATACAGGTAGTCCTCGACTTATGTTTACAACTGAACCCAAAACCTCTGTTGCTGAGTGAGTCAGTTAAGTTAATTTTGCAATCTTTTTTGCCATTGTCATTAAGTAAATAGCTGCATGTTAAGTTACTAACTGGGTTGTTAAGGGAATTGTGTTGAAATATATATGGCAAGGTAAGAAAGCGAGAATAAAGTTAAAACTTTTGCAAGATGCTAGAATTAGAGGAGGATTTGGTTTGCCTAATTGGGAGTTGTACTACCAAGCTACAAATCTGATGTGGGTTAAGGAATGGATAACACTAAGAAATACTAGATTGTTGACATTAGAAGGAAATGATTTGTTGTTGGGGTGGCATGCCTTTTTATGGTATAAAGGAACTAAAACACAGGGGTATTTTAGAATACATTATATACGGGAGTCTCTGTGGTTAAACTGGGAGAAGTTTAAAAGACAATGTTATTTGAAAATTCTAATCTGGTTATCGACTATTGAAGCATTTTCTTATCCTATAATATACAAAAAGGAACAAGCAGTTAGATATGGTGAAATATTGAATGAAAAGGGTGAACTTAAATCTATGCAAAAACTAGAGGAACAAGGTATAAAGATGAATTGGTTTTCATATGCACAAATACATTCAAGGTATGATAAAGATTCTAAAACAGAAGGTTTCTATGATAAACTGACTGACTTAGATAAGATTTTGACAGGTACTGATGAAGAGGTGATTAAAAAATTGCATGGCTATTTATTAGAAATTAAACTAGAAGAAGAACAAGTTAAAGAAACTATGATTGCTTGGGGGAAGAATTTTGGATATGGGATCGATTTAGAGAAATGGCAAAAATTGTGGTCTCAAAATTATAAAATGACAATGTCAACAGCATATAAAGAAAATTTGTATAAGATGTTTTACAGGTGGCATTTCCCCCCGACAAGAATAGCAAGAATGTTCAAGAATAAATCCGAAAAATGTTGGAAATGTCATCAGACATGTGGCTCATATTACCATGTGGTGAACTTGCGCAGATGCTAAAAAATATTGGACTGAAATCCACATGTGGTTGGAAAAAATGACAAAAAAACAAATAGACTTGAAACCAGAGATATTTTTATTGGGAATTTTACCTGAAATATATAGTAAAGACTTGAAATACCTGATTGTAAATGTATTAACAGCGGGTAGGATTGTATTTGCTAAAAACTGGAAAAATGAGAAAATACCATCACAAGAGGAAATCATTAAGAAAATATTGGAATGTGCTGAAATGAGTAGATTGACATTTGAAATTAGAGAACAAGAGAATAAATAATTTTATAAGATTTGGGATCTTTTCTATCAATGGTTAGACAATAAAATACAGTACTGAAATATGTAGACTTTTAGAAAATAATAAAGATGTAAAGATGTACTTTTTTCTTATTATATCTACAAAATGATTTTAGGATAGATTTGGGGTGATAATATGAACTGTTATAAAATAAACTAAGTAAATTATGACTATCCTGCAAAACATGAATGAATAAAAGTATAGTCAAATGATTGATTAATAATGATACTAAGGTATTTAATTTTTGATTGACATTATGAGATCATATGCAATGTAATTGTAATTGAAGACTATGAAATGGAAGCACAAAACAATTTGTAAACCAACCGGCACACTGTATGTACACCTATGGAAGATAGCTTGATGTTTTTATGTTTTGTTTGTTTATGTTTGTTTTTAAAAACCAATAAAATTTATTAAAAAAAACAGTTCTGGCTTTCATTTACTTGGCTTTTAGTTACAAATATACTTTTTGCTAGAAATTGAATCCAGTCTTGCTTTCCTAGAGGACCAAGTTAGTGCAGGTCAGCTACAGAAACTCCCTGGACAAGTCTCTATTGGTCCAGCTTGCCTCAATAGGTTGCTGTTTTCTGGGATAAAATAAAATAAAATCCTTATGTGAGCTGCCTTAAGCTTTGGAGCAAAACACAAGGTATAAATCTAAATAACAACAATTCTTAATGGTTTGATGAATTTAACATGGACAATTCTTGGCAGTCCATTCAGCAATTTGTATTATAACAGGCCCATGATTTAAATGTCCATCTGTTTAGACTGATTGATGATAATTGTGCTCATTTTTCTAGGATTGTACAGATTAAAGGGCTATTCCTGAGATATATGAATGCAAAAGTCATAGCTAAATCAACCATGTCTTTCCATAGAAGATTTGGAAAGAAGCATCCTCTTTAATATGTTAGAGACATGTCCACCCACCACTAGTTGTGAATCTTTCACACAAATCAGAGGGCTACAATTGGGGAGGAGACTGGAGACTGTGCTAATATCTGTATATATCTTCATCTCTTCTATTAAATATTAAACTCAACACAAGGGCAAACGCCAGAAAGTAATGTCTTCACTACTTTGGATTCTGAAGGAAACTAATGAATATAATATAATGAGAATTATTTGTCTTCTACAGACCAATCAGCCTGATACTGAAGTCTTATTTTGTTCTTTGACAAAGTGTCCAAATTAGTAGACCACGAAAATGCAGTGGACATAGTATACTTGTATTTCAGTGAGGCATTTGGCAAAGCAGACTACAACCTACTTCTTGGTAAGCTAAAAAAATGTGAGATAGAAAGCATCATCATCAGATGGATCTGATGGCTGACATACTGCACTCAATTCCATTTTATGCCCAGTGTCTGGCTGACATACCACACTCAATTCCATTTTATACCGAGTACTCTTCAACATCTTCATAAATGATTTAGGTGGGGGAATAGAAGGGGAACTCATCAAAGTTGCAGATGACACTAAACTGAAAGGAACAGCCAGAAGATAGATTTAGTATCCATATGGATCTCAACAAACTTGAATATTGGGCTCTATTTAACAAAATGAAATTCAGTGTAGAGAAAAGTAAAGTTTTACACTTGGGCAAGAGAAATCAAATGTACAGGTACAGATTAGGTGAAGCCTGGCTCAATAGTAGTAACTATGAGAAGGATCTTGCAGTCCTAATGGACAATCACTTAAATATGAGCCAGCAGTGTGCATCAGCAGCAGCCAAAAAAGCCGACGCAATCCTAGGTTGCATTAACAGAGGGATAGAATGAAGATTATGTAAAGTATTACTACTGCTTTATAAAGCCTTAGGAAGACTACACTTAGAATACTGCATCCAGTTTTGATTATCAGATTATTAAAAAAAAGATGTTGAGACTCTGGAAAGAGTACAGAAAAGAGCAACAAGGATGATACGGGGCTGGAAGCTAAACATATGAAGAACAGTTGCAGAAATTGGATATGTCTAATCTTAGTGAAAAGAAAGAGTAGGGGTGACATGATAGCATTCTTCCAATATTTGGAGGGCTGCCACAAAGAAGAGGAGAGGTCAACCCATTTTCCAAAGCACTAGAAGGCAAGACAAGAAACAATGGATGGAAACTAATCAAGGAGAGAAGCAACCTAGAACTACGGAGAAATTTTTTGAAGTGAGAACAATTAACCAGTGGAACCGAAGTTGCCTTCAGAAGTTGTGGGTGCCCCATCACTGGAGGTTTTTAAGAGACTGAACAGCTACTTGTCTTGAATGGTACAGAGTCTCCTGTTTGAGCAATTGTTTGGACTAGAAGACCTGCAAGGTCCCTTCCAACTCTGTTATCCTGTTTGTTTCTATTCTCCAAAGCATCTGAAGGCAGGATAAGAAGCAACAGATGGAAACTAATCAAGGAAAGAAGCAACCTAGAACTAAGGAGAAATTTCCTGACAGTGAGAACAATTAACCTGTAGTTATTTGCCTCCAGAAATTGTGGGTATCACTGGAAGTTTTTAAGAAGCGACTGCACAACCATTTGTCTGCAATGGTATAGGATCTCCTGCTTGGGGGAAATGGGGGGCAGTTGCAATAGAAGACTTCCAAGGTCCCTTCCAACTGTATTGTTCTATGTTCTTAACAAGAAATCAGTACATAGTTTCATTTGCTCGGACTGCTGCAGGCCTGTCTTCTCCAGCAAAGTTATCAAGATGTTTCTTTGAGGATGTCTTAGGGGTTTTTTTTTTGCATTGGCTTGGAACAGGAGATAAATATATGTGTGTTTTACCACAAAATAAATTTCAGAAGAGCTCAAGAGAAAATGGCTTATAATTTTAGATTTCTGCCTTTCCAAAGGGGATTGAATCCAACTTTTTAAAAAAAATTGAAATTTTTAATCTCTATCATGAAGACAATTTCTGATATAATGAAAATAAAATTAGAAGTCTCTAAACACATGGGTATAATTCAATTAAGAAATAATAGACATATTTAGTTCTTTGGCAGTCACCCCAAATTTACTCTGTGTTTAGCTTACCTGCTTATCAATGTAACTACCAAGAGGAGGCTAGCAAAACAGCCTCTCCGACAGTTGGCATTCTTTTTCTGTCTCTGGTGCATTTCCCCACCACAATTGTCACAACACCGGCACAGGCAGAAACAGAGACCAATCAATGGAAGCAACAGGACAAATAAGATTCCCAGGGCAGCTGAGATTATGAAGCCGATTTCATAGTAAACTGCCTGCAGTTTAGAAAAAAGCAACACGTGTTACAACTTGAAAGTCAGATTGGTGATGCTGAATGCAACAGCTGTTGGGCATTTTCAACGTGATGGCCCTACGGAAGGGCTTGTTGGGAACTATCATCCATCAGATGACACCCTCTCTTGAGCTCCAGGCAGGAGAGATAGAAGGTGCTACTAGCTCCTCTTTCCTATGGCAGCAACAGGACAAATAGGAGCACACAGATATATCAGGGCAAGAGAGCAACTATCAGCTCAACTCAAAAGCACATTTGAAACTAGGGCAACTGAATCCCTAATAAATTCACCATTTTCCAAAAGTGTCACTTCAGCAGCATCAATGCAGGAGTGAGAGGATTCCAGTTAAATAGATCACTCTTAGGCCACCTCTGACCTGAGCAAGTCACTCTGGATCTTTTAGGGAAAGATAGGGAAAGGAAATATTTGAACCTTCCTGAGACTTCAAGAGAACCATCATAAAGTAAATGCTGTACATAGTACAGTTCAGATCCATGAAAAAGGATTCCAAGCAAAGCAAAAAGTGCTTCCATAAGATCTCAGAACACTAAGTTCAAGCATTGCAAGCTTCAACTGAGAAGCAACTCAGTTAAAGGAAAGTGGATTTCCTGTAGGGATGTCATTCATGGGCCTGCGTGAAATGAGCTTGTCCCATAAGGGATAATATACATTGGTGTGCTCCAAACCACCTGACATCTTGTTGTAATTTATAATTCATTCTCCTGTGATCTATTGTATTTTTGTGTTGGAGCCACATTTTTGTGAGTGGGTAGCTATAGAAATCTATGAATGAATGAATGAATGAATGAATGAATGAATGAATGAATGAATGGCTTTCTTGGTCTCACCTTCTATTATGATGCTTTTTCAGTATTTCCGACTCTAGCCTACAGAGCTAGTGTGGGAAAAATTGGAACTTTGTCATCGCCAATTGAAGGATTAATCAAATCTGATCTTGCTTAGCATTTTTTTAAATCTGTCAATACTGTGATCAACTGGTAGCTTTCAAAAGGGGAACCGATAAACCACGGAGAATGGCGCTTGCTAGTAGCTATTAGCTCCAGCAGAGAGAGAAACAGGCTGAGAGGCAGAATTTCTTGGAGTTAAAGTTCACAAGTTTTAAAACTGCCAAGTTTGGAGGCCCCTGTCCTAGTCCAGAGGTGACAAACTGGTGGCCCGCAGAAGTGTCACGCACAGGCCATGCCCACCACAGCTCCGTGAAAAGAAAAAATGTGAAACGTCAAGTGATGGCAACATGACATCGTGAGTTTGATACCCATGTCCTAGACCAAGGATCTTCAAACCTGGCAAATTTAAGACTTGTGGACTCCCAGAATTCCTAAGCTAACATGACTGGAGGAGGAATTCTGGGAGTTGAAGTCCACAAGTCTTAAAGTTGTCAAGTTTGAAGACCCCTGTCCTAGACTAACCAAAGCATGAAAGGAGTGTCACAAATTTTCCCAAGCCTCTTTTATGTCATTACACTCCAGTGAAACCATATGAAAGATTCCAGTTCCTCAAAGAAAACAGCTTCCAGCATAAACAACAGCAATATGCAGTAATTAATATCCGTACCCTGATTTTAGTTTTGGGTATAATTTGGAATTTTGTTAGATATAAATACAAATATTGTAAATACAATTTTCTTAAAATGAGACAGAAGTATTTTATAAATGAAATCAACAATGTAAAGAACACAATTATATTTGCTTAAAAAAGGATGTTGAAAAGAACTCTGTTGGATGAGGTTAAGAATCAATTCATGGTATTTTAGAAGCAGTATGAGATAACAAAAAGTTTTACCTGAAGAGTCAATACAACATTTTCAGGCTGTGGAAATCAGAGGAAAATGATGCACAGAGCAGCAGGAATAAAAGGAAAGCAGGTGAGCAATAAATCAAGCACTCACATAATTTATGCAGCCACCAATTCAAGTGAAAACAGCAAGGAATAATTAAATGAATCAAGTATTTACAAAGCAAACGTGAATGCAAATGATGAAGTGAAATATCTTTGGTTATTAACATTTAACTGAAGTTTAATTTGTCCTGGCCCCACTAAGAGAACTAGCTGTCTCTTGGTGCAGACTGCATTTTTAAAAATAAAGTATTGTTTTATTTCAAATTGAATATTTCAACAGAATGAATTATCATTAACATATAAATTATTGTACTTTTTTTAGCTTTGGGGGCAGAAGTACATCATATTTCATTCCTTTTTTTATCATCCTATAGAAATAAAAACACTATTGTACTTGGTTTAAATGTTTTTTCTAAATGTACTTTATCTAGGGCAGTTTTTCTCAACTTTAAAATGTATGAATTTCAGTGGTATGCTGGCTGGAGAATTCTGATAGTTGGGAATCCATCTTAGTGTGGCCAAGGCTGAGAAACATTGATACAGGGAGTTAAATTCCCAGGGGTATATCACAGTGGTGGGATTCAAAAATTCTTACTACCTGTTCTGTGGGAGTGGCTTGGTGGGCATGGCAGGGGAAAGATACTGTAAAATCTCCAGTCAGAGATGGTATTTGCCAGTTCTCTGACCTACTCAAAATATAATTGGTTACCTGACAAAGTCTCTAATTCTTTAACAAAAATAATCTATAAAAAGCAGTTATTTGTCATTATTTAGATAATTAGTTAAACAGACACAATACAGAGTATTAATTCAGACATTCCAAATTTCCTTTATTTAAAACATGCCTTTTTTACTGACTTATAAAATGCACTTTATTTTTTTCCTGGTATGTTGGGGCCAAGATTAAAAGTCCTTCACAAATACTTGATATTGATTTGGTGAAAGTAGTACTCTCTGGTTTCCTCAAGCCCGTGAACAAAGTTGGAAATATCTGAACATTTTTCAAGGAGGGAGCAAACTGGGGTTTGCAAACTTTTGAGTTAGAAACAGTAATTTTAACTACCGTACTCTGTAAGTGTTTCAAGCAAAAAACAGCAGTTTTTAAGATCAAAAGAGAGATTCTTTTGAAAGACCAGGTTATTCTGTCCTTAAAACACTACTGGGAAGGTCAAAATATTTTGGCATTGAACGTTTTGAACTGTTCCAATTCAAAAAAACTTCTTACCACTCCACTACTCAGTTATATCCCTGGATGTAAACAGAATTGGCCTGGAGAAGAACTCATCAGAATAAATCCCTATTTATACATCAGTTGCTATCACATCTCTCTTCAAAGAAACTTTCCATAAAAACATGGTAACAGAGGCTTTCAAATTATGGGGATGGGGCTGATAGTGAACCTTTCTCCATTTATATAATGAGCAAAGGATGCAGCAACATTTATGTGCCTAAAGATGGAGGGCCGCCACACCAATGCCAGCTTTTACAGAGAAGTATCTCTAATACTATGGAAAACTAAGGAGACCCTTACTGGTGACTCAAGCATAGGCCTTCCTAATCAGTTGTCTGACTTTCAAAAATAGTTCAAAAATACGTAAAAACATAAAAATATAGGGAAAGGGGAAATAAACATTGCAGTCATAGTTTTTAAAACAATTTAAACTCTGCTTTTTAAATGTATGAGGTACAATCACGAGATACAAGGTTATCATTTATGATGAACAGAAGTTTCATCTCACAATGAAACTGTCACCATTTTTTCTGTTGGCAACTATAAAACGGGCATAGAAATGTTTTATGAGTTGACAGAAACTATGGCTTTGTGCGGTGGATTGATATCCTCTAAGTCCTCAGTCTAATTCCTCTGTCCTTTTTACGCATTCAAAGGGCAGTGTCTTTCAGTCATCTTCAAAATCCTCTAAAGAATTGTGTTATCTCCATTATTGCAGAGAAGACAACTAATAGTTTAGAAAAAGGGCCACACACAACCTCCATTGGACTATCTCTACCAGTTCACAAACCTTCATCAAAAAGCAGAAGGTTGCAGGAGAAAAATTTTTTAACTTCCACATCAAGAAGATTCAGGAAAGACCCATTCAGTTCCCATAATTCATTCTTACCCATGATGCATTGACAACTGAGAAGCAAACCCCTTCTTTTTTGTTTCATCCTCTTCTCCCACAAAATTAATCTTTTAAACACAGAGAAATATGTGCCTGAATCTGGCACAAAATAATAAACACTTTATACAAACTAAAGCCACACAGTTTTAATAATGTAGAAATAACATAGAATAGATAAAAGATACTGTATAAGTAATTGGCACTTATTTTAAGCTAAGAGCCTATCAAGAGACATCACGAGAAAAAAGATCAATTTCCCATATATTCCAGTTCATGCTGGTAACAGGGTTATTTTAAAGTGGTCAAAAAGGAAAAGCCTGAAAATCACTGGGATTTTCACAAATAAAACCTATTTTTGTAGTTGTCCAAGGTGTTTTTTATTTTATTTATTTATTTATTTATTATTTTGATTTGTCAACCGCTTACAAGAAACTGATCTGCTTAAAAGAAACACTATGCAAAAAAATGTTTTCATTTTATAGATTTTTAAAATCTCATTAATCTTTTAGAGATATAATCTCTAAAATATTTTAGAAATATAATTCAAAATATTGAATTATATAGAAATTATGTGGGCACAAAGCAAAAAGAAACAGCAGGCAGATCTTCACCTGTAGAATCTGGAAAAGTAATCAGGAAATGTGGGCAGAGTTAACATAACAGTATTTAGCTTGCAAAGAAAATCTCAAATGTATTACATGAAAAGGTAAATAAAGCAATAAAGTTACCTTTTGATAATCACCAGACTTATTTCCAAATGTCTGCAGTGCTACCTTTTTGATAAGATCTGCAAAAAAGCAAGATTTCCAGCTTTTAAAGATAATAAAGAGAATTTTAAAAATCTTTTAAACACCATTTATACCCAATAATCATAGGGTATTCAATGGAGAAATGATAGGGCCCTCTTTATTGCTTCAACTATCCCATAAGCAGTTCTATTGACAGAGGCCTTTAGGATTTTTACAATTTAAAAAAAATACTTTTTAGAAGTTCCACATAAGTCATTTTATTAAAATTTCCCATAGCTATTGGTCCCAAGACTAATCAGGTCCTGAAACAAAGAAGACAAATGTACAATAGAAAAGACACACTGCAACGGCCAAGTGCCAAAACAGGGACTGAAGCCCTAAAACAGGCCAAGAAAATGAAGGATCTCTATCTCTTCACAAGATGAGTACAGTATGCACATGCCTAGTGCCTATAAAGACCCGGCGCAGGGGGGAGGGGAATAGGCAGAGCAAATATTGCAGAGCCTCTGCGGTCATTTGTAAGAGCAAACAACTGCCGTGGTACATTCATAGTTTTGGGATTCGTTCACAAATATTAGGGGGCGCTTATCACATAACTTCAAACATTCGCTAAGGGAGTGTGTTCCCCTCGCATACCTGATGCACCTTGGTCCTGCCACTGGCTGCCACTGTTGCCGCTCAGCAGATCCACCCAGCCCAGGCCACGCAAGCAACATCAAGATGGCCACGCCCCCAGGCTATGCCCAGTCGACCATGATCATCTCAACCATGCCCCCCCCCAACTCCCAATCCAGTCACCTGAGGACAACCACAATGCTGATACAGCCCGCAATGAAATCAAGTTTGACATCCCAATCTAAACAAAAGGAGATTGTTATCAGCACTGTGGAGCTCATCTCTATAACATTAGCACATCCATGAACACACAGCATAATTCTACATAATATGCCAGAAGTGGTTAATTTAATTCAAATGGAAAGTGTTGCCCGTAAACAGATTCTTCCAAAGCTGATTCTGCAAGAAAGAAACAAGAACAGGGAGTCCTCAAGTTACGAATGTAATGGGGATTGTGTATTCCATTTTTAACCCAAGAATTCGTGGGAGTGAATCTCGAACCTTGAATGCAATCACTCCCTCCTTTGGCCCATGCATTTGCTAATCAAATGTGTGATTCATTAAGTGTGGGGTACGTGAGGTATTTCAGTTTGGAGAATGCCATGAGGGTTTTAGTGATGGAAAGCAGGTTGGGTAGGAGGAAAGCAATTTTGGGGAGCATGAGATATTTCAGTGGGTCGGTTTGCTTCTCCAGAGCTTTGTTTCAGGCTGCAAAGTGCCAGACGAGACCTGTACACACCAAAATGGAGCTGCAGAGCTCCGTTTTGGGCTGAAAAGGCTTTTTGCAAAGATGGCAAAAGGTTTTGGAAATGAAGGGAAAGCTTTGATGTTTCAGGTTTTCCCTCCATTTGCAAAGCCTTTTGCTTCAGATCTCGTCCAGGCCTCCATTTACAGAGAACGGAGGCCTAAAATACTGTGAGACCACGAGAAATCAATAACGTGAGATCTTGTGCTACTGATCTCACGCAATCTTGCAGTTCTTTAGGCCTCCATTCTCTGCTTAAAACCAAAGAGGTGAACGAGGTAAAAGGAATGATTTTTAGCACCTTCAAAATACTGCAAAGTACTCATTTTTCATCCATATCCAAAATTTAACAGAATAACCGAGTTGGAAGGAACCTTGGAGGTCTTCTTGTCCAACACCCTGCTTAAGAAGAGACAATATACCATTCCAGAGAAGTGGCTGTCCAGTTTTTTCTTAAAAGCCTCCAGTGATGGAGCAACAGTGATGCTGTCTATATACTACATATTTTTAGCTTACCAAGGTGATGGTCAACTTTGTTAAATGCCTTACTGAAATCCAAGTATATTATATCCACTGCATTTCACTGGTCCACTAATTTAGTCCACTAAGGAATGAAATAAGAATTGCCAATTAAAAAGCTGATGTAGATCAAAAGAAAAGACAGGCCCTTGAGATTTCCAAAGTAGCTTCAAGCTACATTTCCAAGTTCACAATTTATAACATTTGTGACATAAGCAGAAGTATGAAAATGATGGTGCTATCATAGACTATAAATAGTTGATTTCAAACATTTCCTATGCTTCTGATAAATGAAATTAGTTCTGATACTGTGGTTAATATTTCATCTCAGTCCTGTAACTTAGCTCCCAGAAGCAAAACATCCCTAGAATTTAGCTAGAGTGTATTCAATCACCTTTCCTTTACAAGTAATTAAGAGGAATGCAGCAAAATAATTATATCCTTATTCCCTATGATTAAAACCACTTATTTGTTTACTTATTATTGAAAGTTATATCTCAACTTTTTGTTCATTCCAGCCCTCAGGTGATCTACAAAAAAAATTACAGGGTACAAGAGCATCAGAATATAGTTAAAATGTAAACAAAAATAAACTCTGTTATTGACATAATTAACAGTCCATTTTCTAAATACTAGGAGCCTGGGAGCTAAATCCATCCCCCTCCACTGATTGGGAGCTATTCAGGAGAAATCTTGTTACCCGTCCCTTTTTTGGCAGTGGTGGGTGCTTCCAAATCTGTCACATGTCCAAATAATGCTGATCTGAGTAGCTGAGTAGTTCCACAATGAGAGAAATACTGCAGTCCAGCTGAAGGCAGGACGCTCAATGTCCACCCCTTGTGTCTGGTAAGCCTTCCAGAATTTTTTCCTTACCAACAGTATCTTCCTATTATCTGGATTTATTGTCATCTGCCTTCATCCAATCTATTACAATGATAAGATCGCCTTCAAGGATTGCTTCCTTGGAGTTTGCAGGTAGGGAATATGGAGCTGAGAATCGTCACCAAATTAGTGATCCCCATTCCACAGTTATAAATGAATTCTTCCAAAGTTTGAACAGCCTATTAAAAAAAGTCAAAATCCTGTGGAACTGTGGCTCCCACAGTTCTACCTTAGACTTAGCATAATGTATGAATGTATACTAATTGGCACATATTAAAATGAAATTTTGTTGCATACAGCTCTCAGAGAGTCTCCACCTCCAATATGCACTACATAAATGTGACAAAATAAATATAAAATTATGCATATACCCACATATATGACAGAGAAACAAGAGTCTAGTTTGGGTGTATACATGTACATGGTGAGAAAATGGAATCTTACGAGTTTACCAAACGGATGGTATAAAGAACAAAGCTGATACAAAATCTGGTAGTCCTGCTGGAAATATTTCAAAATCTCCTCCCAGAGGGGAGCAACAGAAACAGACTGTGAAGTGGGGGGGGCGGGTCTCTAACAATGCTTTGAGCACAAAGCACTTATAAGCAGTATCCTGAATTACAGGAAGCGATCTTCCTAAATCTTCTCGGCTGTCCTTACCATTCTCTGTATGGACTTTCTCTCTGAGGCACTGCAGCCACCAAACCAAACATTGATGCAGTTTGTTAAAATGATGTACATTCTTGGCACATCCTAACAGAGAGGACCAGAACCACTGCAAAACAGAGTTCCAATGCCTAACTCTTCCAAATGGCCAGGAATGATGCCATTGCTAATGGTATCAAAAGAAACCTAGAGATCTAAAATAAATAGTAGAGTTGTTGGCTCCCATTCTAGTTTCTGGCTAGATCATCTACCAAGGTATCCATAGTAGCCTAAATGCCATTTCTTGGAGGAAGCCCTGACTGAAATGGAGCCGCAAATTCAGTTTCATCCAAATATTTCTGAAGCTTCTCAATCATGCCACCCAGAATGGACTATTGGGATTGATGATCGCTGTAATCAGTAAGTTCTGCTGAGTCAGGCTTTTTCAATGGAATTAGTATGACTGCCCACTTCAAGGAAGCAGAAGGCATAAGCCTACACTCAGCGAAGCACTTTGATCGTCTCCCCTAACCATGAGCAGCTGGGGAAGTTAGATAACATGGAGCGGAAGGCAATAGTAAAAACAGAAGTGTGAAATGGCCTGTACAAAGAGGTTTTTTTAAAAAAAAAGTTTTGGGGGGGGGGGATTTCATAGTGGAGTTTGAACCTCTTCTCTCCTGAGCTACTTCTAGAATAGTTACAAGCTGTCTTAAATGGTTTCTCTCAGAAATCCATTTACAATATATTTGTATAAGCAAAATCAAAAGGGGATCACGTTGCCTTGAGTGGTCAGATATATTTTAAAGCGGCCAGGTAACTAAATTTCCTGTATTCTATTGCTGGTGAAGATGCATAAGCTGTTTGCCATGACTAATACTTATCCAAGACTTTGACCCAGCATTTATCACAGAGCTAAAAGATTATCTTCCAAAGCTTATTTATAGGCCTAAGTGCATTAATGTTTTTCTCAGTCTCTTGCTGTTTTTAATGATACCACTGCCATCTGTTTAATTATACCTGCCCCTCACAGGGCTATATCAGGTCTCTGCCATATTAATCTTTGCAATAATGACAAATATCTGTAGCTCGGGTGTAGGATGAGGGTGAAGGTTCATTCTCCAAGCTTGTGGGTTGATTTCCGAATGTTTTGCTACCAGGTTAGGTAACATCTTCAGCAGAATTTAGGCGATGTCAGTGTCGGTGTTATTCTGTTTATAAGGGCTTCAGGTGTGGGTGTGTCAACTGAGAGTCTTGTGACCAGTGGTGGGATTCAATTTTTTTTACTACCGGTTCTGTGGGCATGGCTTGGTGGGCGTGGCAGGGGAAGGATACTGTAAAATCTCCAGTCAGAGGTGGTATTTGCCGGTTCTCCGAACTACTCAAAATTTCCGCTACTGGTTCTCCAGAACTGGTCAGAACCTGCTGAAGACCACCTCTACTTGTGACTTGTCTTGTCATAGGGAAGTTACATCAGGTCAGGGTCGTTGAGAGGTGAACTGTCGGTGTGGGAGAGTTGTGTGAATTGGTTGAGGTTGATGCTGTCTCTGGTTGGCTGTGTGATTGATTTGGATTCTGAGGCGTTTGTAGGGTGGCTGTAGGTCAATGTGTCTGCTGATGGACATAGTGTGTCCAGAATTACTTTGAAGTGCCAGGCTTCGATGAACTCACAAGTGTGGCGAGTGACCGATGATTTTTGTGTTGCTCCAATCAAACTGTTGCTGTTTGGAATTGGTGTGGTTAGAGATTAAGGATTTGGGGATTGTGGCATTTGACTGCCAGCCAGTGTTTATGGATTTTTAATTGACATGTTTGTCCCATGTACAATTGGTTGCAATGGTTACAGTTGATTTTGTAGATTATATTGTTTCTTTCATCCTTCTGTATCTTGTCTTTGGTTCTGGATAATTCCTGGCAATGTGGTTATGGGTTTGTGGGCTATTGCTATTCCTAGGGGTTGGAGATTCTGGCTGTCATTTTTGACACCCCTTTTGACTATTGTAAAGTTAGTTTTTACATGGTGGTTGGCTGTGTGATGATTTGGGTGCTGTGTGTCAGAATGAAGTTTTTTCGATTGCCGTTATGGAGAAAGACATCAAGCAGCCATTTCTCTTCTGCTTTTCTTAGTGTGGTGCTGCAGAGTGTCCTGGCCCTTCTGAAGAGGGTCTGGATATAGTTTATTTTGTGTGTGGTAGGGTAGTTGCTTGAGAAGCTGAGGATCTGATCTGTGTGTGCAGTGGAGGCAGATTTCCAGTTCTCCATATCTAGTTTCCTTATGTTGATGTTGAGGAATGGGCTTCTGTTGTCTTCACGTGTGAATTTGACCCCAGGGAATACATTATTGAGTAGGTAGTATGCTTCTTCAATTTGGGAGTGTTCGATGATGACGAAGGTGTCATCGACATAGGGTGTCCAAAGTTTTGTTTGGATGGTGGGTAGAGCTATGGATTTGAGACGTTGCATGACTGCCAGAAATTATCCAGAACCAAAGAAAAGATACAGAAGGATGAAAGAAACAATGTAATCTACAAAATTAATGGTAATCATTGCAACCAATTCTACATGGCCCCTGCCCAGGCCACCACAGGTGCCCCTGGCATGAGTGATGTCAAACTGGCCGCCCCCATCCTGGTCACCCCCACCCACCCACGCCCAAGGTCAAACACAACCCTGATGCAGTCCTCAATGAACTTGAGTTTTTGACACCCCTGTTCTAGAGAGAGAAAACAGGGCATTTAACAATAAATCAGGAGATTGTGAGATGTTGTTTTGAACCACTTGTGAAATTGGCTGTTTCTCTCTCTCATTAATTATTTAAAAACACAGCACAAAATGGCTTTACAGATTACAAAAAATTCCCTGTCAGGTTTTCATCAATTCCAAGATCTTTGTTATTATAAAGCATTAATTATAGATATTTCTAATTCAAACCATCGATTGTTTTTTGATAAAGATCATGAGTATAAAGAAGCAGGCACTTTTAAAATCACATTTATCAAATCTTACCATACCTCAAAAAGGAATAGGATCTGGCTGTCATGTTCAAAGGCATAACAAATAGGTTATTTTTTTCTTGTCACTAATACCAATAAAAGCTTTTATCAAATTTTTGATTATTATCTTTCCAGGTGCCACCATATAATTCAACAGCTCTTCACACTTTACTTTTTGGAAATACTAAGCTCCATCAATTTCTAACCCTTGGATGTACTGACTGCAGATGAAATATTTGTTTATTTCTCATTGCCTCCTTTGACCTTGAATAGGATATTTAGTTGTTTTTAGCTAGAAAACAATCTGCTCAAACCTTTTGCATTAGAAGCAGGTCAAACCAAAACATTTCACATCAAAATAAAGCACACTATGATCTAGATGTTTGTGGCAACTATCCTAAATTAAACAAAGCTGCACAATATATTTAAAAATTAAATATAAAAATTAACTGATGCAACAATCATTCAGCCTGAAGGCAAAATGCCTCTTTTACACTGTTAACTCATCTTGGTAGACACAGACCGACCGACCGACACAGACAGACACACACACTTCTATATCTATATCTGTATCTATCTATATCTAATCTCTCTCTGTCTGACTATCTATCTATCTATCTATCTATCTATCTATCACAGTATATAATTTATTATAACCTAGTCATTTTATTTGGCAAGGAGGGGAACAAGTTTGTTGCAAAGCAAAGCTGTAGCATGTCCCCAATGAATGGCTGTGGTCCTTGGCAGCCACCAAAACATTCTTGGATAATAAAGTTGGCAAGCATCTTTATAAAGAACGAATTCTTTGATTGGGTGTGACTCCATCAACCTATAATACACAAAAGTAAAACAGAAAGACATACAACATTACAACCTGTGGCAAAAAAACAATTTGAGAATGATAGAGACAAGGAGCAGCTAGGTCAGATTTCTTTCCAGTAAAGAATATATGTAGCTCAGGGTGGAACTACTGGTGTTCTCTGAATTTGTTTTTCTCCAGATGTTTAATTACCAATTATGATATCACCTAATCTGGTAATGAAAACAACCAAGCTCAGAGAGAAACCAACAATTTTCCTTTCACTCAATATATGTCTTGGGATTTAAAGTGCCCATCACGGCATCCATTTTGTGAATAAACAAGAATAAAGCACACAACAGTCTTAAAATTTCCAGTAGAAATCACCAGCCCCCAAAGGTCCCCCTTCCTGATTTACAAATGCACAATACCTGAACATTCCTGAATACAAAAAAGCTGTCTAAAGGTATTTGAATGGAGACAGGTGGCACATGTAACTCGCATGATTCTAACATGTTTCTTTCCAAGAATATCTCAAATATGGAAAACTGATATATAAAGAGAAAGCTCAGATAGTGTTCTTCTCCTTGCCATGATAGTTTTTCTGCATCCTGAGGATTTTCAACGATTTTCATTTTGTGAAAATGAATGCATTTTGAGAATGCCGATATGTCTGTTGCATCAAGCAAATTAGATAATAGCTACTTGAAGCTGATTAGCCATTAATGTCCTTGAAATATCTTAATTTTGTAGTGATGGCTTTCAGACATAAGGATTAGACAGAGGGAAAACTCTGTCTTCAAATGAATATTTGACTTTCCTGGGTAGCCAAACGATCCTTAGCATTTCCCCATTTTATTGCTAAAGGCACCGAAATAAGCAAGATAAATGCTTCCCCCTTAATTTTAAAGAACAGATGGAACAAAAACTCCTGAAAAATTATCTGCATTCTCCACAAAACATGCCTAACTCTACTTAAATGTTTACATCCTCATTAACCTGCCTTATTATGACTCACTTGAGCTTGTCTTCCAGGTCACCATCTGGTGAGGATTTGTAACAGATTAAGAAAAGAGTTCAGCCAAGGTGTTCTCTCATGGCTGACCTGATCCACTTTCTAATATCTTAGAGTTCTTTTCCTCAGAATGATCAGCATGTTTCCTTTTTAAAAGAGCCCAAAAAACAGATACTCTAGATCCTTCATCTGACTGAGGTGATCAACCAAGTTTGGTTGCCTGCTCTAGGGCAACTGCAATTACTGAAAAATCTAATTAGCCTGTAAATTTAGAGAACATTGTAAGACAGTTGTATTTTATTTATTTATTTTTGCAATAGGAGATACATTAAAAGAGCCTTCATTTTTTTCTTTCTTCCTAGCATTTTGTTCACCTTGACAGTCTGTTTCTTTTGCACTGCGTTCTCGTAGCTAGATAAGATGATTTGCACCCAGAGAGACCTGAAATTTGGCAATCACTGTTGAATTTTGGCCTTATAGTCTAGAAGGCTGCCTGGTCCACAGGTATTTATCCTTGCCCAAATTTCTAGTGGTCACTGATGATATTGCACTTTTCATTACCTTCATTTGTGCCTCCAACCAATGTCTGGAACATTATGAAATGACTATTACTGTAAGGCTCTGCTTTGCCTCCTAACTCAAGAAAGTGAAAACTCTTGAACCTGGTTATTTCAAAAGGAACCTTTTATTGAGCAGAAGTGAAAGCGGGACAATCAAAGTAGAATCTGAATTCTCTCAAGCAATACAGTTAAAGTTAAGGCAACAGAATTCCCTCCCTCCAGTTAGATATGGATTCTGTCAACTCGTAAAGCATTCCTAGACTCCTTTCAAGTTGCCATAAAGAAGGGGGAGGGAACCAGAAGGACATTCCATGGTGTAACCCAGGTTACCAATCCAGTTGGAAGGGTGTGATCTCCAAAGTCCTCTATGAAATTAGATAAGAAAGTTGGAAATATAATTATGACTGTGTATAAATGTTGTAACCTGGAATCACACTGTTCACTTGAAGAGATGTGTAAAAAGTTTTTTTTAAAAAACCTGCCCCCTCAACCCTGAGTCATGGCTATGTTTCAGTACCATCAGTCTTAGGTGGGTACATAAATCTTGGTTCCTTTCCAAGCCAATACTTCATTCATTGTCAAATCGGGTTGATGTTCCACAAACCATGGATTGGTTAAAAGTGCTTCTTTCAACTCAGTTGTCAGTTTGTCTTCCCCTGCTTCCTCTATCTCAGGCACCACCAACTTCACTTTAACTGTAAAGCGGGGAATGGCAGCACTCACCATGGGGGTATTCTTCTTCATCTACCTTTTCGGGGATTTCTTTGGCCGGAGATTCCTCATTCTCTTCTGTGGGGAGGAGACCCTCTACAGTGTGTCTAGCAAACCGGCTAGTGTCTGGAGGCTTTCGTGGAATTCTTCAGTCCCTCGCAGCCGTACTAGGCCTCGGTTGTGGAACAGGTGCAGGTGCCCTATGACCAGCCTGGTCACATCAACAGCACTTTATAATCCTTATGAGTTGGGTAGGAGCAGCTTCAGGTTTAGTCAGAGGCCATCTGGCCAAAGTTCTCCTAGGAGGGCCCTCAGAAGGGGGTTTTCAGTGTGGGTTGATTTCCCTGTCCAGCTTAAGGGACATGGCATACCAATCTTGTAGTTTCTCTGGTATTCCTCTGATGCTGCATGCTTTTTTTTTGACTTTTGGTTCAATAGTGTTCTTAAAATAGTGCAGAAGTATTCTGTCAGGCCAGTTTATGAGGTTGCTTGAGACCCTTCTAAAATCCCATACAAAGTCTTCACTCTCCCCTATTCTATGAGGGTTTTCAAACCTGGCCCTGAGCAGCTCAACAAATCCATCGGCATTTTGTAGTTCTGGGGCATCCTCATAGTATAATTGAACTACCCAATGAGAAACATCCCCCTCATTCATCCCATCTGTAATTGCGGAAACTAGGTCACGATCTGTTGCATAGTGGTTTCCAAATATTTATGTGACCAGATCCGGGTAAGAAAGTAAGGGAAGTTTTCATGCCGTCCATCAAAAGTTGCTTTGTAAGCCACTTGGTCTGGTCTCGGAGGGGGGATCACCATAGCAACTGTGAGCTGAGCTGGAATGTGTTGAGCTGGCTGCAGGAAAGCCCCCTGCAGTGGTATCCCAAGGGGCGGCTGAGGTGGGATTTGACGAGCAGTTGGGCATGCTGAAGGAAGGGGCCCTTCAGGGTTGCTCCGAGGAGTGGCTGGATTGGAACCTGCAGAATAGGTGCTATCTGCTGAATTCTTCTCCATGCTGGGAAAGGGTGGTGGTGGCCGCAGCCTGCTGCCTGCACTGATCCCCTTGCCCAGGAGGGATTGCTACTGCTCTTTGGGCCCAGGGTGCTCCCGAACTAGGTGGTGTAACTGGTGCTGGCATCCACTGGCATTGGATCCACCCCTGACCAGGATAGAATCCCCATCCTGGAGGAATACTCTCTACAGGGGGTAACCTTGCTGGCTGTGCAGGGGGAGAAATTGGGGGTTGTGACGTGCCCAATGTCGGCTGCATCTTCTGTCCCATCCTTTCTGCTTGGCCTTGCCGTGCTGGGCCGATCCTTAGGCCACCTTTGACTGATGCATGCTGGTTCCACTGTTAAGTCTTGGACTAGGGAAAGTGAACGTGAGCTGCGTTAGGACCCAGCTTGGCTGGAGAGGCTGTGGCTGTGAGACATAACTTTCCACCTTAAGTTGCTAGAATTGCTCTGGGATCCCTGCCAATGACTGGCTTCAGGATGAAGGCAACAGGTTCCAGTCTTGGGAGTTGTCTGATTCCAATGCCCTTAACACACCCCCCCCACACACACACACACTTCTCCACTCTGTCTCATGGGCCGTCCTCAGAGGGCTAGAATAGGAAAGGTGTTCAGGCAGCTCCTCCATGAATCCGTTCCCTTGGGCCGGGTACCTAGCCTTTGCCTTTTCTCTGCAGCTTCCATCACTTGCAAAAATTCTTTAGAATGAGGGCAGGGGGTCTCAATTAGTTCTCTGGTGTCCGGTCCCATAGCCCCTTCTGTAGCTTCCTCCCTTTCTTTCATCTTCACTAAGCCTTCGCACTGCTCCATTTTTTGAGTCAGTGCTGGGGCCCAGCACCCCTTTTGGGGTGCTGGAGTTTGTTTAGAGATTCAGGATAATGTCAGCATTCCAACAAACCTCCATTCCAACCAGTAACTCCGAGACAGACATCTCTCAAAAGTTCCTTTTATTTGGATAGCAACTGGCACATTTGTGTAATCCCGAATATGAAGTTCCGGGCTTCCTTGCAATAAGTAAAGACTACAAATCCATCTCCTATACCCATCACCACATCATATGGCCCAATCACCATCCATCCCAAAGTAAGACTTCCTTTTCACTATGCGCAACACTACTTGACCTTGAATCAACTAAAGAATTTTATTATGTCTAATTAGATATACTCCAATGAATTCCCCCCTCCCATTTTCCAAGGCTCAATTGTGGAGCGTGGGAGCACTGGATCTCAATATGGTTCCAAAGCTGACACAAATGATGTTTTGAGACCCCCAAAATGTACCAAGCAGACAAGCAGATGGGGAGAAGCAACTTAGTAGCTATGAAATACAGATGGTTTAGGGAGATCAACATGTAAGAAAATACCTTATTGACCTTATCTTTTTCTGAGACAATCTCTGGATCCTGGTACCTGAATTTTAAAAGTCCTGATACAGTAATTTATGCATTTATGTATTTCTCAAAGTTGTATGGCTGCCTATCCATCCAATGAAACAAGACCACTAATAAAAATCTGTTTTTCCAAAACAACATTGACCCAAAGACCTCCAGACCTCCATCACAGACCTCCAAGCCCTGATGGATATTAAGACTATCTACCTACCCTATTATAAACCCAGCTGCTCTGGAGACCCTCCCAAATTTTAAAATGTCTTTTCCAGAGAGTCTGCCTAGTTTCTGTTCTGGTCTTTTTAGCACCAAGGAAATATCTAAGGTTTTTTTGAGCAGGTATACAACTCCTGGTATTATTTACTATTCTGCCCTTATTTCTAACACTACAAGTTACTGAGACATAGGAAACTTAAGAAATCTGCTGCTCAAGACACAGGACAGTTTAGAAAGCTGCTACACAAATATTTAAAACTTTATTTGCATTGTTTTAGGCTTAAATGGATAAACAAAAGTAAAATAATAACAAAGTTGATGAGCCAAATTGTAAACTAAAAATTCTCTGAATTAGACACATAGAAACAAGAAGAAACTTGATTTATACATAAAGAACTTCATCTCTCTGTATAAAGAAACAGACCTATGCCAGGGCTTTTTATTTATTTATTATAAGGCTTTTGAAAAATATCAAAATGGATATCAAAAAGAAAAGCTTTTCTGGGAGAGAAAGGGGAAAGGATGGGATTCTTTGTATCATTGGCTGTAAAAAATCTCCTTTACATTTTTCCCTGGATACCACAATTCCACCTGTCCATGTTTTCAGTTGGTGTAAAATCAATATCTACTTTGGTGCGCTCACCTGCAACTAATCAACAGTGGGTCAGAATGATGACACTTGCAAAAAAGGGGTAGATAAAGATCATGCATTCACAGCCACCATCTTGATTTTTTTCATACCTTTCTGTGGGATGCCCCAGTGCAAATTCACCTTTATATGATTTTACCAATGTCCTGATTTCTCTTAAAATTATGTAAAGGTGCAGTTTGTGTTCTAATGCATATTTCACCGCTCAACCCTATTTCTAGATGCTCTTGTTAGCTTCTCATTGCCAGGCAATTAATTCTTTTAATAAAGGTTGTGTCCTGTTAAAAATTGTATAACAATACAACGACTACTTTAAAAAAATAACTAATAATATTGTCAATGCAGTTCTTAAGCAACTCACAGAGATATGGCCTGTCTTAAGTGATTAAACTAATGCCAAATTGATAATCTCTCTTTCAGTGTAGAATGACAGAAACTGTTGATATAACTACTTTAGCATCAATTAATACATAGCCAGGAATTTTTGATCACAAGATGGGAACAGCCATGAATACACAATATGGCCTATTCAGTATTGAATATCCACTTTAAGAAATGGATAGGTATACAAGCCTCGCTTATTTGATCACTAACTTGGTAGTGACTCTTTCTCCTGACCTTCAAGGCTATTCTCTGTGTCCCCTATAAATATCTATGGAGAGAAATGATATCCCCCATTTCATCCATATGACATTTCCAAATTCTTCACTTTGGGGATGTTCTGCCATCCCCAATTATTATTCTACCTGGTAAGACAAAAATAATAGAGCCACCTAGAGAAGCCCCATGGTGAGAGGTGGCAAATAAATTTAACAAATAAATAATCAAAGAGTAAGATTATTCAGAAATCAGATCTCTCAAAGAGGAAAAAATTAACTTTTGATGCATAACCACCTTGCCTCAAAACACAGGTTTTGTTCTGGGGGAAAGTGCCTGATGGCTTCTTCTTCTAAACCCTTTTCCACCATTCTTTCTGGTGATTTAGCAAAACACATATACACACATATAAGCCCAAAACTATTCACAAGAAAATCATTCTGCTCTTCTGTTGGTTTGGCACAGTGAGTTTTTCTCAAAACATAAAACTACTTTGCAAAACTGCCATCTCAGATAGCACCTCCTTGTATTTTTCAAAGCCAAATTAATATTTAATATATACCTACCTTGAGGGAAATAATTGGGCTGAACTATGCAGAGGAAAGCGTGGACAATGTGGAACAAAATCCCTATTGTTCCAGGCTCATAGTAAGCGTTGGTGTTGTATATCTTGTGAGGAACATACCCAAAATCTAGAGTTTCAGAAGGCATTTGAGGCAAAGGCTGCCGTTCAGAAATTGTTCTCCCACAGAACAATAAAAGAAGCAATAAATAAACTTCTCTAGCCATGGCTGACCAAATTCATAGACAGAGGCAGAAGGGAGGTGAATAACACCCTTGAGATGAGATGAGCTTTGCTGGGCATATACTTCAAAATGCTTTTCTCTGAGCTCTTCATAGGAATCTGATTAATAAAAAGAGAAAAGAGATGTTTAACAAGTATTATCTCATTCCTGGAAATCCCCATCCCATAATAAATATAATATCCTATGAAATTTAAATTATCTTGGTATCTTAGGAGGAAGCATATTGGAAAAGATATGTGCCCATTACTTAAGTCCTTTTATTACAAAGGAAAGAAGGAACCATCACTGGGTTCTCGTACCAAACTAAAATTTAGAATAAGCGTTCCACTGTTAACATTTTTTCATCATTAAAAATGGGGTCTGGGATTAATCAATCATTAACCTTTGGATCTACATTTACAGATACATTTACCATTTTAACAGGATAATGGCAATTAAAGTAATAAAGGTGGGATAAAAATTTAATAAATAAATAAAAATCTGTGTCTTTTTTTTCCCCTACGTCTCCATGCTGCACAACAATGCATCTGAAAAATCAATGCAATGGATTGTGGATTTCTCAGCAGAATTTCCAAACTGTGGTAAAGTCTCTTTCAAGTCAAACTTGGTAACTTCAAGAATAGGATGATGTAGTTTTCATGGCAACCAACCCAATCATAGGCTTCTGGAGGCAATTGATGCAGTGATGTGGCATCACCTTCTTCTGGAATAGGTTTTCAACTTCTTCTCAGTCTCCCATTCAAATATCAACCAGGGTTGACCCTACTTAACTTCCAAATCCAGAGAAGGGTTTCAGACCACTGACATTTGCTGATATGTAGCAAGTGATAAATCTTATACACAAATACATATTTTATTGCATCACACAATTGGGCTACACCTTAAAATGGAACATGTTGATAAATGTTCTCAGATTATTTCAACAATGATTTGTCAAATTCAAAATTTAAGCAAATAATATCTGCTGACCTTACTTTTGGAGTTACTAACAGTCAAGCTGGTAACATTTCCTCTGAAAAGATGTTTCAGTCATGTCCGTTTGCTCCAGACTGATTAATCAAAATGAAACCTGTCAAAACAAGGAGAGCATATATATACTTGATCTTAGCCAAAAGAAGCTAAAGGTTTGTAAGTGCTTTCTGCTTTTCAGTATACAAATGAATACTAACTTCATTGTGTTACGGCCTAACATTTTATCAGTATTTAGAAGATAAAATCATTTTGTCCCAAACTGGTTGTTTTCTCCTGCTACATTTCACATATTCCTAATTGAAGATGATTGTAGTAAGACTATATATTTAACATAGCGTATTGTGGAAATGTGGGATTGTTAATTCCTGAGTTTGAACAGTTTTAAGTAGAAGTTTTAATATCAGAGCATTTTAATACTATTTTAATTTGCATTAATGAAATTGGTTTTACATAGTTTTTAAATGGTTTGCTGTATGACTTTGCTGTTTCCCAGTTAAGCAATCAGTTTTTTGTTGGAAACCCTCTTTAGAAGAATACACATAAGGACATCCAAAAATGATGGTCTTAAAACTGAAAACTGATGATGTTTACATTATGAAATGCCTCATAATTAGCCAATTAAAATAGGAGTACAGGTGATCCTCGACTTACATTTGTTTAGTGTACATTCAAAGTTACAACAGCACTGAAAAAAGTGACTTACAAGCATCACAGCATCCCTAGTCACATGATCAAAATTCAGGCACTTAGCAATTAGCATGTATTTATGATGGTTGCAACATCCTGGGATCATGCCATTTGAGATGTTCTCAGCTGGCTTGAATGAAACATGCAAAGTCAATAGTGGAAACTGGATTAGTTTAACAACCACATAATCCACTTAACAACTGCAGTTATTCACATAACAAACATGGCAAAAAGATAGTAAAATCTGGGCTACTCACTTAACTGTCTTGCTTAGCAATGGAAATTCTAGCCTCAGTTGTGATCAAGGGCTTCCTTTACAGATAAGGGAAGAATGGTGACCCTTAAATCAACTCCAGAAGAATAGTTTGCACTGAAAACTGGTTTGCATTATACTCAGTTACTAACACATCAAGACTAATCGGAATAAAATCAGTTATTATTCATAAAAGCTTCCCTTGAACAACACCGTGCAAAAAGAAACAAAAAATTATTAATCGACATTAAGGCATTCCCTGAAAAGGTCAAAGGATTATGCATAGTTCCTAAGACACTAGAGAGGCACACAAACTTTAAAAATAAAGTAAGCTATCATTTGCCATCGGTTTGGAAATCTGGAAATTTGGAAATCCTATCTTCCCGCTTCGGTTAAGTCCTGTCCAGAGTAACAACTATGTTTGGTATTTACACCAAGGTCATTCATTCCATAACTGCATCCTTTCAGATTTGTCTGCTCAACTCCAGGGATTTCAATAGCTCCTAAGCACCCAGAATGTCGTACTCTCACCCACACCAATAGTAGGAAACAATGCTTCTCAACCGTTGCAACCTGAAGAGGTGTGGACTTCAAGAATTCTCCATCAGCTCTGGTGACTAGGAGTTCTCAGAGTTGAGGTCCACCCATCTTAAAGCTGCAATAGTCAAGAAACACTGGTGTATAGTAAGAAATGGAGCAATGATGAACTAAGCTCTGGAACAAGCATTTTGTATTTTAATTGCAAAACATAACATGATTTTATACCCTGAGAAAATTTGGCTACTCAGAAAAACAATCATGCAAAAATGAGATTGAAAATTATTCATCAGCCAATTACTCAATCATATATTTTTAAAGCATTAGAATACAATAGAGCTGGAAGGGGCCTTTGAGATCTTCTAGTCCAGCCCCCTGCTCAAACAGGAGAACCTATACCATCTCTTCTTAAAGACCTCCAGTGATAGACCGCCCACAATTTCTGGAGGCAAGTTGTTCCACTGGTTAATTGTCCCTCACTGTTAGGAAGTTTCTTCTTAATTCCAGGTTGCTTCTCTCTTTGACTAGTTTCCAACCATTATTTCTTGTCCTGCCCTCTGGCACTTTGGAGAATAATCTCTTCTTTGTGGTAGCCCCTCAAATACTGGAACATTGCTATCCTGTCATTCCTAAACACCATTAAACAGAGACCTCAATAGAAACTCTGCAATCAGGAGGTATATTTTAGGAAAGAATAAAAATAATAAATGCCAGGGCTAGTTAATTTTTCTGCTTCATGTTCAAGAAATTGGCATTAGCAGCCAAGGACAGAGTAAAGCAGAGTTGCTTAGCTCCTTCTGAAGTTAACCAGAAATCACCCTTACTGTCATGTCACCAACTTCACCATAGTTATTTTGGTTTATTCAACTAACTCAGTTCTTCTAGAATATATAGCACCACAAATCATGGCAATGTATATTATAAGCTAACACCTGGTGGAAGGGTTTTACAGACATTTTGAAGCCAAAGTTGGTTGTGTAATGTAGAGATTAGGGTGCATGATCCAAACACAGCCAGTGAATTGCAAAGAGGGAAACTATAAAACAACATTCCAGGTAATTATCATCATCAGGGTTATGACTGACTTTTTGAGTGAGGCAGCTGTATTATAGCCTCTGTTTAATGATCTTGGCTTCAAGTGATATTTTTGGTGAGGTTCATCTCTACAACTTCTTTGTTATTTTTGCAGTCCATGCATAATAGTCATTCCAGCACCATATTTTAAAGGCATCCATCCTTCTCCTATGTACATTTTTCAGAGTCCAGGTTTCACAGCCATAAGTAGCATTTGGAAAAAATACTGAGTTAACTAATCTGTGTTTGGTTGTGACCCTGATGTCTTTACTCTTCCAGATATTATTTATGCCAGACATTGCATTTCTTCAAAGTGCTATTCACCTTCTGATTCATCTTAATTCGTGAAATTCTTCCCATCAATGACAAATCTAGTTTTTCCCATCTATTTAAATCCAACTTTATCTCCCTCTATATTTTAACATAATTATTTTTATTTATTTTTATTTCAGACTATACCGATATTAAAGATTTTTTTTAAACAGTGACAGAAAGATATAACTAAATTTATTTGACAAAACAAAAAACCAAGAATTAAATATAAGCTTTGACAGGATGCTAAAGAAAGAACAGGTCTAAATTTAGATGTTTAGGTTTATGATATTGTTGTTTGGTATGGTAAAAAGATTAGAGAACTTTGAAAAGTTTCAGGTTGTTAGATCTTGAAGGTTCTGATTTGAGATTTGGTATATAGCAAAGAAAGAAACTATGAAGATGGGTTTTTTTTCCAATCAGAAAATCTTTGCCTTCTTGGACTAGTCAAGGCAAAACTAGACAACTGTTATCCTGCCGATCCCAGATTCCAAACTAAAAAGAAGATAAAAGTAAAAACTTAATAAAACTATTTATTATTAGTTCATTCCAAATATGAATCCCTATACAACAGAATTCACAAGCAACAAACTACATTCCGACAGCATTATTGATATCATTTATGATAATCTGCATCATGATGTAATTCCCCCCCAATGGTGTCGTTTTTATTAGGAATAACAGACACCATCATCACCACCAATCCATTTGGTCTTGTAATATGAATATTGATCAGCGATTGGTTCAGCACATAAGCTTCATTTTATACAAAAATGGTTCCTTTAAGCTTGAGACAGTGATATATATGTAGTCTATGACTTACAATAGTTCATTTAGTGACCGTTCAAAGTTACAATGCTGCTTTAAAAAGGGACTTATGACCATTTTTACACTTACAATATTGCAGCATCCCTGTAGTCACATGATAAAAATTGAGATGCTTGGCAACTGGTTCATGTTTATGATCACTACTTATCCCAAGGTCACGTGATTCCTTTTTGCAACTTTTGACAAGCGAAGTTACTGAGGAAACCAGATTCACTTAACAACCATGTTACTACATTAACAGCTGCAGTGGTTCACTTAATTGTGGCAAGAAAAGTCATAAAACAGGGCAAAACCCTTTAACAAATGTTTCCCTAACAACATAAATTTTAGATTCAATTGAGGTTGTAAGTTGAGGACTAGCTATACTGAATGCACATATATGCTCTGTTAATACAGCACTTAATCAGGGATATGGGGCAAAGGAGATGGTCAGAATCTGTAAGATGGCGGGCACAGCATTGTGATCAAGCTCCTGAATGTACACAAAATGGATGCGGCTTCAACAATGACTCCATGCCCACTATCCTGTTGATATTGCAACAGATCTGGTAGTCATTCTACATACTGGATAGCTTCTCTGTGATTTAAGTTTGAAGCAGTTCATATTAACAATCAGGTATCCCTGAAACAGGGATTTAGTAAAACCATTTTCATAAAGTGAAGATATGGCAAATAACCACCCTAAAAATCAGCCATTTTTGGTGAAAATGAAGAGTTACAAACTTCTCATCATGTTTTGAGCTAAAGTCTCTCCAGTGTGAATGCAGGGAGAAACTTCGGCAGGCTACTTTACACAAATATGCTGTGTGAATGATGAAATTGCTTATTTTAAGGAGGGGAGAGCTGGCTACAGGTCCCTGGCAAAACCCATTGTTATAGTCCTGTATTTGATCCAGAAATGCAATGTTGTTTGCACAACTTTCATCCCTGGTCTACTATAGGCCATTAATTAACAAGCATGACCAGGGCTGTTTGCATATTGAATTCTGGCCTGAAACTTGGCTAAAAGCGGTCAAGATTCCCCTGGACAACTTTCTCTAAAAAGGGAAGGTTGGAGACACTGTCCGATCCACTGCATGGACCCAACTATGGATCTCCTCTCTGGACATCTAACAATCCAGGAACAATCCTAGGTGCAACAAACCAGTGGCCAGACTGAGGGGCACAGAGAACTCTGTCCACTTCTTCAGAAGTTGCTGCCTCAAACTCATTCCAGAGTCCAGACCATACAACTAGACTTGTTTTCTTGACAATCCTGTGAAGTAAACTGGATTGAGAAGGAGGGGTATTTCCAGTCTCACACCTAACCATCCACAACTCACACTGTTCTGTAATACAATAATTCTATATACAAATTTGACTGCAGTTGTGCAAACAGGAGCATTTATATCTCAATACCAGTTACATTCACAGGTTGAGCCTACCCAGGTCAGTGACAGAACTGGAGGCCCACTTGCATAGTCGCAGTAAGCTGATTAGTGCTAACTCGGGTTTTCTTGAGGGAGAGTAGTTTTTGCAAATCCAACCCCTTTGCTAACTCTATGGCTCAATGCATAAGAATTGAGGGTTAATTGTATAATTAAGTTAAATGTCTCCTGGGAACGCAGCTCTCCCTTGAAAGGTGACCAAGGAAACAAATCAGATATTTCTAATCATGGAATTCATGCTCATCTGAATCCACACAATTTTACAGGACGTAAATCGTCGGGATGCGTGCGCGCAAAACTCGCGTCCTCTCACCTTTTTGTTTAAAAGGTCCTGTCCTTTTTTCAGAGCCAAGCCCTCACGCACTCCGGCGGGACTGGTCAAGCCAAAAAGCCTTTCCCCCAAGGCGAGATGGCCGGGTGTCGGAGCTGTATTTCCTCGCCCGGCTTTCCCAGTTCTCAGCTGCCCTGGAGAAACGCCCCGCCGAATTAGGATCCGCACTCTCCCCGGTGAGCGGCTTTGCAATCCAGCGCCCGCGGACTCCCTCGAAGAGTCTTGGACGTTTCCCGGAAAAGCCCGCGCTTCCTCGCGAGTAACCCAGCGGAGCACCCCCGGGCAGCGGCAGCTCCGAGCACGCCCACCGCGCCGGGATCCTTTCTTCCGCAGAACTTCAGCGCATCTATTCCGGGAGCCGGGCCGAAGCCCCCCCCCCCCCCTGGCACTTACCCACCGATGACCCACCCCCCACCCCCGGCACCGCTCGGCTCCTCTCCGCGCGCAGCAACAACTGGGCGGCAGCTCAGCCGCGCGCCCGCCGCTCGTCCGCGGCCGATTCCTTAGTGCGCGCCTGCCCGCCCCGCGGTGAGCGCGCCTGGGAAAAGCGGGGTTGGGTAGGGCCGGGCGAGGTTACACCTGTCAACCCGGTGCCGGCTTGGTCGGGACCGCGGGATTCAGTTTGGCGACCCGCTCCGAGATTCCGACGCCAATGCCACCGTCGTTCGCACAGCAACCGGGAGGAGCCGGTCGGGCGGCCCAAGCCGGTCCCGGGGGACTGGGGCAGTGGGGGCGAAGAGCATATGGGCTCTGCCCCACGGCATGAGGACCAACCCAGGCTCTGCCCCGCGGCGGCTGAGCGGCTGGGCTGCGGTTCAGGGGAGCTCAGGCGAGCGCGGAGGTTCCCAAGGTGCGGCCGGAGGCGGAGATGTGGGCGAACCCAGCTTGCAAAAGGAGGATGCTCCTCTGGCGCGCAAAGCAGGGGTAGTGCCGAGTGTGAAGCCCTGATTAACTTGGTGAGATGCTGTTGGTCTCACATACACTACACACCCCAGTGAGCAGGCTGGAAACACAGGGGGTCCTCTTCCCTTGGCTCTATTTAAACACACACACACACACACACACACACACACACACACACACACACACACCTTAATAGGAGAAGCAGTATTTTTGCTGCTCCTAACCTCCGTCTATGCCCGACTTGGCAGATAAAGGAGTCAAAAGTCATTTGTTTCCTGGAAGTGAAGAAAGTCGCCAAAGGAAATCAGTCCCAAATGTAGAGAAGAGCTTCTGCAAACTCTTCAAGATAGGACAAAAGCGTTTTCCAGCAGCTCCTGGAGCACAGAAATACTGGAGAATGAAGGCAGAACAGCGAGTGATTCACAACCTCTGAGCCAAAGATGGTATTCAGCAGGTTCTGACCTCTGACTGGAGATTTTACAGTATCCTTCCCCTGCCATGCCCACCAAGTCACGCCCACAGAACCGGTAGTAACAAAATTTGAATCTCACTACTGCTCTGAGCTCCTGGGATGGTTGAAATTTGGAGCGTGCCTTCACAAAATCGCTGAAAAATGGTAGCCCTTGAAAAGGAGACAGCTGAAGGTGGTGGTTTCTTTGCAACAAGCAACACCCACCCCACATACACACACTATTTACGTATATGAAAAGATCTTTTGAACTATAGGGGAAAAAAATCTGATAAAGCTAGAGTATTGATGGCTTAACCAGGTATTAAAGAATGTGAAAATATCTCCATTTCTTCTGGGGCCTTTTCGTTTGCAGCCTTTTCTATATTTTTACAAATATAGAAAATATATCAAATATGTAAAGGTTTCTCCACATAAATTTAACATATTTTCTTTGTTAAAATATCTTTGAACATTTCAGATATGGACACTGGACAGAACTGAATTTATATCATGCAGATAAATTCATCTATAAAATAGCAGGAGTTAATTTTTTAACTCTGAGTGGAATCCTGTGCAATATAAGCTGCAAAAGTGAAAGCTTTTGGTCTTTCAAGGTATTTACTAGCAGAACATTGCAAAATATAGAATAACAGGGTGGGAAAGGACTTAAATGATCTTAACATGCCCTGATGATGTCTTGCCTTGTTAAAATAAGAAGGAAAAGTCTGCCATAATACTGCTGCAGCTAAGGATGATTTCTGCCTGCCTCACATCTATATGAATGAGATGAAGGTTATGCTACAAGACTGAACAGTGGAAGGTTAACACCAAACCTTGAATGGAATTGAACTCATTCTCAATTTCCAAACATATGTATAGTTAAGGGTTATGGTCGCATGTGGAATGGGATGACTCGATGTTGCTAGCTCAACGCGGCCAACTGGGGGCAACCTTGCCACCGCCAAGTCCCCTCTGCCAACTGCTGCGGTGGTGCAGTGGTTAGAATGCAGTACTGCAGGCTACTTCTGCTGATCACTGGCTGCCAGCAGTTTGACAATTCTGGTCTCACCGGCTCAAGGTTGACTCAGCCTTCCATCCTTCTGAGGTCGGTAAAATGAGGACCCAGATTGTTAGGGGCAATATGTTGACTCTGTAAACTGCTTAGAAAAAGTTGTAAAGCACTCTGAATCAGTATACAAGTCTAAGTGCTACTGCTGCAATCATTTCTTTGCAGGATATCTCAACATCAGAAATTCACTGCGGGGATAACTTGCTGCGGGCGACAGATGGAGAGTTGGGTGAGTGAGTGAGTGAGCAAGTGGGTTGTCAGAGGGTGGCAGTGATGGGAGTGGTGCTGGATAGAGGGTGGGTGGGCAAGCGAGCAGGGTTGTCAGGGTGGTAGGTAGGCTCCAGCCTGAATGCCGAACCAGCAATTTGGCTGCAGTGGGAGATGGGGCAGTGGCAGGCAGGGGCTTCCTATTTTGACATCTGCTACTGTTGCCTCCTTGCCTTGAGCTGTGCCAGATGGGAAGCAAGCAAGCAGTCTGTCAGACAGCAGAACAACAGCAGCACAACAGCAGCATCAGCACTAAGTGAGGTGCATCCCATTTTGACCCCCTCATCGCCACCATTTCCTCTGCCCCTTAGCTTCAGACTAAATGCCAAATGGCAGTTTGGCTATGGCACTGTGCAGGGCAAGTTTTTTTAAAAAAGTACTGCTACCATGGGTTTGCAAGGGTTTTTTCTGCAATTGTTTTTTTAAAGGGCACCACAATGTTGCAATTATTATTATTTTTTAAATACACCTTAGTAAACTTTTATTACATTAAAAACAAAAAATGTATCACTCAACAACAGCAATTTGTAGTGATTCTCTTATGACAATAATTTGTGCGTTATTTACAGATATTAAGTTATGCATAATTAAATTCTTATTTTATCTATTACTTATGGTTAGTAACTATTTATCTTTAATCTATCTCCGTTCTATCTAGTTATACCATTGTTCCCACACTTTATAAAATATCAATGTCTCTTTGTCTTTTAAGCTCAACGTTAAATTATCCATTTCTCGCAGTTCATAACTTTTTGTATACAATAATTTTGTATAACAAGTTTCTCTGAGAGTATGCATAGCTGTTTCCAACATTGAGCAAAGGCAATCCTGGCAGCAGTTATATGTGTAATAGTAAATATTTTGTACTCTTTACATATTTTTTGGAAGATCCCGAATAGGAATCAGGTCCTGGCATTTTGTTACTTTTCTGGGATCGAATTGCTTGATTTAGTTCTGTCATAGTTATGTCTTTAATCAAGGTTTCTTTCAGTTCATCTTTTATTTCTCAAGTTCTTTTTTCTCTTAGATACTCCCTTAATCTGATCCACATCTACTCTTTCTTTCTTGTACAGATTCTCAAAATATTTATGTGCAATCTCTTTTTCCTTCTCTATTGTGTGTTGATAATCTCCATTTTCATCCTGTAATTAGTAGATGATTCTTTTCTTTCTCTTTTTTAAGCTTGTAAGACAGCCATTTTCCTGGCTTGTTTGCTTGTTTGAAATATATTTGCTTGGTTGCCTTCAAATTTCTAACTAATTCTTCCTGTTCAGCTAAGTTTGTGTTTGTAAAGAATCAATTGTTCTTGTTGTTGAGCATTTTGTGGGGTATTCTGTAATTTAGTCTCTAATTTCTTAATTGTTTGGTGTAGATTGTTCTGTTGGGTATATTTTTCTTTATTTTATTTTTTTGCAACATAGGATATTATAATTCCCCATATAACAACTTTCATAGTATCCCATAAGTTTTGGATAGTGTATATTGATCATTATTTTCTTTAAAAAAAGAAATTTAGTTCTTCCTTGAGTTTCTTAATAAATTCCTCATCTTTTAATAATTGAGAGTCTAGAGTCCATCTGTTCCTTGATTTTTTTCTACCTTTCCAACTAATTCTGAGTGGGTTGTGATCTGCCCAAAAGTTCGATAAAATTTCTACATCTGCCACTTCTTCTGCTAACTCTCCGCTCATCCAAGCCATGTCAATACATGACCATGACTGATGGGGATTTGAATAGAAGGTAAATTGTCTCTTTTCTGGATTTAGTTTTTTCCATATATCTATTAAATTTAATTCTTTGATCATTTCTACACATATTTTAGGTAGTTCTCTTTTTCCCTCTTTTCTTATTTCCCCCCTTGTAGTCTTTTTGATAGTCTGCTATAGCATTATCATCTCTTATGATGCAAATTTTTTCCTTTCCAATTCAATAATTTTATCATATAGGGCTTTATAAAATTATTTTTGTCATTGGGGGCATAAATTACCACTAATAATTTTTTAAAAAATTTATCTGTATTTCTATTGCCAGAATTCTTCCTTTGGGGTCTGCAAATATTAAGTTTCCCTTTCTCTCTTCTTTGATGTAAACAGCTATTCCTTTCTTTTTTTTCATGGTCTGCCGCAGCTGTAAACAGTGTCCCTAATTTGGGGTAATCTAAATATTTTTCATCTGTTTTTAGGATGTGTGTTTCCTCTAGACATGTAATATCTGCATTTTGTTTTATTAACTTTGCCAAAATCCTTTTTCTTTTTGTCATTGAGTTTAAGCCATTTATGTTAACAGATAAAAGTTTCACCTCTTTTTCTATAATCCTAATTGTATCTAGTGTTTTGTCTCCTGATCGCTCTTATTTCCCTTTGTGTTCTGTTCATTGGTTTAGGGTCTCCTCTTTCCTGATGTTGCTGATTAGTTGTTGTTTTTTTACTTCTTCTTCTTCGTCTTTTTTTTTTGTTGGTCTTGTTCTTCTTCTTGAGATTTTGAGTCTAGATCTTCTTTGCTGCTTTGATCCTCCGAGCCAGCCGGTTGCTCATACAATTCTTGTGCTTTTTCCAGAGTGTCTATTTTGATCTTCCTTTCTTCCCAGTAACCAGCATTCCTTCTGGAATCAGCCAATAGAATAGAATATCTCGCTTGTTCAACTGTGTAGCCAAAAATTTATAGTCCCTTCTCTGCTTCCTTACTCTTCTCAGGATTTGTTTGAGAATCTGGATCTCCTTTCTTTGGTATACCATTGCTTCTTCTCTGGATATGTCATATATTATGTCTCAAACTTTCCTCCTTGTAAAATGGATATGGACCTCTTTTGGAAGTTTGTTTTTTCTTGCATAGCTTGTACTAATCCTGTATCTGTTGTCCATTTCCTTTAACATTTCCTCCTTATCTCTGTCTAGTGCTTTGCCCAAAATTTCTGCCATCACTAGTGCCAAGTCCTCATCTTTAGTTTCCAGTATATTTTGGAATCTTAAGTATGATGCAGGTTTATCCATTTTGATATAGATCAAGGAGTCCTCCATTTCTTTACTCACTGTTAGGCATCATGGACCAGTTCCATGGAGAGAGGTTTTTCGATGGATCAGAGGGAGCATGGTTTTGTGTGCTGCCTGCATCCCACAGGTGTCTGCATCCTATTTCACTTGTTTGCATGGCCCAGTTTCTGGCATGCCGCAGACCGGGGTGTGTGTGTAAGGACTTCTGGTCTACAACATTGGTTTATGTTCTGTTGCTTGTATGTTATATCTGAATTCTAATATGACATGGTCACTCCCACCTGAAGTTCCTACAGTTTCAATCCCCTCTATCACTGCTTCTCTGTTGGTAGGAATATAGGAAGCAGCTACATCCTTCCAGTTGCTTCCTCCACCTTTTGGGTGAAGTCAAGAATCTGTTTGATCTCCCACTTATGCAGAGATTGGTTCCTAGTTGATGTCAAAGTAGTTAAAGTCCCCCATTGCTGTTTTGGTGCTTCCTACTTATATTGGGTTAAGTGATTACAAAAGGTTTGTGTCAGCATTCCAAGTAACAACCTCCAAGAAAGAGTCTCCGAGAATATAATCTTCCCAAAGATCCACTTTATTAGAGATGTCGTATTGGCACATCTGAGAATCTGAGAATTTGAATTTGAGAATTCCAAATCTGAGAATTCTGGGTTTTCCCTAGCCCAAAGAAAACCCAAAATCCAACTGCTGCACCCAACCATCCATCACATGGTCCAATCATTATTTTGGTCCAGCTGGAGACTACCCCCAGTCACTTCCCTCCAGGTGTAGGGTAACATGTCCTTGATTTTCTGAGAAAGGAATGTTGTTGTGGCTAATCTTTCACCAGTCCTTGAAGTCCCCCTCCCAAATTGCCAGGCAAAGAAAAATGGCTTCCAAGCTGACAGTTTGCCTTTTTCCTCTGCGTCTTTGTGTGGCCTGTAGTATACACCTATGGTAATGTCATTCTTTTTTCCTTTAATGTTGGCCTACTGTATATTCATATGCAAGTTCGTGATTTGTTAAACCTATTTAACCAATTTTTGTACCTTCCTTTCTGTAGCAAAAAGACTGAGATTTTTTGGGGGAAAAGAAATTAAAAGTCTTCAATCTAGATTTTAAAAGAGAATACACACTCTGAGGCTCATATTTGAACCACTGAACAATGGTCTAACATTACATTAAAGTACAACCAAACCTTACTTAATATCTAATACTACAGTTGAGGTGCATGATAAGTAGCAGAACTTTCAAAATCTACCAAAGATTAAAACATAAGCACTCTAGACCAAAAGCAGACTTGAATAAAAGACTAATAATGATGATAATGATGGTGATGATGATGTGATGTTACAACCAGTGGACCATCTGAGTGACTGTGTTGTAACAACATCACAACACAGTTGCTCAGATGGTCCACTGGAACTTGTGTCACAACTACCATCTGCCTGTAGCAAAGAACTGGTGGGATCATAAGCCTGAAAAAGTGGTTGAAAATAAGCATGCAAAACTGCTGGGGGACTTCCGAATACAGACTGACAAAGTTTTGGAACACAACACCCCGGATATCATGATTGTGGAGAAGAAAAGAGTGTGGATCATTGACATTGCCATACCTGGTGACAGCAGAATCAATGAGAAACAACTTGAAAAAGTCATCAGATATCAGGACTTGAGAATCAAACTGCAGAAACTCTGGCATAAACCAGTGCAGGTGGTGGTACTCCAGTGGTACTCAGCACACTGGGTGCTGTGCCTAAAGACCTAGGCAAGCACTTAAAAACAATTGGCGCTGACAAGATCACCATTGGCCAGCTGCAGAAGGCTACTTACTGGGATCTGCTCGCATAATCCACCGATACATCATGCAGTCCTAAACACTTGGGAAGTGTTCGACTAGTGATTTGTGATACGAAACCCAGCAGTTATCTCGTTTACTGTGTATACTGTCATTTTTGTGAAATAATAATAATAATAATAATAATAATAATAATAATAATAATAATAATAATAAATAAATTTTCAGTTAGGCAAATAAATTTATTTGAATTCTGATCTTTATTTAATCAAAAGCAAACTTTACTCAATTTAAACAAAATGGATAGAATCCAACCTTACTTTTTAAAGTGGTTGCAGTGGTTTAATTGACATGGGTTATTTCATTTGCCCAAAGTTGATTCATAAATGCTCTTGTGAGCTGTATTCTATATTTTTAGCATTTAAAAAAAAAACTGAACTCCATTCTGAATTTATTTTCATGGCAAGTGATATTGATTTGTCCAAGAGTTTGTGAATTTAGTGTCCTTTAAAACTCTCAGCCATGTTTGCAAAATAAGATGGCTAATCATCATGCCAATGCTCAAAATTGTAGAAAATAGTCCTGTGGTCTTGTGAGGAAGAGCTGTCTGGTTAACAGGCGAATGATCTCTCATCTTCTCCTTATCTGGAGAAGTCCCAAGGAACCTGTCTATTTACCAGTTTGCTGGTCTTTGCCACACCTATCTTCAGTTCTTCATATGTCCCCTCAACGCCTCTCCAGAGCCGACAATCTTAGACAAGAATAATCCGACCCTTCAATTTCAGAGAATGTTGGACTGTAGTTACAGAGGAGTTGAGGACACAGATATCTAGATCCATTTTAGTCACTTTTCAGTCCAGGAGAGAGCCTTGAGACAAGTCTATACTTGATGATTTATGGTGGAACCAAGATGCAGCTAATGCATACTGTCAAACCCAGTATTCTTTTGGAATCAGCTCCAGCAGTTGAGATTCATTGGTTCTCCTCTTCCCAGTGATTAGTTACAGTTGTGTTGGCTGGGAAATGGTCACTCCCAGACCTCTTCTTTGGGGGGGGGGGGTGCCATCAAGCCTAACATTCTCCCCCCTTTTGTTAAATATCTGTACGAAACTTGATTGAGGTCATTCACACATCTAGAGAATTTTATCTGACTTTAATTATCTTTAATGAGGTGTGCAAACCAACATTTGCATTTCCTGCATCCGTTGAGGACAGCACACCCTTCTCCTTCTGTCCTGGACACTTTTTTACAGAGGCATGATTAAGAACATTTTAATAAACTGTATCACTGTTTGATTGGGTGGTAGCAGTGCCTCGAATAAAAGAGCAGTATGGACAGGTGAGATTAGGAAGTAAAGAGTAGGAAGCTTACTTCCCGTTATCCAGAATACTGCTCATAAGCACTATGTCCTTAGAGCTCAAAGCATTGTTACAGACCCCACACACCCACTTCATGGTCTGTTTCTGTTGCTCCCCTCTGCGAAGAGGTTTCAAAGTATTTGTAGGAGTACTAGATTCTGTAAAAGGTTTGTTCCCCATGCTGTCTTGTAAACTCTCAGGATTCTTTTTTTTCCGCCATGTACATGGGTATGTATACATTCGAACTAGACTGGGTTATTTCTCTGTGTCCTATGTTTGTGTATATGGCTATATGCATAATATAGATAAATAAAGCTCTCCTTTGAGAGCTGAATGCAAAGAAATTTCATTTTAATATATGCTGATTAGTGTACATTTAAAATTACAATAAAATTCTTTTTTCTTCTATTCATATTATATTTTCTATTTTGTTTATAGCATACTGCCCAGAGTCAATTTGGACATGGGTGGTAGTAACATTGAGTTAATGAATTTCATTTCTGTAAAGGTTTGGTGCTCTTTAAAAAGTTCAAAGACAGGCCTGGTTATTCCACTCTACTCTCATCAACTCCTAGATTTCTTTGAATCATGGATATATCTGTATTTGGTTGTATTTCAGGATTTTTTAAATAGTTAAGATTGTGTTTATTTATTTACTTCTTTCTGAGTTGAGAACAAAGCTTTGTTAAAATATTTGTGTGTGTGTGTGTATGTGAGAGAGAGAGGGAGAGGGAGAGCGAGAGGGAGGGAAAGGGAGGAAGGATATTAAATTATTAGAAGTTTATTTGTATTTGATGAGATATATGCTGTATAAAAATCATAGGTGGTGGTAATGGACCAATTCTAGTAAATGTAATCAGAATCCTATTACTAAGGGAATACAAAATAGAAAAAAAACAGGATATCCTAATGAACTGGGTTTTTTTATTTTAGGATATTTGAAATTAGGTCAAGTTCAGCAAATTTCAGGTCAATTTTTGTTTTCAGTGCTAAGGGAACTATGAAATGGTAAAAACAGCTTATTTTCTCAACATAGGCTGTTTCCAATGGAATTTTAGCAAAAGATAAAACCGAAAGAGATTTAGTCAGGATTTCAGCCAAGAAATATAAAGTTCCAACAGCACAAATGACATACCGATACTCTTTGTAGTCACCGATATATGAACCTGCCAACAGCATTTTCCACACAAACATGAGCCGCCCATCAATCTTTAGGGCTCCTGCTGGAAGATTTGTCTCTCTTACGTGTGCATAGAATACTTTGAGGATGGTTGGATCTGAAGTAAAACTCAATTAGCTTCCACATCCTTTAAACTTCTTCTAGCAAAAAAGCTAGGAGTCTTGAATATATATAGTTGCTGTTTTCTTTTGTAAACAAAAGCTACAAAATTGAGTTTTTTTATTTTGACACACAAGATGCACTTATAAAATCCATACATAATTATTTTACAAGGAAAAGATCATTCTAAGCTTCCTTTCAGCTACATTTTAAATAAAATCAAATTATAAGATTTAAAAAATGTTCTGAATTGAATTTTTAATGAATCAAATTTGCCAGAAGCAGCACATCTATGAAATTAATCTCTTGTAAACTTCAACTTCAAGCTTTACATTTCTCCCACAATGTTCTCTTAAGTTGAGAAGCTGATCAAAGGAGGTTGGCAGCATGGGGAGAAAATGATTAGAAACACCTGACAATCCATTCTGCCTTCTTTCTTGAAATCTGCTTGTCAGGATACCATTCCCACGTAGTCATCTTCTCAACTTTGGGGAAATAATAAAAGTATTCTGGACTTCAAACCTTAGCATTTTAAAATATTTGTTTTGGCCACTCTGCAAGAGCTAAGAAGTAAATTGCCAAAGATTTGCTTATTATTCAACACACAAAATTTAGCTTTATATTTAAAAAAAAGACACTTGATATTGCATTGTGTTTCTTAGGCATTGAGGATAGAGAAGAAAGGAGCACCTTGAGTATACATTTGCTCTTAAATATGTTGAGCTAAAAAGAACCATAATTCTTGTCTTAATCTTCTGTGCACTCCTCTATACACATCAAGTGAAGCTGCTTCGTATTTCAAAACCAAGCATTTCATAAAGCTAATTTTCAGGAAAATCTATTTCAGTCTGTTGTTTGATGACATGCAGCTTTTCCAGCCAAAGCAAAAAAAAAGAAATACTCTTCAGTTGTTTGACATATAACACAAAGAAAATTCTTGCAGTGAATAGGCTGGCAGCTGGAACTGAAGCATACTGATTTCTACATTGATACTTAAAATGCTGAAGAGCAAAGGATACGTTCCTGACTTCTTGTTTCTTCAAACTTTCAACTTTTTCCTTGTTATGATTAATTTTTGATTTAAAAGCTTAAGATTTGGGACAGTAGTAGTAATTTTTAATTGAGGGAGAGATCTGCTCCGGAAAGCAAGGGGAGAGGTGCTTCTCAAGATTTTTTTCAAAATTCTCTATGGCCTGGCAAAACAAAGTGTCAATGAAGCACAGATTCATATAGGAAAAGGGGTTTAGAGGTAGGTCACTTTTCAGAAAAGTGACCCTGCAGCTCTGGTTTCTTTCTTTCTTTAAAAAAAAAAAACTCATTCCATTTTTCAAAATACCAAAGTTACAAAGCTGATGCTTGATCCATTTTTAAGCCAACTTACACCCCGTCAATAGATTTGCTGTTTAATAATTTAAGTTTTAAATAAATATTGGTATGCCTATTTGGCATCTGTCTGTCACTGACAGCTCTTCCTGTTCCAACTGCTCAGTCTCTCACTCACAGTCTGCTAGTCAATTCGATTTCCACAAATGGTAAACCTGTCTATCTCCAGCAAATCTTTCTTTGTAGATCTGAATTTGGATTCTGCGTTGTCTTGGCATACGTCTTTCTCATCTCCGTCAGGAGTGGTCAGAAACTGGTCAGAGGGACTTGTCACCAGTTGGGGAGCTATATTTTCCTTTGGGTGCACAGGCTGACTGGTCACTGAAGCAGAGAAGCCTTCCTCAGTGGAAAGTCCTGTGTGAAATATAAGCACAAACTTATTTTGTTGTCTTTATCACAGATCACTATAGCCACTCACTCAAAAAGACTCTAGTGCAGTGTCTACCAATAAAATATATTTCTAAGGGAGGAATGGGTGTATGTGTTAGGAATATAAATCACCTAACAGGTATTTGGGTTAGAAATATATAAACCAGGATAAACATTTTAAAACTATCGTTAAGAAAACGCAAAACTGTAGTTGGGGGTGTTTTCTCAAAGGGCCATAAAATGGAGCCAGAAACCTGGGTTGTCTTAGTCTTAGTCTCAGAGAGAGTGTGAGTAAGTCTCTGTTTCTTTCTGTTGGAAAGTATTGCTGTTCCTCCATTTTTCCTAATTGACTGATATTCCTGGATTTGATTTAAGTCTGATACTGAACTGGTTTTGACACTGGAATTTGTTACTGAATTATCCCTGGATTGAAAAACTGACTGATTTACCTGTGAATGATTTTGGACTGCTTATTTCGAACTTTGCTTAAACCTTTCTGGAAGTAAAAACCTACATTTATTGCACAGTGTATCTGTGTGCTATGTATGTATTATTCAAACACTACTGTATACGCTACTAAATACATCTCCCTGTATGCGCTCATTCTCCTAACGGGGAATTACCTCAACAGGGGAGTCAAAGAGCAACACCCTTATGGCATTTTCAAGACTAACAAATGGATTGCAGCCTTTTTCACCAGATACAAAGGTGCCATTACACTTTTCATTGGATTTGCTGCAACGGTGTAATATAGCACCTTGTCTCAGGGAAAACACAAGACAACTCAAACTACTTTGTTTGGGTTTTCAAGAATTCAGTCATGCATTTTCTTTGGTTTGTTAATGATAATGTTCCACACTAAGTGATATTTTGGGTTCTTTGATGACATATGATACCATTTTCATATAGGACCTTTCAGCCGATAAATAAGAAAGCATGAAGGTGTGTATAGGCATTCATGACATGAAGCCTTGAATGTGGTTTGAGTATCCTTAGCAGATAGAACAACTCATTACACAAAAATGTAAGATGAAGCTTTGTCTCCGTTGTCATAACAATAGGAACTCTTAGCACAGGACAGCATAAAACACATCTTCATTCAACGGGGGGGACTATATAATTATAGCATATAATTATGAGCACTAACTTGGAAAAGCTTTAAATATCACATTAAAGAATTATATCTTCCTGAAGCTGGTGCTCTTTAATCAAATAGAAAACTTCCTAATCAGAAATGGAACAAATGGGAGGAAATTTTTACCCAAATTAGCTGGGGTACCACTTTTTATTCCAATCTTGGGACAAATGAGATTATTTAAGTAACACTGTTCTTGCAGCTTGCTTTTTTATTTGTTTCCTAGATCTGTTATTTATCTATTTATGTAAACTATTTCTGCAGTGAAAACTGAAAGAGCAAATTAGCAAATCAAATAGCAGGTATAACTGCCATTTGCTAGAGCCCTTTGAAGAGAGGAAGGGGAAAGAAAGAACAAGCAATTATTTGTGTTTGGAACAGCAAACCATTTGGGACTCATAAAATGATCGCTGCTTCTTTGACAGGTAAGCTCTGTACTCATTTTAAAAACTGTGCCATGGGGAAGTTAGAATTTTGAATTGTATCCTGAATATTATGTCTGGAGTTTTTAGAATGCTGGTGGCAAAAAGTTTTGTTTCAATGAGCTTTGAAAATATAAAAGTCCGCCTTATGAAGAAGAAAACTTAATGCAGCTGCTGTGATGTTCATGGGCAGTTTTGAAAAGAATGCATTGGTCTGGCTTGTTTTTTTAAGTGGGTTCATTTTTAGGACTGCTTGTATAAAAAGCAAGATGAAAAAACAGGCACAGAGTGCACTTTCATTGTTTTACTGTGGGATTTTAATGGGTTTTTTAAATCTTGTCCTTAAAAATTGTTCCCTTGGCCAATTTTTCTGTAACACATAGGGCCATGTAAGCTATTACCTTACTTACTTCCTTGCATGCATGCCTGTGTGAAAAGCAAGGAAGCTATACTGTATTCAAGAGTTTGGAATAGACCTGTTATTCTCCTTTGCACCAATCTATACCTCCTAGCAACACAAAATAAGCCACCCTTTGTACTAAATGAGCCTTCATAAAAATATCCCAACTATCAAGACTGTTCTTTTTACTTCTATGTAGAAGTAAGTATAAGATTCTTAAAGAGCAAAATATTGCCTCCAATAACTGCATCAATTCTAGGAGGACAGACTTTATTTTGGTTTTCTACTGGTGGCAAAATATCACAATTATATTAAGCCAAACAGAGCCAAATTATTGGATTTTGGAGGAAGGGTGTAGTGGTAGCATTTGAGGCTTATTGAAGTCTTTTTGAGCTGTTACAATTCCCGATAACAGGAAAAATTGGTATTTGGGGAGGGGATTAGAAGGGTGCAAAGCTTTAGGATATCCCATTTGTTCTTGAGATCATACCATGTCCTCTCAATGCATGAGTATACACGCATGGGCCATAAACATTGGAGGATGGTCTGAAGACTCTGAAGCAATATAAGGACTGCTGAGGGTTCATATGCACTTCAAATCCTGCAAAATTCTTCTGAAGAGGAGAAAAGTCCAAAGCTGGTTTTATTCAGAACTATTAAGATTTAGCTCTTTAGATGCTACCAGTCACTTTATACTGAGTCAAATAAGATGCCTCTGCTTAATACCGGAGTCAGCATTTTGAGGTTTCACTTACCTTGAGGAGACTTGTACTTGCTCTGTTTGCCGACTGATTTTCCTGGGGTGCTGGAAGGAGGTGGGTTGAACAACTTCTCTTCCATGTTTGCTTCTTTGACATAGTGGCAGGACTTTCCCAGCAAAACAATGCTGTTGAGTACCTTAAGTGATATTAAACTGAAAACAATAAGAACACAGGATTAGGTATCACGGCCTGAACAAACTCACCTCCCCAGAGGCCTCCTCAAACTGATTATTAGTAGAACACATACACAACGTTTCTGCTGTGCGTGTTTCCGCTGTGCATTAATTAGAAATATAGGACAAAAGTACTACATTTGTGCCAGGGAGCCTGGATTCACTTTTGTAAAGTACTTGATGTGCCTCCAAGAAGGGGCTTCAGATGAATTTGCCTGCCTTGACCAGGACACGTGGTTCTGCTTTTCGCAAAAATCTGGCTGAGGCAGATGAAGACCCACCACCCAGCCACCAGTGATATTCTTAAAAGGTGAGGGGGGAAGATGCTACTGAGTCCAACTTCAAGGAGGCCTCCCAATAATTAGCCTGCAACATATTACCATCATACTCTAACGTCAACACCCTACAATACTGACTGTGTCAGGGGCAGCAGGGAAGGCAAACACGCACTCTCACACCTTTCCTTGTACTTCCACACCCAATAGAGAGGTTTGTGTCAGAATATTCATGAACTGGCAGAGACATGGTAACAAAGTCAGCCAATGAACAGCAAGGCAATAGATCAGCCAATGTGAGCTGAATTAGAAACTGAAAGTAAAAGGAAGTGTCTGGGCGTGGCTTATCTCTGTTCTCTGCTCTGAAGCTGCTGCTTGTCTTTTGCTTGTGTTACGTTGGAAGAATCTACTATTGGTGCTGTACATTTTACTCATATATTATTATGTATATAAAAAAGTTAATGAGTCCTGCTGAATCAGTCATCTATGTGTTCTTTCTGGATTTGATTTCTGCAATAAATTCTAAAAGTTTGTACCTGACATCTTCAAGCCAGCTGGATAAAAGTATACTAATCTGATGATAAAATATTTTATTTTATTATTGTTCATTATTATTCATCATGAAATTTCCTACTGCAATAGTTTGCCAACACCTGGAAATCTTAACTAAATCATGAATTGGGCATTGATACCAAATTATGATACCAAATGTACTTAGTGGAAAGTTAATTCCATTAAAAGTAGCAGGATTTGCTTTCAAAATAAACGTTATGGTGGATAATAATTCTGTAAAATAAATTTTTTCCATCTTTAGAAATTTAGCCTTCTAGTAAGAGTCGCCTCTAGATGAGATGAGCAGCACAAAAGTCCAATAAATAAATAAATTGGAAGCATGTTTTAAAGTGCGAGTTGACTTTTGTAAAGAGAAAATGAACACATTAGCTAAAGACTTATTGTCTAACCTTGGAAACATAAACAGGTGACTTCAACTATTGAGCAGTTTTCAGAACTGCTCAATAGTATAAATATGGATGACTAATAAATAAATCATGGCCTCAGTTTATTAATATGTGTATGTCTGCAAGTATACATCTTGTATGCTTTTATTTCCTTTTTTATTCTAATTTTGTGTACCCTTTGCCATCACGTGTTGTATTTATTTAATTAAAATATTTTCTTAAAAGCTAAATGAGACAAAGTATATTTAACCAGTGGGATTAGCAATAATTGTCATGATAAAGAAATCTTGCGGTAGTTCTAAGCATTTTATTTATATACTAAAAGCTTAAGTCTTTGTACTTAGCATTCCTTTACCAACTCTGTTGTGCTGATAATCAAAAATGGGACTTCAGTGTAAGAACTTTTGCATGTTGTTTTTTGGTATTCTGTTTTTCCTACAGATAAGCTTTATACAATTATTTGATTTGCACTTACCCACAACAGAAAAGAATAACACAGGAATAGGACAAGACCCCTTGGACTTTTACAGAACTTGTAACAACTCTAATGAGCTAGAAAGAGAAATAACAGGGATTAAAATTATTTCTGAAAAGAGATGAGTGTGTAGTTGAAATTGTTTAAGTTACTTTAAATATGATGTAATATTTAAGATACCCCATGTTAAATTATTTTAACAGATAGCAGTGACACACATTTTTATTTCAATAACATACAATAACCCATACTCTAACCCAAGACAGAGGGTCATCTCAATTTAACTTGAAAATCTTGTTCACCAAGTCCACAATTACAGTATAGAGTTATCCAAATTTTAAAATTAAGAGTCAATATTATTTTATTTTTATGAACTACCATGCTCAGGGAAATATTATTTCATCCTTTGGGACAATTTTCACTAGCTACTTTGTGAAAAAAGATATGACTTACTAAAACAGCCAGTGGGAGTGGAATAAAGCCCATTCGCCTGGAAACAGAGTCACTGTAATCTGTATATGCCTGGAGGTAGAGAGGAGACCGTGAAAAAAAGCATTGGAACAGGCAAAACATTGAAGTAAGTCTAAATATGTTTAAGTATTGCAAATTTATTTACTTTAAAATCACACTCATAAAGGGAATTTAAAGTCAGTTCACAACTGATCAGCAGATATTAGTGTTTCGGGGCAGAATTTAGCTGAAAAAACAAACAAACAAGAAAATCTGATGGGTTAGTACCTTGAAGGGTACTTTGATGGGAGAACACCAGGAAGCAGTAAACCTGCAGGCCACCCTGAGCAGCTGAAGTAAATAGCAATCTATTTCTATACCTGTTGCCGCAAAAGTGACAAAATATGTCAAATTTGTCATTAGGAGAATTTTCTGACACTTCTAAATCATCAAACGGAAGGCCCCGAGATCATACAAATTAACAGGCACTGAATGGTTTTAAAACTAGGATTACTTACTACAATATTTTATTCCTACTTCATTATGATGTAAATAGTGCAAGTGAAAGGCATTTCCTAGGAATACTGGAAATTAAATTATGTGCTTGTGGCCACAGGGATGTCTTTGGAAGTTCAACTTCACACAGAGATCCAAGTTACATATGGTGATCTCTCAGATTGCAATGTTTTTCAAGTTTCTTCCTAATGTAAAATTTAACTGCAAGCCAATCTAATTAAATGTGCGCATTTCCCTGTGCTGAATAAAAGAGGATGTATAAAACTACAATCCAACACTTACATTTTTCTGTCGACTGCTAACAAAGTCAAAGGCAAGGCTGGCTTTGTATTCACTGTAAACCTGCAGACAGGATAACATATGCAAATCCTTTTATTAACCATTTGTCAGATTAGTAGCAGGCAATTATTATTAGAGAGAAAAGATACATAAATGTGCATATGAAAACTATTTAAAAATAAAACTATTTGGTTGGTTCAGCTGGACTAGGGATAATAATCGGGATATGTGTTTGTGTCCTTAAAAGGAGGATAGAAGATAGAAGGTAAAACAGATCCTGCCAAACCAGCTGTGAAGCTCTATGCAAAGCTCTCTAAGTGCAAATTTCATAAGACTTCCCTGGACTACCTGGGCTACCAAGTGTCAAGCGAGGGGATCGAAATGGATCCAGGGAAGGTGAAAGCGGTGCTAGATTGGTAACTCCCTTGCACCCACAAGCAACTCCAGAGTTTCCTGGGGTTTGCAAATTTCTACAGGCAATTCATTCCACCATTCGCAATAGTGGCCTAACAGAGCTACTGAAAACAGCCCTCCCCCGCTCCTGCGAAACTGCGCCCAACTCAACTGCTGGCCTGGATGCTGGATGATCAAAAAGCATTCAAGAAATTGAAGTGTCTCTTCGCCAAGGAGCCAATTCTCCAGCACCCCGACCGTGAATGCCGCCTATCAGTCCAAGCCAACATGCCAATGGGCAGCAGTGCTCCTCCAAAAGGAGCCACAGGAATGGCACTTGCCTTGCGTGTCTGTGTCCAAAAAGCTCACTGACACCGAGAGGCTGTGGGTGATACGGGAGAAGGAGGCCTACGCAGTCTGCTGGGCTCTCCTCTCCTGGAGGCACTTCTTGGAAGTGAGAAAGATGCTCTTCAAGGTCTGGACTGTTCACAGAAACATCAAAGCCCTAAAATCATCCTGAAAACTCTTCCTCAACCAAATCCACTGGCTGCAGTATTCCTGGGGGTTTAACTTTGAGCTAAGGTACATCCCAGGGGAGAAGAATCTGTCAGCTGACGACATGGCTCTGTCTACTCTCTCCTCTCCACCTTGCTCAGTTGTGCAAGGATTTAGCAGACACTGCCTTGGTAATTGGGGGGGGGAGGGAATTTCATCCCATACTTTGCCTGCCGAGTGTCTTCGGGGGCGCCCAGGAACTATTTGCGTGCCTGTGTGAGTGTGCTGCTGCTTGGGATGACGCTTTTCTGAAGTGCGTGCAATGATCGAAGGTGGCAACCTCGTGGCGCTGTGATGTAACAACCCGACAGTCACTCCTTTTGCAAGGCAAGGTTTATTTTTGTATCTTTCCAGAAACAGAGAGAACATGGTTGAATTTCTTTACAGTTATTCCCTGAGTGTGTGGATTGGGAAGTAAAGGTGGGGAGTGGGAGGGAGGAAGAGAGGGAGGGAGGGAGGGAGAGGGAGAGAGAGGGAGAGAGAGATAAATGAAAGAGAAAGGGGGATGACAGACAGGGAGATAGAGAGAAAAAGAGATGAGAGAAAAATGAGAGAGGGAGAGACAGAGAGAAAAAGGGAAAGAGATATGAGAGAGAGAGAGAAGAGAGAGAGGGATGAGGGAGATAGAGAAAAAGAGATGAGCAAGCGAAAGAGAGACGAGAGAGGGAGATAGAGAGGGAGAAAGAGAGATGAGTGGGAGGGAAAGAGAGAGACATAGAGGGGGAGATATTTATTTCCCATAGAAAATAAAACACAGGAGCCACAAAATCTGGGTAGGCATGGCTGGGAGTGAGTGACATCAAGTTGGCCACGTCCATCCAGGTTTTGTGGTTCCAAGGGTTTTGTTTTCTGGGGAAACTGGCCCAAGTGGCTCTTTGAGTGTTTAAGGTTGCAGACCCCTGCCCTAGCTGAATGGATGGAGTTGTTAAAAAAGGGCTGGGAAAACACCATGAAAGCACTAGCATAGTGGTGGCTAACCTGTTTCAGCTCCCGTGCCAATACTTGCACGTGCACTTGCTTACGCGCAGTCATGTGCCAGCACCCAGAAGGCAGTGCGTGCTGGCCCCCCACGCCCCTGAGTATGTGCACACGACCCTCCTTGTGCAGTGTGCATCTCCACATGCGATTCCCACCTTGTGCCGTGCGTCTTTGCGCATACATGCAAGAATTCCTCGTGCACCGCACGTCTGCGCATGCAATTCCCCTTGCGCGCAGGATGTCTCTGCACATGCGCCTCCCGCGTACCCCCTCTGCGTCCTGTACATGCGTGCTAGATACCCGACAATCAGCTGTCGGGCAGCGGTACGTGCGTGTGCATGCACAGTGTGGCTCTTCTGGGCAACCTCTCGCGTGCCGGGGGAAATGGCTCTGCGTGCCACTTCCGGCACGCGTGGCATAGGTTTGCCAACACGGCACTAGCAGAAGCCTCAGAAACATAAAAAACCAAGCAGACAAGCACCAATCTCTCCAGCCCCCCTTCCGTGTGGGAGATCAAGTCTACCTGTCAATCGAATACATTAAATTGAAACTGCCCAGCAAAAAGTTAGGACCTAAGTTCTTAGGGCCTTTCTGATAATGAAAGTAATTAACCCAGTAACAGTTCAGCTTAACCTCCCACGCATATCCCAGTCTTTCAGAGCAGCTTACTAAAGCCTGCTGTCAGCCCAAGATTGAGACCTCAAAAGGAATCAGCACCCAAGCCAATAGTGGTACAAGGGGAAACCCGTTATGAAGTGAGGAGAATTTTAGATTCCTAAACTACACAGGGGTTGATTGCAATATTTAGTTCACTGGAACGGATACCCTTTGTCTGGGGCTATGTGGGTTAAGAGCTGGGATGTGAAGGCAGATAGTGAAGCAATTCCATGATCAATTCCCTGATAAGCCAAAGGGTCCTCCTGGAGGGTGGGGGGGGAGAGGTGGTTAGGGACTGACTGAATTAACCTCCTATGTTCCTCTCATTCCAGGATACAATCATTAGCGGGGAAGGGGGGGGGCTTGGAAAAATGGAAAACTTTGCATTGGTAGGATCAATGGTAGGAAGGCTTGCAATTATAAAAATGAATATTTTGCTGAGGCATTTGTTTCTATTCCAAACGATCCCCATAAAGATAGGGGCCTCTGGGTTGATCCCACCATGGGTTTTAAGAGGCTACTATGGAATACCAGGTGTATTTTCCCTAACAGTCGGGACAACTTCAGTTGCACTGTGACTGGGTTGATGACCTTTACTATGGGGAATGGTCCCATGCACTTTGGCCCCAATTTCTTGCTAGGGAGTCTTAAGCTCAAGTATTTGGTGGAGATAAATCTTCTTCCCCACCTGGAACGGCCTGGGTATAGCTGAATCGTTACCCTTGACCCTGGTTTCCCCCACCCCTGGGTGTATTGTAATACATATTCTCCAATGGGACACATCCATAACCAAGAGTCATTTATCATGCTCTCCAGTTAGAATTTTGTGCGGCAGAAACTTCAATCACCTAGTTACTATCTTTGAAAACATTTATGGAATGCAATTTTGGTTTGCAAGCTGCTGCACTGCTCCCCGCTCCCTTTCTGTTGGCAACTCTTAGAAGACATAGAAATATTTTAGGAGTTGTTAGTAAACTTTGCATGGGAATACTCAGATCTAACTTTACTTTCATTAAGCTAGATCTACAATTTTGATCAACCCAGAGACGTTCCTCTATTGTGGGGACTGTGCATGAGGTGTCTGTGCAAGAGAGCGATCAAGAGGTAACTGGGGGGAGGCCAAACCAAGGCCCCTAAGTGGAGAAGAATACCCCGAATAGCTGAGGGAGGCAAAGGGCTGCGACAACCAGCCAAAACCCCAATGGTTGTTGGGAGTCAGAAAGAAGGATGATTGAGTGGAGAGACCCTCCAAAGTAACCTTCACCGAGGGGAGCCAAGGAAGTTGTCGGAAAAAAACCTGTGCCGAGGATGAGGACAAAGTGACCAGACCACGATAGCTGCTTGTCGAACAAGCCATCAAATTCCAGAAGGGCACCTTTGACAACCTCTGAGCATGTGAAGCTCTAGCTCAGATAGCACCATCATCTGCTCACAACTGGCACAGGGCCAGGCAGACAATGATGTGGCCTTACCCACTACAGTGGCTGCTGAAGCGCCTGCTCCCCTAGAATCAGCTCCAGCTCCAGCAGCCCAGCCATTGCCGCTACCTGGGCTGCTCAATCAAGAAAGCACAGATAACCAGATTTTGGGGTGAGATTCGGCGGAGACCCAAAGCAATTGGCATTGTTCCTAACCCAAATGCGGTCCTACATGCATGAATATGGAGCCAATGTACCAACAGAAGGGGCCAAAGTGAGAAGTGTGACCCTAGTCCTGGAGGGGAGTACTGTAGAGTGAATGGTTCCCTGAACAATGATGATGCCCGGAGCTGCACAACCTGAATTGGTTCATGACAGCCCTCCAGAAGAGATTTGAAGATCCCCTCGTGGACTGGAAGGCCAGGACAAGAATCAAAATCATAAGCCAAGGTTGGTAACCTATGGCTGCCTACACTCAAGAATTCCATAGCCTAGTATGCAGACTAACCCACTGGCCACAAGACGTGCTGATATAGTGTTTCCAAGATGGGCTGAATAACAACATCTATTACACCTGCATCTCCAGGGGTGCCACCACATACCCTCCATGGATGGTATGTCCTAGTCAAAGAAGTTGAATTTGTGAGAATCAAGGATATAGCTTATTGATCTATTAGATTCAATAAGTTCTATGGGTAATAGCAGACCCCAGAAGAAAGAGACATGAACCATAGTTTTCAGCTAGGATGGTTTCAAAATATACCAAAACTATTTGTAATCCTGCTGAGCCGTTGCTAACTGTGAAAACATATTTTTGCAAAGTATGCACTTGGATGAATGTTTAAAACAGGAAGAATGAAACTGTTGAAAATGAGGAACTGAGAATAATGTACACAGGTGTTTAAGGAAAGTGACAGTTAGTGAAGTTGTGAAGCATGTATGTGGTTAGAAGAAAAGTATAAAGGATAGGGTTGAAGTCAAAAAACTGGTTCTGTGACTCAGGAAACTTAAAGTACCTGCAGCTTTCTGCCAGCTGGACAGGTCAATAGTGGAGCGGAGGAGAGGGGGGAACATGACATTTGTCACTGAACCAATAGAGATGAGAATGGGGCCCCATAAGAAACCCTAAGGCTTATTGTGACATCAGACACTGACAGACCCCTCGTATTGAGATTGGTATAGCTCCTGAAATGGAACCCCTATGTAAACTGGAGATTTCAATCCTACCTAGAATAGTAATTTAAAATATTGAAGGAAATGAGAAAAAATAATTATCTACCTCTTCCTTTTATTTGTATCCCCAAGCATGAACCACTGTTTAGACACTTAGTAATTGCTGTTAGTTTGTATGTGAGTCCTAAAAACATATGTCTAAATTTGCCTAGCTATGTAATATATTGTATATAAGGAAGACATTTAGTTTAACTTTTATGATGGATGTATAGTGTCAATTTTAGCATTGCAGCTTATTGTTTCATTTTAGTTTCCCTGTGTATTCGATGTATCTCTTTTTGGGTCTTGTGCTAAGTTTATTCTTGCTGCTATTAATGTGTATTGTAATGTTTAGTAAATCCTTAGTTTTGGCCTTTATTATATATAGATACATCAAAACTGAATTATAGATACAGGAATTTTCACTAGGTTTTTATAAATTCAAATACAGTGTCATCTTGCTTTTCCATCTTTGTGCTTCAACATTTTCTTTTCCTATTTCTTTTGTACTTCAACTTTGTAACAATAGACATGTATTTTTTTTTAAAAAAAAAGATACATAAAAGGACCATCAATTTAAAAAAAAGTATAGTAGTCCTCAACTTACGACTATAACTCAGTGACTGTTTCAAAGTTACAACAGACCCCCCCAGGGCTACTTATGATCCAGATTCAAAGTTCCAATTCCTCCCCACCCCCGTTGCATGATTGCATTTTGGACACCTGGAATGGGCCAGCAGTTATGGCTATTTGCACCATCACATAATGACTGCAAAGAAAATTTGGCGTTATGTAGTGACCCATTTTTTGACCTTGTTTTCTCAGCTCAATTATGTCCGTAAGTCAAGGACAGTATTATTATGCAGAGTTCTGTTAAAATCTTGCTCAGGAACAGAATTAAGAGATAAGCAAATAAAGCTACTTATTGTTTCCAGTAAGCAGGTATGATTTGCGATGTTGCCAATATTGGAAAAGGTGACAAAAAGTTGCAGGTTAGCTGTAAATCTGAGCAGAAGGAACCAGCGATTATTGTAAGCTCTCTCCCATAATCAGCATGGATTGTTTTTCCATGCTACAATATAATCATTCCTGTCTTTTTCTATCCTCAACGTATGCTATCCATTAAGTTTACAAGTTATTTTTAAGTTTTTAATATGCAGATAGTTCTCTCTGTCAGTGTTTCTCAATCTTGGCAACTTTAAGATATGGTGGACTTCAACTTCCAGAACTTCCAAGCCAGCACTGCTCTTGAAAACAATGCTCCATAGTACAAAGATGGTGGGAAGAACTCAACACAGGGAGCCTACCTTTAGGAACAGCCCCAAGTATAATTATAATAATTAATTAATTTTGTAAGCTCTAATTCCATTAAAAAAGAAGTACGGTATATTTAGCTATTTTTAATCAATGGGAGTAACCCATGCAGAGGTGAGAAAGGCAAGGTCACGTTTCCCTCATTTCTTCTACAAAACATGAAGCAGATTTGGTCCAATCATTTGGAAATGTTTAATTATATACTTACATCAGCTGTAATGTCATTGAATTTGGTTATGAAAGCATGTTTCACAATATCAACAGCAACCTCTGATGCAATCACCATACAGACATCAGGGAATAATACCCACAGATGATCTGTAAAAGAAGGAAGGAATTCACAGGAATAAACTTGGTCTGGAACAAAAAGAAATTGCCTAAACATAGATGGAATGTCTTATTTTGCATTCCCCCCTCCCCAATATATGTAAAATAGAATCTTTCACATTATACTTTAAATTCTCAGAAAACAAATTTTGTAGATAAAGCACTTATCTTTCAGTGCAGAGTCATTAAAAGTGGTTGATCTTCTCTTGCCAGGGCTTGAGAAGACCTTGGGCTTTTGGAATTTTATAAAGGTAGTATCATAAAGATCAAAAGAATAATTGATTTCTTAATTAAATACCAAATAGGTTCTGCAAATTTCTATCTCCCCTACAGGAGCAGATGTCCTTGTAACAAAATGTGCAATGCCTTTATAGTGTTCAAGGAAGGGAGAACAAATTGGACCTGGCTACATCAACTCCACATAGTGCATCATAAACTGGAGGTGGAAACCAGAACTAAGCCTAGTTTTAAATCTTTTCAAATGCTGAGACTAGAGGAGAAAGCATAACAGTCATCAACATTAATCATATGAAAGACAGTTGCATATTCTCCTTTCTTAAGCTGCTAGGCCTAAGGCTAGACTGATTTGCAGAGATCAGAACCAGGACACTGATGTTTGTTTCAAAGATCAGATGTTTTTAAATCAGCCTGTAAAAAGTTTTAAGTGTGCGGCTGCACTGGGTGTGCTGCTTTTATCCCAGGTAACCCAACTCTAACCCCTCTGGTTTCCATCCATTTAGGTTTTTTTAACTGCAAGCCACATGAGAATCTTCTTCCCAAACAGAACAGGGCCATGAAAATCTTATCAGATGATTAATAGATCTAATGACAAAGATTTCTTTCCGGCAGGTATCAGAATAAGCCAGTATTTGGAGTAAAATAATGTAAATAGTTGGCTCTTTGTGCAGATTTTCAATCCATAATTATAAAAGCTAAGTCGACAAATATTTAATCAGTGTGTAGGCAAAATGTCAACCAAGACCAGTTTTCTGACACTATTGGGGTCCCAAGTCTCATCTGCACAACGGTGAAATTGCATATAACCAAAAATACTGAGATGAATTGTATTCTACTGAATATACTGTATATGGAGCAGAGCAAAATACAAGGCAGAGTCGTTTGTTATCATCTCACTAAAAGCACTTCAGTAACTTGTAATAGATGGAATTAAAATAATGTACCAGTCAGAACTCAAAATCTAATGGCAATACAAAGATATAAAGAATAAAATGAACAATAAATAAATATCTGCTGGTTTAAAAAGATTCATGGAGTTATTTTATATATAAACTCTCAACTTAAACCTAAGCTACCTATAACAGATGAATATGGAATAAAATAAATACTGGTTGGCGTATACAGGCCAAAGGATGATAAAAGTGATTTTTTTTGAATATCTGATGAATCAATTATCACCCTTTTCATATGAAAACTAGTTTATGTTGGAGGATTGGAATGGAGTAATTACACCACCTTTGGATAGATCATCTACTTAGGGAGTTAACCATTCCCAGGGTAAATTACCAAAGACCTTTTTTGAGATGATGAACAATTTAACACTAATAGATTCATGGGAAATAAAATGGCTCTACCAGAGAACATAACTTTTTTTTTTCAGAAAGACATAACTCTTTTTCAAGGATTGATATGATATGGCCTTCTAAAAAACTTGCAAATAAAAATTTAAAAGTAGATATGTTACCTAAATCCTTTTCTGATCACAATTTAGTGCTTTTGGTACTAAGAGGAGAGTTTGAGCTTCAGATGGAGATCAAATAAATCTATTTTGCAAAACGAAAGGATTGTAAAAGATTATAAAAAGAAACTACATGAATATTTTGATAATAATTTAGATAAAGGGACAAGTTTGTGTGGGATGCTAGTAAAACTGTTGTGAGGGGTTATTTTATACAGTATAACTGCTTAGAGAAGAAAAAGTCCAGGAAAGATGCAATAATAAATGAAATCAGACAGAGAAAAATCAAATTGCAAAAGATCTACAGATCCGAAAACTAAAATTAAACTGCTACGGCAACAACTGTCCATGTTAACAGTACAAGAAATAGAAACAAAACTGAAGTATGCTAAACAAAGACACTTTGAGTTTGAAAATAAACCAGGGAGATAGTTGGCATATAAACTAAGAAAGGAAAGTGAAAAGAGAATGATTGAGAAAATTTGTGAAGGCAGCAATGTAATAACAGGTAATGAACTTATCAAAAAGTATTTTTATAATTTTTATTCTTGTATAAAAGACAGAAGTTAGATATGTCAAAACTAGATGAGTACCTTTCAAGACAACAGCTGCCTAAATTATCAAACTAGATTTAAGTGAAGAGGAACTAGAGTCTCTTGATGCAGATAAAGAAGGAGAGTGCAAAAGTTGGCTTGAAACTCAACATTAAGAAAACTAAGATCATGGCATCCAGCTCTCTCAATTCCTGGCAAATACTGTAGATGGGGAAAAGACAGATTTTATTTTCCTGGGCTCCAAAATCACCGCAGATGGGGGCTGCAACCAAGAAATTAAAAGATGCTTGCTCCTGGGGTGGAAAGCTATGGCAAATCTAGAAAGCATACTAAAAAGTAGAGACATCACCCTGCCAACAAAAGTATGTATAGTCAAGGCTAGTTTTCCCAGTTGCAATGTATGGCTGTGAAAGTGGGACCATAAGTAAGGCTGAGCACCAAAGAATTGAGGCCTTTGAACTATGGTGCTGAAGAAGACTCCTGCGAGTCCCTTGGACTGCAAGGCAATCAGACTGGTCAGTCCTAGAGATCAACCCTGACTGCTCTTTAGAAGGCCAGATCCTGAAGATGAAACTCAAAATACTTGGCCACCTAATGAGAAGGAAGGACTCACTGGAGAAGAGCCTAATGCTGGGAAAGATTGAGGGCAAAAGAAGAATGGGACAACAGAGAATGAGGTGGCTGGATGGAGTCACTGAAGCAGTAGGCAGGAGCTTAAATGGACTCCAGAAGATGGCAGAGGACAGGAAGGCCTGAAGGAACATTGTCCGTGGGGTTGCGATAGGTCAGACATGACTTCGCAACTAACAATAACAAATACATGTAGACCAATCTGGCTTCCTGCCAGAAAGTCAGCTAAGAGGTAATGTGAGGACTGTATTGAATATTATTGAATATTTACAATATCATAATGAGAAGTAGGCAGCTTTAATATTTTTAGATGTAGAGCTTTGACAACTTAAATTGAGCTTTTATGTTTAAAGTGCTGGAAGAAATGGGCTTTGGAGAGAACTTTATTCAAGGAGTCAAAGCTGTTTACATGTCATAGAAAGCAAAAATTGTCATTAATGTTAATTTAACTAACTCATGTTAAATTCTATTTATCTTGGTGTTAGAAGTTTTGAATAGAGATATAAGGCAAGATGATAAATTAATGGGTATATCTATCAAGAGATAAATTTATAAATTGAGGGCATTTTCTGATGATCTGGTTATATTCTTGTAAGATAAAAAAATAACAGAATATTTGTTGAGGAAATTAAATGAGTTTGGGGCTTTGGGTTTTTTTTTTTTAAATAAACAAATAAAAAACAATAATGTTGATTAAGAATATGTCATCTCAGGATGGTGATACATTGACTAAAAAGTCAGATTTTAAGGTTGAGGAAAAGGAAAAATACTTGGGGTTATGTTGATAAACACAAACATAAAATTGTTTCAAAATAATTATGTGCCTCTTTGGAATGATATTAAAAAGGACTTAAAAAGAACGTATTATTGCTAAGGTTTATAAAAACATCACTGAAAATTAATCTGGAAATTGAATATATAAAACATTGTATGATTCAGTGGGCAGGGAATTTTGGATATAATCTGATGCTTGAACAATGGGAAAATATGTGATGAAAGTTTTAAAATTCACATTAAATTATCACTTAAAAGAAACATTTTATAAGATGATGTGTCGCTGGTATTTAACACTGGATAAGTTATCCAGAATATATAAAGGTATTTCAAATGAACGCTGGAAATTTGAAAGTGTTGGAAATATAAAAGTGAAGAAGTGACCTTTTATCATTTATTGTGGATGTGATAAAGCAAATAAATTTTGGAGTAAAATTCATATTTTAATACAGAAAGTTCTTAAAATGAAGATAAAGATGAAACCATAAAATTTTCTTTTGGGTTTAATGAAAAATGACTTAGAAAAGAAAATTTGGAACTTGATCTTATACATGTTGATGGCAGCAAGACTACTGTATGCACAAAAATTGAAGGACATTTCGATTCCACCATAGACAAATGGCTACAGAAGTTGATGAACTGGCAAGGATGGCTAAAGTGACTGCTTTGAGTAAAGAAAAGTATATAAGTATTTTTTGTTGCTTTTTGTTGCTACATGGAGACCGCTTCTGGACTTTGTGCTTGAGGCAGAAAAAAAATAAAACTTTGATTTGGAGTTTTACTGATTGAATTGTTGTTATAGAAATGGCTAGTTTATATTATTTTGGAAAAGTAAAATATTGAGGTTCGATGTTAATGCTTTTATTCTACTACAACATAGAGAATTGGAAGTTAATACTTTTCTTTTCTTCCACGCTTCACTTTTCTTTCCCCTTTTCCACCCCACTGTGTCCTATTATTTGCTTTTATATTTTTGTATTTTATTCTACAATCTAATAAAAATGTTTTAAATATGTAGTACAGAAATATAAAGAATATAAAAACCTTTATAAAAAAAAAGAAATATAAAGAATATATCATTTTATTATAGCAACAAACAAAAACATGTTTGACAATTAATATATATGGACATAAACAAATATTGCAGGCCCAACTGACAAAAGAAAACTCAGAACTGTACTGGTTGCAAACATGCAGAAGAGACTGTCATCCTGCAATGGATAGATAATGGCTAAAATGATGATGATGATGATGATATATGAACATATCTTGAGTATTTCATTTCAATGTTTATATCTAAAGTAGTCTTTACCTGGATTCCATGAAAATTGTTCCATATTTCTTAGGCAAACTATCAGTAACAGCACATAATTGGTGAATCTCTCTTTGATATCTAAAATAATGGTGATAGTAATAATAGTAATTATCTCTTAACTCTAGAGAAGTTTCCAGTTTCCTAAAAGCCTACTGTATCAAAGATCTATGAGGAAGGCAAACAAACCACTCAAAATTTCATACAGGTAGTCCTCGACCTATGACTGTAATAGAGCCTGTCCATTATAGTTGCAAGTGATGACAACCGGTGAAAAACCTTGTTGAATTACTCCCCCTGCTCTCCCTAATGCCACTATTAAATAAACACAGAGATTGTTAAGCAAGCATGGGGTATCTCATGGGTGAGGGAGGCCTTAGGAGGTCCGTCACTCAACTGGGTCTAAAAAGGGGGAAGACAAAAGCTTTGCAAAGCCAAAAACAGCTCAGCAAGTGGGAGGGGTCCACCTAGATTATACTGCAACAGCAGAGAGCTTTCTAAACTAGCCTCCATGCTTCGCTAATGAAACCATCCTTATGGATTGGATTTCTACTGAGATTAACTGGTCATCAGGAGACTGCATATCTCTCATGGCTTTTTCTAGCTTTGGGAAAGTCAGCTGCCCACATGCAAGCAGGCAGCAGCTGCAGAACCAGCTTCCCAAAACTTTTCCCTTGCTTAACTCATGCCCAGAAACCCACATTTCCTCAAAGGCAATTGACAGGTAACAAAAAGCTTTTAAAAAACATTTTGCTGCCTGACTGGCTACCTTTAGGGCCCAGCTTCTGCCATGGCCGTTTGGTGCACATTTGTGCTACTTTTTCTTTAGAACTAATTTTTTTTTCTTCAGCTCCTCGAGGCAGAAAGATTTTCTTTGTTTCCTTCCTTCCTTTCCTCTAATCTTCAGCCTGGCAATGACTCATCAAGGTAAGTAACTTACAGAATTTGCCACCCTCTTTTCAGGCATACAGTAAGTTTAGCAACTTAAGTGGTTAGAAGGGATCAAGTTTGGAGGGGATCAAGATTATTGGTTGGGCTAAACTTTCTTCCCAATATTAAATCAATGGCTTTCAAAAATTTGTGACATCTTGCATGACTTCTAAAATGATAAATGGATTTGCACGTTCCAATCTTATAAATAAAATTAGAACTACTACAATTGGGCTGCAGAAATCCAAGTTCTTAATTTTGGGCTGCTGTTTATAGGTTATTTGGATTTTGAAATTGATACAGCAGGCCAAGCAAACCCAATAAATATCTAGCTAAATGACATACAGTTTTGATAGACAGTTGTTATGTGTCAAGTTAATCACCATTTAGATCTTACTCTAGCAATTTCTAAATTCCCTTTAGAGGAATGAGATTTGAGAGCCTTCTGGTTTCGCCTGCCCATGGATTTAAACACTTGTGACTCCTCTCTAAGTTGCTCGTGTCCATTCATACACACCTCAGATCACAGCCCACAATCTAAAATCTATACAACTCAGTGTCACTAAATCCACACAATTTCAGATTTTTACACATAGAAATTAGCATGAATGGTTATCACCCAAAAATATACATACCACTGTTTGACATCTGAAATAAATTGTTCTTCTCAAATTTCTTGAAAACACTTCCTTTTATTTCCACAAACTGCATTTTAAAGAAAGCAAATCCCCATTTTAGGCAAATCTGGGTTTAAAAGAAAATTTCTACAAAACCAAATTTTTACTTCTTCAAAACATCAATAGTGACAGATAAGACTTGCATTAGATCCTTCTAACACTTACATTGTTAGACATCATGATAGTAAGAAGTGATTTATTGTGGGAGTTGAAGGCTACATTGAGTGTTGTTGCTTGGACCATAATAAGGATAGCATGCAAGACTGTAGTCACATACATTAAGGAAAAAGAATTTTACCACAAAATATTAGTCTGAATTTCAAAATTCCCCTCAATAATCAGTAGAGTCTGATATTTCACCAAGCTCTACTAAACAATACACTCAAAGTTTCCCTTAACTGTTGATTCAAGCATGCAGTGGAACTTCCTTTCTTAAATGCATGATTCAAGTGAAATTGGCAAAAGAAGGGGTTATGCATGGTGGTGAATATTGGTCATTAAACAGTAATCAAATCCACAATATATATTTTTAGATTAGCTGTAGATTCCTTAAATTTATATATATTTCCAAATTGTTCATTCCCCTTATTTTACCCAATCATGAAGTTTTGTATTTCTCTTCTACACATTTAAATTTTCTAATATTCAAATATTCTACATTTGAAAAAAAAAATAGCTAGAGGGGAGAAGAATTTGTCTGGTGGGATAGATCAGAAAATAACAACAACAAATGGCTTTGCTGATTCACGAACCAATCAGACAGGGAATGCCTATTATTTGTGGCATAAATATTTTCATGAAAAATATTTGTAAGAAAGTTCCTATGATGATAGTAAATGAAATCAAAGAATCAACAAGACTTGTAAAAGCTAACAATACTATGTCTGAGATAGAACTGCCCCAAGATGATTTCACAATGGTCAAAAGTTTCAAGTAGACATTTACATATATGTATATAGTGGTGGGATTCAAATACTTTATCAGCCAGTTCTCTGCCCTAATAGCCAGCTGGGTAGGCGTGGCTGGGTGGTCATGTGACTGGGTGGGTGTGGCCAACTCGACATCACTCACATTGAGGGGCGCTTTGCCTCTCCTGGCCTCTTGTGACCATGGGGATGCTGCAATGGTCATACGTATGAAAAACAGTCATAAGTCACTTTTTCCAGTGCCATTGTAACTTTGAATGGTCACTAAATGAATTGCTATAAGTCAAGGATTACCTGTACAAAAATACAAAAAGCTTCTTTGCTTGCAAAAAGCTGTCCTAAATACCCATCATTAGAAATACCTGCAAGCTGGAGTTACAAATCAGGCAGGGTGCCAAAGCACCTTGAGGAATTAAAATAGTTAAAATGCAGTGATAACTATCAGCAGCCAACTCTTGCTCATAAAGTGAAACTCTTTAGCAGAGAGGTAATTTAAGTTCTCTCTAACCCTAACCCCAGGTAAGCTCAAGGTAAACACTTGAGATAAGCCTAACTACAAAGAAAGTGCTAGAATGTAGCAAAAAAGCAAACACAGTAGCTGTTGCTTGTTAAACCCACCAATAAACCAGAACAAATAGACACAGTTTTGAAACAAAGCTGAATAGGGAAAATTATCCCATCAATAAACACAGGATTAAACCTCACCAAGCACAGAATTAAACTTCACCAAAAACCAGTGTTAGACTAGAACCCAGAAAGGTTATATAAACTCACGTTTCAATGTCAATCTTTCTAGCTAGCCAAGAAGCCTTGTTGAAGTCACTCATCTTGTTTCCTTGTCATTAAAAGCTTCTTTCTGGCAGCTCTGCTGCATTATTCAATTATTTCTTCAAAGGGCTAACTGTTGCATTCCGGCTGGAAGAACTCCAACAGGGGACTATTTCCTCCCAACAGCAGTGTAAAAAACTTAAAATAACCTTTCCCCTTTAAGAAAGTCAAGCCCCTAATAAAACAAAGCAAAGTACCAGCAAAGGGGAAAAAAAAAACCTCAGGAGAAGCTCAGGTAACAGTAAGTCTGGGCGTACTGCCAAGAACCTTTAGCTGTTATAAATATCTGAGAGGCAGTTTCTATAAGCAGGGCAATAAAGATTAGGCTAGAAACAACACCTGAATGTTCTCTTCCTGCCTTCCATATAGGATTAGCCCTGTAAAGTAGGGGAAAAAAACAAAAGTAGATTTCTTCCAACAACTGGTTCTCCGAACTGCTCAGAAAGTTAACAGTTCTCCCAAATAGGTGCAAACCATCTGAATCATACCACTGTATGTATATCCTTTTCATCTCCAGATACCTGTGGCACTATAGAAGTCAACAGTGATGTGAAAATCCTTTGTAAGCCACCATGTCGTCCCCCCCAAAAAACTCATGTAGCATCTTCCCTATCTGTTCCTGGCTGTGACTGAATTGTTGGGCACGCTTTGCCTCTTTGGTCTGCTGGAAAAAATCAAAGCATCCCTATGTAAATATGTACACCAATGCAGACAACCAGGAGCAGTTCATGAAGTAACTGCATGAATCTGGAAAAAAAATGCATCTTGTGATGACCCAGAGTATATCAGAAATATAACAAAAAAAAAACATAAAATAAAGTCCTTTAATGCCTTCAACTTGGCTTCACTGTTTAATTGTTCACAGTGGAGGAGTGAACTATTTTCAAAATAACATTTCAAAGGACAGAAACACAGTTCAAATTCAAAGAGCTGGTAACAAAGCAAAAATCAAAAACAAACCGCATTGAATAAAGTTCCACAACAGACCAGGACAGATAATTGCCAACTTCAGGAAGATAACCAGGTACATTCCATTGGAAGAACGCAAACCAAGATAAACCTTCTTTAGGAATAAAACACTAAATTGTCTCTAGCCTCTGCATGTAGGACCAAACTCTTATGCAGATCTCACACCTGCAACCTATAAAGCCCTCTCCTCCCGAGTAGACCACATTTTACCCTGATCCTCTCCTCCCTGCGTGCCCTAGGATGGATAAGGGATGGGCCTGGGTCCTCCTCTGACTGCTCAGAGTCAGTCTCCAACAGGGGCATGACGCATCTGTTCCAATGGTCTGTTTATTGCAAAGCAGGTTTCTTGAAGGATTTGTATAACCCCAGTGGATAATTTTACTGTAGTACAAAAAGTCATGCGTGGGTACTTTTTATCAGTCTTATAATTTATTTATATATTTTTAATTAAATACAGGTGCTACTTTTTCACGGTTCTCCTCTTGTGGCCTTATAACTAAAGAGTGTATGATACCAAAACAAAGATACCAATGAAACAATTTAAGTTACAAAACAAGTGAAAATGTTGTATGTCAAACAAAAATATAGCACCATCAAGCCAGTATACCAAAAATATCCTCCCCACAAAACAGAGAAAAGTCACTAATTTTTTCATGCAAAGGAAGAATGAGAGTACAAGACAAAAGAATTATGCATGCTTACTTTAATATTGCGAAACCTTGGTTTGGGATTACTCATTTTATCAGCTCTGACAATTATGCACGTGGCTGAAATGAAGTTGGCTTTGCCTTCTTCAGAAGAAACTAATATTTTAGATCATAAGTCATTTAATTATTATGTTGAATGCTTCTTGATGACATAGCACAGAGAAGTTTGAAAATTAAGTAAGTAAGAAGGTTGAATTTGATGGCATTAATCAAGGCAGCATTGAGGAAGAGTACTAAATGTTATCATATAGAAAGGCAGCCTATTAGAAGCAAACTCCGAAGATTTCAGTCATTACTGAAATGTTTCTAATACATGCCAAAATTGTTTATTATACAACAATAATCTGTAAAGTATGTTATTTATAGATGGACAGGAGAGATTTAAATAATTTGTTAAAAGCCTTTTGAAACAAAGTTAAATGAAGTACTCTGAATTAGGATTAGCAACTTACAGATTTAACCACAGCCAGTGAACAAGCTGGACTGTGAAAAAAAAATCTCACTTTAGCCACTGCTAACATGTGTTTCAGAATAATGAGACTGGAACCCCTCCCAGCTGAAGAGTTAGTCCTTTAGAGGAACAAAAGCCCTTCTACCACAGTTTTTTTTCCTGCCTATGCAGGTCTTCCAGCATAGAGAACCCCTTTTGAGTCTTCCAGGAAAGCTTTAACTCTCCTTCATAGTCCTCAAATCCAGTCAACTATTCAATGGTTCTCTCAATTCTCTGGGGTCTTTTGATGGAAAAAAAACAATTAGTAAGTTTTCAAGATTCTTCATTTTTATTTTGTAAGAATAATTCACAGAACCCATTAAAATAGTTTTCAAACTTCTGTTTATACAGAACCTGCTTTTGGAAAGGTTCAGAACAATATTCGAATTGACTATTGCTGTTTCTTCAAAGGTCATACAGCTACCACATACGACCAAGGAAGGGAGAATCAGTGATGCCTAGATTTGTTTGTACAGAGGAATGAAGAACTTGCTTCATAAAAGTGCATATCCTGGGAAAGAACTGGTCCAGAGAAAACAGGCTACCGTTCCATTTTTTCCTTGCAAGCTAAGATTTTTCAACTTACTGTTTTATAAGAGCTCCTTTGTTCCCTATCAGGATTTGTTGCCTTCTCTACACAAAAGCCAAGATTTTATAGATTTCTGAAACTACATACACACACCCTGAAATAACACAAAAGGATACAGACATACAGCACTGCCATGAAGAAATGGGGAATGACCCCTATGTGTGCCCTTTTCCTTTCTTTTGGTTCTGTTGCAGTCCAATAGAGAGCATCCAAGATATCTTGTCCAAAAGATGAAAATAAACGATCAGCTACCTAGAGAGATGTACATGGGCATCAAAAGGTTATTTTAATTTTGCAGCTTGCTTCTCTTAAGCAAAAGTTACTTGACTTCAGGGCCATAATGCAAATCCATTTGAAGGTTAAGGTACAAGAAATGTATGCATGAACTTCTGGGTTCAGACTTTTGAATCATTATGTTACCGATTACATTTTTTACACATCAGCATTTAAAATAATTTTAATCATTTAAGATCATTCAGAACAAAAACAACACAAAGCTTGTACCTAGTATCTTGGTACGAAGTTTCCACTGCTTAGGGAAATCCAGTTTTTCATCCTTGATTGTTTTTCTGGCCTAGTTCTGTCATTAAACTTGCACAATCACTTTCACAATGGATTTCAACTTCTTTATGCTTTGTCTTGATTACAGTAATTGTTCCCCCTATGTAACTTTAGGAGAAAATTCTCTTGTAGCTTTTTTGCTGTTACTCTGGATAGAATTATGCATTAATTTATTTCTAGTTTTCTACTCAGAGACATTAAATCTACCTTTGCTCAGGAGCTCTGCTATTTATTGGTCATAGCATGACATTCAAAACACATAGTCATTCTTCGACACTGGTCATAGGTAGCACCAATTAGATCTATTCAACTTAAACATGCAACACGGAAAATATTCAAGAGGCCTGTGTAGCTGTGGATCAGAGGGAATATCAGTAGAAGAATAAGCTTGTAATTCACTGGACAGCCTTAACAGAAACTCTCAATTTAAATCCATGTGGAAATAATGGCCTCATTGGTTAGACACATCTGCTGAAATGGAGTACTGAAGCAAGAATATACGTATGTGAAACATTCAAGTCCATCAGTATAATCAGGAGTTGAGCAACAAAGCTGAAGGTTGGCTGGGGAATTGAAGTCCACATATCTTCAAAATGCCCGGGTTGAAAAACACTCCCTAACCACTACATCATGCTAACTGTTGTCTTTTTCCTTTATCTGCAATTCTGCAAGACTGTGGTCAAAGATGCACCTAGCTTATAGAGTTGTTGAAAAGTACTATTTTAGCACTCTCACGCATGTTGAAGCCTCTTTTAATCTTTGAATCTCTGCACTATTTTTTAAAGGCAAAAAATAGAAGTATTCTTCCTAAATGAAATAAACGTAATAATTATTGGCCTCAAGCTGAAGACATAATTCATTTGTTCACCCAAAGAATGTGTTTCTTTTGAACATAATTTGGATAAAATCCAAGAATGAGTTCAACTTATCACTTGACCCTGAATTGGGTCATTGTCAGAATCATCTATTTTGCAACAGCTATGTATTGATAACCCTCTAAATCCTAAATGATTTTTTCAGGAGACAACTGGACTTTCTTGTTTTTTCTTTAAAGACATTTCACTTCTTATCCAAGAAGCTTCTTCAGCATGGACTGGATGGTGGAGAATGAAAGGATTTATACTCCTTGCAGACAGCTGGTTATTTACATTCTTTTTAGAGAGTCTTTGAAGCCACTTGGAAGTTTATCTGTGTCCTCAGGGTCACCTGAGCACAAATGGCTGTGGGGTTACAATGGCACTGAACAAGGAGACTTATGGCTAGTCCTTGAAGTTGTTATCAGTCCAGTGATTGTTGAGTGATCATGATTTGGTGCTTGGCAATTGGCTTGCAATTATGATGGTCATAGCATCCTGTAGTCACATGATTGTTTCCCACAAAGTTAATGGGGAATCCAGCAGGATTGCAAATGGTAATCTCATGACTGGAGAATGCTTCTATCATGTGCAATTTGCCTATGGCTGACAAATAGGACTGCCAGAAATGTTGTCATGAGTAAATACAGTTATGTGAGACTGCACTGCTTAGAGATGGAACTCCTGATCCCAATTACCATTAAGTGAGGACTACCTGTATTCCTAACTGTTGTGGCTCCGATTCCTGAGCCTGCGTTTTTAGAGGAAGAGGACTCAGAAGAGAAGGAGGAATTGGAAATGCCTTCCTCCCCAGGACCTTCCTCTTCGGCAATGCCTTCCTCCCTGATAATACCTCAGGTTTCAGCAGATAACCGAGAGGGACAGCCTGAGACTAAACAGGAGGAGAAGGGCATATCGGAGCAGCCTCTGACAGGGAATCAAGTAGACAAATGTTGGCTTCATCCGAGTCAGCGTCGCAGGAAGAAGTGTGAGCTGCAACGCAGGAGGCGTGGGAGAATCAGAGAGTGAACTGAGTCATTGAGACACACCCCACAGGGGATAAAAGTGGGTGTGTTTTCTCTGAAAACTCTGTACGGGACAAAGTGTTACTTTTCTGTCAGGCTTCGGTGTGTTTGGTTTCTTGAAAGCTTTAGTGATTAATTCTTTTGGTTATCTTGTCGGACTTGGCAGGCAGCGTTTGTTATACTGCCAAGAACATTGTCTGTATAAAGTAATTAACTCTGTGAATACTGAATCTTCTTGCCTGCCTGTATTTATTGGAGTTTGGACTTTTCATCTTCCTTGGAAAGGTGAGACATAACACCTAACACAGTGAAAAAGGAATTACAACAAAGCTTTTATATGTTAAGGAAGACTGGGTGGTTCCATAAGAGTTTTATTCATTGTTTACTTACCTCAAGCATATTATAGATGATGTAGAGTTTAATTACAGACTGTCCTCTTATCAGATGGTACATCATGGAATAATCAACATAGTGCATCATGAAGTAGCAAATTACAAGTATTACACCTTTGAAAATATCACACACCTGGGCTGGCTGCAGCAGGCGTCTATCGCTGAAATATAAAATTACACAAAATAAAGAACACATTTGATACAGATGAAGCCACTGATTATTAAATAAATCAGCCTCCCTAAAGTAAGGGCACTTTTAGCCCCTGCTTGGGCTTCCTTCTTCTTCAACTGGCAGATCCCTTTCTGTTAGTCTAATAGGATGAGATGGTTTCTAGTTTTGTGGCCTGTTTCTGTTTTAGACTTTTTTTACTTTTACTCGTGCTATTTAGAAATTTGCTAGCCTCAATTGTACAAACTACTTGAGCCTTTGAAGCTGAAAGCTAACAGTCTATTAATTTTAGAGACATAATGAAGAGTTAACTAAGCACTAATATTTTAGTGAGAAAACCTGTTTTTACAAATTTCATTTATACTGCAAGAAACTATAGTTTGAAATTTTGTGAATGTTTTCCTGATGGTTCAGAATCCATTGTAGTGTTTTCAAGAGCAATTAATTCCACATTTAAGAATTCTTAGTGTGCCCGGAGGAGTTTCTAAGGCTCTATTGGCTTACTTAAAAGATAGACCCAGTATGGCACTGTCACAAAGGCTAGGAAAGGAGTGATTGAGTTTTAACCATAGACTGAATGCAGAAATGTTCTTCTACCTTGTCCTGCCACATTGCCTCCTGTGATCTTCAGTATTAGATTTTATTTCAACTGGACTTCCGGTGTTGACATCTTGGTGGTGCAGAGCAAAAGGGACAATCTCTGTCCTTTGACTCTGAATTTATCGCGATCAGGGACCGTTCGAAGGCGCAGAAAGTTTGGAGAGCAACGTGTTACGGAGGGGAGCCCTGGGGAGCAGCGAGGAGGAAGCCAACCACCCACTGAAATGAAAGGATCTCCCTTGAACCCGGCGCGAAAAGTGTTTTGCCTTGTCACTTTGACATGGCAGACCCAAACCTGTGACTAGTCACAATAGAAGAGGAAGAAAGGATCATCTTGAACAGACTGTGACAATCTGACCGGTGAGAAAATCCCATATCTGCAGTGGATTAAATTGAACTGGTAAAGTGGGTAATTCCGAGAAACTTTTGGTTAAAAAGGAAGCTCGGGGGGGAAGGTTTTAACCCCAAAAATTTTAGCGGCGACCCGAAGGGAAGAGCTCTGATTTACTGAACTTAAAACCAAAAAAGCAGAAGAAATCTGAGATTGAAAGTGACTGAGAGGGGTGTAAAGAACACAGAGGGAAAGGAAAGAGAACGGTGAAAGTGAAAACGGGAAACTAGAAGGCATTAGAAGTGAGTGAGACGAAAGGAGAATCCAGTGACCCGACTTGACTTGTGCTGAAAGCAACAAAGTAACAGCCAAACGAACCAAACTGAAAGAAGCTGAAACCTTGTGATAGGTCGAGAAGTGAAAAAGAGAGGTTCTGAGGGTACGGCGGAGAGTGTTGAGAAAAGTGGCGGGAGTGGAAGAGAGAAAAGTGGGTGCTTTTGGTTGCTCAGAGATAATGAGACAAATGAAGAAGATTGAGGAAAAGCTGTGAAAGAAAGAAGAAACGAATCCCCGAATCCAAAAACTGGAAAAAAAAGTGTGAACTATAAGAGACCCAGAGTCAATAATGAGTAGGAAGCTAAAAATACCAGCTGAGTCGGAGGTGGAAATGATCACCGTGAAATCAAGTAACTGTATACTAAATAGAGATTAAGTCTACTAGAGGAATGGTTTAGAATGAATTGGATCGCTATATTAAATGTTGTGACTGTGTTGATTACATTGATTACAATATTTATATAAATTTATAGTACTTATATGAATTCCAGTGATTGAAATATATTTAAGAGATAACCAGAATACATTTACGATTTATAACACCCACATTAATAACCAGATTCGTTATATATTGCCAATCATATTATATCATATCTGTTATAGCCTATTTTGATGGTTTATAATTATTGACTATTTTGTAGAAAATAACAACACTGATTATAGTTAAATACTAGTGAATGAAATATATTACAGGTATATTCAATGTATATTTAACATTTACAATACCTATATCAATACCTATTTTAACTATATATTAAGCATTAACTATATTATATTATCTATTATATTTATTAGAGCTTATATTAATGAAATTTAATTACTGATAATTTTGTATAAAGGTATATTATTGAATATATAGTCTATAAAATAGAATAGTTAAGTGATTAAGATAACGAATGCTATAATATTGATAAACAAAAAAGGAAGGAATAGTTATAAATTAGTAGTAATTGATTTGATCTCATATTAACATAATTTAATATAATTTAAGACACTGGATATAAAAGAAATAAGGAAGAATGATAAAAAGTTAGTATTACTATTAATAAAGTGGTTGCATGGTAATTTGGGAAAGTATTTATAAAATCTTAGGGGAGCAGAATAAAATTTTGAAAGAAATGACCAGTATCATGACAACTACCCTGAGAGCAGGGAAGAAAGCATCATTGAACCCATCAGTAGTGACAGCATCTCCGTCAACGCAGCAGTCAACAGAAGGGATGATAACTACAGAGAAATCAAACACACAGAATACTCCAACAATGCTATCAACCTTGTTAATGAGCCAAGAAACAATAGTGAAGCTACAGGAGACGATGTCCAAAAACCATGGGGAATTGAATAATGATATTCAGAAACTGGATGACAAGGTCAGTTCAATACAAGAGGCGATCCCCCAAAAATGAACAGAAAATAAAAACAGTAGAAATAAAAGCAGAACAAACAGAAAAAAATGGAACAGGTTGATCAACGTATGATGGCAATGAATAAGGATCTGGAAGATTCCTTGATCCATTTTGACATGGACCGAGCCTCTTTCTATCTAAGATTCCAGAACATAACTGAAACTAAGGATGAAGATCTGAGAAGACTAATGGCGGAACTGATAGCAGAAACCCTGCAAAGGGATACACAAGAAATTATAAATGAGTTGGACGAAGTTTACAGAGTCCAAACAAATTATGCAAAACTATACCAATTACCCAGAGAAGTACACGTCAGGTTCACCCGAAAGAACGTCTGGGATATTATTTATAAAATAACAAGGGAGAAGCCCATAGTGTATAAGGAGAAGGAAGTCATTACCCTGAAACAGATACCCAGACGAATTCGAGAACAACGCAGGGGAGAGAAATCCACCCTGGGGTGGCTTGCTAATGTTGGTGGGAAAGTTGGTCCCATATGCTAGAGCTGTAGTAGTCACAGGACTGGCCATTTGGCCATACCGGAGCAGTTCCTCCATCAGGATGACTACAGCTCTGAAATATGGGACCATCCTGTGGTGGCTGGGATGAGGTAATGGTGCTGTTGGGGGGAAGAGGAGTGTGGCGCAAGCAGGATGAAGCGGCAATGACTGGAAGAAGCAGTACTCAGATTTGCATCTCCCTTCACCGCGGTATATTTGCGGCAGCTAGTAGCGCCAAGGCAGTCTCTCGTGTCCTGCCGCGTCTGTAGTGCAGCAGAGAGAAGCAGCCAGAGTCAACCCTAGTTCTGCATATGCTGAATCGGCCCCCTGCAAACTGCTGTCTCTGTACCTGAAGTGGCATGGGAAACTTTGGCCAGGCTCTCGAGAGACGAGAGTGACTCTGGCTGCTTCTCTCATCTCTCTCAAGGAGTGCACGATAGCTTAGCTGGAGGGGGAACCTCTCTCATCCCCACGCAGGCTCTACGAGGTGGGCGGCAGGGAAGTGGCACTTGGGAGGAGCAGATCGGCCACTGCCAGGTTCCAGGGTGGGTTTCTCTCCCGCTGAGGGTGCAGCCATCAGGCGGGGAGGAAACGGCGCCTGTCTCTCCTCCAGAAACAGTGGATGGAAGGCTGATGGAGGAAAGCAACTCTCCTCTTGAGGGGGTGAAGGTGTCAACCTCCTCCCCTTTCTTTGACTGCTTCCAGGTGAGGCTGGAAGAGCCCTGGCATCCTGTCCTGGAGCCCCCACTTTCTCCCCCTCCCCTACCCCCAATTAATCACTGAGGGTGGCACTCCAGGGGCTTCTCAGCTGCCTGCTGAGAAGCCCCTGGAGGGGCGGCCGAGGGGCACTGCCCCCCAAGGAGAACTAAGCCCCTTTTTGACTCTGCTTCTTCCAGTGGCAGTTGCCCCGAGACCCCTCAGCTCAGATCCCCCTTGCTCTTCTATTTCTTTGGAAGGTGCAGGTAGGGGGAGGGATGGAAGCAGCCCAGCCCTCCTTCCCTCCCCCAACTCCAGGCAGCCACAGTTGTAATTAAATAAGCATATATGTACTCACACACACACAATTTTTATATTAAATTTATATTTAATATAAAAATTAAATTTTTTATATTAAATATATTATCCTTTTTTTAAAAAAAATCATATTAGTGGTCCTCGGGATTTAAAATTATGAGTTTGGTGGTCCCTGAGGTCCAAAAGGTTGGCGATCCCTTATCTAGATAAAGCCCAAGAATTATATGATCAGTTGACAGGAACAGAGAATATTAGTAGCAGAGAGAAGTTTGAGGAGGGGAGTCATGAAGAATGTCAGCTGGAATCCGAAATAGAAGATCAGGAAGATAAAGTGAAAGAGACATAAGAACTTCAGATTTTATTTCAACTTTGCAAAATTCATGTTAGAGGTACTAGAAAATGGAAAGCAGGCAAGCAAATTCCTGGTATATTTTTCTTTGTTTTTAAAGAATGACCCTGAATCTGTGCTCCAAAAGCATGCTTTTCACAACATACTACTCCATAATTAAGGACAGAGGCAATTTACCCCTCCTGTTTGGTATAGTGGTTAAGGCGCTAGGCTAGAAACTGGGAGATCACAAGTTCTAGTCCTCCCTTGAGGCAGGCCATGAAGCCTTGCTGAGTGACCTTGGGCCAATAATTTCTTCTCAGTTCTAGGAAGGAGGTAAAGGTAACCAATTCTGAAAAACCTTAATAAGAAAACTGAAGGGACTTTTCCAGGCAATCTCCAAGAATCAGACATAATCAAATAGAAGAAAAAAAAAAACCTCCAAATAATTTTTGTCTTCTTTAGCAAAATTTTAAAATATCTAAGATAAAATCAAATCTGATAAATACAAAAATCCATTCTAATTTTTAACTATCACAGAGTAGATTCCTACAAAAAATATTTGTAGAAAAACTAGGGAAATTCACATATTTTGGCAAATTTACTTCATATCACGCTCAACAGACAAAGCTATCCTAAATAAATTCTATACATAAATAGTATTGGTTCCAGCTGCTGGTTAAGTCTATATCTAGGTGCAAGTATGAACACCAGAGGTGGTATTCAACCGGTTTGCAATGGCTTGGGCGAACCAGTAGCGGTGATTTGGCATGGGTCACCAAACAGGTGGCGACCCCTAGCTGGCCACACCCCCAACCAGCTGGCTGGTCTCCTCTTTCTCTGCCTGTTTGTTCTGTATGGCCGAGGAGGACCGACGGCTGCCGGTCAAGAGTGGAGGAGGAGGGGGAGGAGAAGAAGGGTTGTCCCGAAGGGACGCTTCCACCATGGCTGGCAATCATTGTTCAGCCAGTCTGGATTCCAAAAAGAAGAAATGAAAGTAGTGAAGAGTGCCAAGGAAAGCTTGCTGGCTTGGCTCAGCCACAGCTTTGAGACACACACACACACACACACACAGAGAGAGAGAGAGAGAGAGAGAAAGGGAGAGAGAGGGAGAGGCAGAGGCAGAGAGTGGGGAAGGGAGGGAGAGGGGGAGAGAGAGAGAGAGAGAGAGAGAGAGAGAGAGATACAGGGGGGAGAGAGCCATAGAGAGAGATACACGGGGGGAAGAGAGAGAGGGGGAAAAAGAAAAAAGAGGGAAAGAGAGAAAAAGAGGGAATGCGAGAGGAAGAGAGAGAGAGACAAGCAAGAAAAAAGAAAGAAAAGTGTAAAATTGCCAACGATGACGGAATATCTTAACAATAAAGTGTTAAGAAGTAGCATGAGAAGGTTACAAATATCTGGGAATTTTGGAGTCTTCCAATTTATTACTGAATCAAGTCAAAGAAAATACAGTGAGTTGGATAATTTTGAAATCAAAGCTAAATGGTGAAAACATCATTACAGCAATTAATACCTGGGCAATCCTTATTATTCAATATACAGCAGGGATAGTTGATAATTGTATTCATTTAAATCAGAACAGAGCAAGTAACATTGCTCTGCAAGTTGTGGCTTTCTATAGAAAGAAAAGTTGGACTTTGATGAAGCAAGCAAGGAAGGAATATTAAAGAAAAAATAAGCACTGTACAAATCAACCCAAAGTTCGTACTTGTGGCACAAATGACCAGGCTCAAATTCTACTTAATGAATCAAACAGCCTTCATCTGAACCCATCCTGTACAAAGAAGACCAACTCTTCTCTGGCAATTGATTCCACAAACACTCTCACAGAGAAGAACAAATCTGCTACTTTTTTCTAACTTTAAACTTTTAAAACAAAGTTTAAAGAAGAAATGGGAAATCTTACATATATTTATAAAATTTTAGTTCCTCCAGTGGAAAATATTACTTAGTTTGAATTTTCAATGATATAAAGGTAAAGAATTCCCCTACCCAGTTATATCCGTCTCTAGGGGCGATGCTCATCTCTGTTTCTTGGCCGAGGGAGCCTAAAGACTTTTCCGAGTTCATATGGCCAGAATGAATACACACCAAGGTGCATGGAATGCTGGTACCTATTTATCTACTTGCATTTGCATGCTTTCAAACTGCTACATGGGCAGAAGTTGGAGGAAGTATAATGGGAGCTCACCCCATTGCACAGTGCTTGGGTCTCAAACTTGGACTGTCAGCTTTCCAACTGACAAATTCTATCTATAACCGCTGAGCCATTGTGCCTCCTTTCAACAATATAAGCAATGTTACTAAAAATACAAGTTAATTAAAATTGCTGAGGATTTGATTTAAGCCCCATTATGATGATAGTTAGAACAACTTTCCTACTTGGGATGAGGAACATGAGAAGGGACATAAATCAAAGAAATAAAGTTGTAGAACTTCTAACATCCGTGGTTTCAATCTTGGCTATAGCTTTATTAACTGACTCTGAAAGGAGAGTAAAGAAAGTTCTGTATATGATATTTCTACCCATCTATGAGTCTGTGAAATAACAAAAACTAGCCAACTGCCTCCCTACCAACGTCTATCTTTAAATTAATGTTCCAAACTTCAATATTTGTACATTGTTATTTCTCTTTCAGCTTATGAAATTACACTCCAAATATGCCATTTTTTTTGCAAGTCCTTATTGCAAACACACAAAAAATTCAACACTGGAAGAATCTGAAACTCTGAAATAAGACAGATAAACCTGTTTCTTCTATGTGCCTAAGAAAAAATAGTGTGAATTTTGCAGCCTTAGAATAACATAATTAAATTTGAATGGGCTTTTACTTTGCTTGAATATGCCAGCAAATGCAGTGCCCATACATACAATCACTCTCATCTACAATACTTAGCTGAAATTCACATCATTTTCTGCAGCAAAATATTTTAGGAGCAGAGTCTGTCCTCACATTATATGAAATGATAAAATATTACATCCAAAAATGTAATGCATGAATTACATATGTATTGTATTCCCAAAGCTTTATTATATCCATATCATAGCTATATGATAAATGAAAGCACCTTGGGGAAAAGTTTTGGGACAATTATAGCATGCATTTTTATAATAAATGTATAAATAGACTGGTAAGTTTTTTTCTCAGTTGCAGCACAATCATCAACATGCTCCCATTCAGCCAAATAACATGCTAACAACCAACAACAACAACAACAAAAGATAAATACCAACCTCATCCTTAGGCCCATCCTTAGGTGATAGCTGTCTCAAAACAAACATGGCAAAATGAGACAATGTGGGAGAATTAAACCTGAAAACATTTCCCCTAAAATCAGTATCTTAAAAGAACTGACAGCTCATTATTACAACAGCTAACCATGCTGGAGGTGGCTGCTGGATTGATGGCAGATGTCACCTCCCCTTCCCCTTGCATTCTGCTCTATACCAGCCCATCTTTTGGGTTATCATATTGATGTACTCATTCCATTATTTTTCATTGTTTATTTTATTGTTCTATTATTTTGCTTCCATTCTCTTTACACTCCTTTCATTTTCTTCCTTATTACTGTAAGCACATAGAGTAGCCCCAAGGCTAGATAGGTAGCAAATAAATAAATAAATGATACCTCTCATTTAAAATCACAATCATATTTTATTATTGTGCACATAACCGTTAGCCTTTGTTGTATGTATCATACAAAGAGAGGACCAGTGGGTTAACTTAGCCATTAATTAATCTGCAATAAAAAATCAGCTTCCTTGCCAAAAATCATGATTTAAGCCATGTTTCTCATTAAGTATGATCCAAAAAATTCTGGCTTACTGTCATGAATATAACAAAAAAGCCAGGGTTAAATTATCTTGGCTTAAAAGATGAAATTAAATCAGAGTTTACAAAGTGTAATGGGAACATTCAGTTTCATGCAAGTATGTAATGAAATGCTAAAGCTGGCATCAGAGAAGATGACTAAATTAAATTAAAAAGTATACAAAAGGACAAAAGAAAATGTGTTTCTAATTTTAGAAACACTTTTCAAAATGAAGCTGAGGAATACCATAAAAATCAAATGACTTTGTTCAATGTGTGCAGAGTAGAAGCCAAGGTTTGAAAAAAGTTCAACTTTCCCGAACATTTAGTTTTTACATTTGAGTTCAATGTAATTCTGAATTAGATTTTCACAGTGTTTATGTAAAGAAAAGCAATTCTGCTTTAACAAAATCTCTCATCTCAAGCTACAAATGCTGTCAGTTTTGGTGGCCCAACCCATCTTAAATGTGGCTTTTTTGAAAGCAAAGGCTGCAAAAAAGCTGTCCTATTTAAATGAGCATGTAGTTATTATTTTGCTACAAGACTACAGTACAGTATTTCCAAAACCTTATCCACAATTTTCACTGCCTATTACTTTAAGTGACCTGCAAACTAGTACTGTAACTATGATAACGAGATTTTTCTTTTTTACATTACAATCAACCTAGCAAATTCTCATTTCCCTAACATGGTTAAAAACTCATCCTGGGAGCTTTGACTTACAACAAACCCAAGAATTACAAACTTCCCCCAGAAATTGGCAGAACAATAATAATTTTTAATGAAACAGAACAATTATTTCCTCAACTTTCTCAGTATTTTTCAAAGGAGGCTCTAGGGGTTATTGCAAGAAAGTTAATTTCTCTGAAGGCTCTTGACTATGTAGGAACCAGGAAAATACAGAAATTCGGGTATGTTGCTTAATAGCAGTAGCACTTAGACCACTACATAGTGCTTTACAGCCCTCTGTAAGCTGAGTCAGAGTCAGCATACTGCCCCCAACAATCTGGGCCCTCATTTTGCTGATGTTGGAAGGACTGAAGGTTGAATCAACCTTCAGCTGGTCAGGATCAAACTCTTCGCAGTGGGAATGTAGAGTTAGCCTGTAATACTGCTGTGCGATACTCCACTGTGCCACCATGGCTTTTTGTCTGACTTCTTGCATTTCCAACAGTCAAAGCTACAAATGAAAACTGCCTAGACTCAAGAGACTCTCTTCAGCTGTTAGCATAGAATAAAAGCCGTGTTCTATACTCACCATGAAGATGCTCTATGTGACATCACATTCCATCCTATAAAGGAAGTGAAAGTGCTCTCCCCAGTCTGATTTACAAGAAACAAGAGAGAGAGGGAAAGGGAGGGAGAGAGAGAGAAGGTTGTCATGTAACTACGCTACGAGGAAAAGTGATTTGGGCCCTTTCATTTCCCTCGCACGGCAAATTGCAACAGCACAAGGGTTTTTATTCCAGATGAAAGGAACCAATCATTGTGCCTCAATTTATAATGAGCTCCAGCAAAAAAGGAGTAACGCAAAAGGAATAAACGGAATAAACTTAGTTGTAAGATATGCGCTACCTATCCCATAAAGGAAACGCTTCTATTTAAGAAAAATTATGTTTGTTTACAAATATATACAATGCTGCTCTAATAGTATACAGACATCACCAAGAAGGTAAAACTAACCTGAATATTGAAGTATAGTCACTATGGGATGATAGTAATCTGACCGAACTAATGTTTAATCTTGCACACATATAAATAACCTTAATGAAGGAAAAGAAAAATATTTAAGAAATTTAAAATATATAGCAGAGTTAATCAGACTTAATTAAAGCAAAGGTTGTTCTACTGCTATAGACTTGGTTTAAGGAAAGTGATGAACTTAAATCTGGCAAAAATGTGGTATATTACATTAATCCCATTGCCCAGAACAGAACATTAATATGTCCAATAATAAATAATGCTTTGACAAAAATGTTGCCTTGAGCAGACATCAACTTTTTCTCCAAAGACTGATTTAAGGTAGCAGTTTTACTGCAGTAATTAAAGAAAGTATGACTTTGGGTAGCACTTCTTTTTATAATGCAATTTTTTTTTCTTGCCAGATCAAGTCTGTTATTGGAAACAACATCTAGCTTGCAGAGGTTCGTGGTGCTGGAGGCCTAATTCACCTCACTGATTTTTTTGGGTCATAGCCATACATTTAGACATTAAAGCACACTGGAAAGGATTCCTTAACAAAAACTTCAAATACATGTGCAAACAGAAATAACTTTTAGCAAGTAATCATATGCTAGCCAAATGATAGAAATATATAGGTAGTCCTCTTATAACACCTATAATTGGGACCAGCAACTCAGTCATTAAGTGAAGTGGTAGGTAATTAAAATACAACTGTTCTTACAATCTTGCTTCAGCTTTCCTTTGTTATACAGAATAAAAGTCATAAATGTGAGGGTTGGTTATAAAGGGTTTTTTTTCATCACTGTCTTAACTGGGAACAGTCACTGTACAAAGAAATTACTATTTGAGGACTAAACTCAGAAACTCCTAAATTTGTGCTTATTTCCTCAATAAATTATAAACCAAAGCACACAAAGAGATTAATTGAAAAAAGCATAAAGCTGTTCCACCTGTCATTTACAGATAAGCTCGGGAGACAGAATACAGAAATAAAGATACAGAAAAAAAATTGTATCCTTCATATTGTTGTAAATAAGAATCATCATTGAACTAGAAAAGGATGTTTAGGTTTTTGGAATATTTTAGAGTGAAATAATATATAGCACCTGATTTGAATAATGTATGAGAGGCAAAAATAAAGAGTTATAGGGCACCTAATCTCTCTTGTTGAGATCTTGGGGGAAAAAAACAGAATGAAGGGAGGAGCACTTTTAATTTCCGTATAGAATGAAATATGATGCTGTGCCTAAAGAAATATTTTTCAAGCAACTTAGTCCAAAGAGAATATCCATGGAGAAAGGAAGATAATGAGCAGCCACCATCAACAGATTTAGCTACTCTTGTATCTCATTTCTGAAAATTGCAGTTGTTAAACATTCCTACCTACATGATGGAATGGTGCCTTTTTCTATTGCAATGTTTGTTAAACATACGGACAGTTCAAGAAAACTATAAAGCACCAAAATTTTATTCTTATTAAACAGAGTATTAAGAGTATTTCATAATGAATTGAGCAATTAATAAGACCAAATCTGAAACATTTATGAAATATTGACAATATCAAAACTGAGCAGTCTCATCTACTATCTCATCTCATCTACTATCTCATCTACTCCATCCATCATCTTTTCCACTGTTATCCCCAAAGCTCCAGCCAAGATTTCTATCATTACAGCCGCCAAATCTTGTCCTTTTTCTTCCTCTACTTTATGAAGTTTGGAATCTTTTTTATCAATGGTTAGATAATAAAACACAATAATAGAATATTTAGATTTAGGATATAATTTTCTTTGATATTTTTATAAAACCTTACTAAGATAGATTTGGTATGATCTTATGATTCGTTGCAAAATAAATTAAGTAAATTATAGTTATCTCGTTAAAGTATGAATTAATAAAATTATAGTTAAATGATTTCTCAGTAATGATACTAGGTTATACAATTGTTGATTGATAATATGAGTTATTATGTAATATAACTATATTAGCCTTTAGGAAACGGATGCACAAAAAAAAAGTGGTAAACCAACCGATACACTGTTTGTAAATTTATGAAGGAGGAGGATGTTTTTATGTTGTATGTTTTATGTGGTTTTGTTTGTTGTTAAAATAAAAAACTTTTTTTTTTAAAAAAAAAGTGAGTAGTGCCACTAATAGATGGGTTGGGTTGCATCCACATTATATATCCATTGATGGAACCACATCCCTCAACAATATAAAATCCCAATCTCTAAAATCCACTCTAGGATGCTGGGGAAATCTTGCAGAATAGATTTGGAATACAAATGGGAAGGGATCAGAAATCACTGAACTTTTACAGTTTCTCAAACAATGAATCTGAATTGTGCTTCAAGGCCTTTGCAGCACCTTCTGTATTTTGATTAGAGGCACTCAACAATTGGTTTAAAAAAAACTCTAAGTACCTGCTCTGCTGGCAAAAGACAATTCATACATTGATTGATTTATTTATTTACTTGTTCTTTTATATGGCTACCAATTTACCAGGCAACACTGGGTGGCTAATAAAATTTAAAAATATCAAACAAATAAAGTGGGCTATATATAAAATATATATGCAGATCAAAAATAGTGCATTCAGCAACATTAAATGTTAATAACTGTTGATTGTTTAGAAATTTCTGCCCAGAGCTATATATTGTAATCAGTAAAACAGAAGTGGTTTCTGTTTACAGAATGAGATTGTACCACTACATTTCAGTGAGATTTCAAATGGGAATTCTTACTGCAACAAGGAGCCTTGTTTAAATCCTCCATCTGACCATGGAACCTAGGGCATAATTTAGGCATTAGATAAGTCAGTCTACTTTACTCTTAATCATTGCCACTATAGAGGGCGGCGCTCATCTCTGTTTCAAGGCTATTGGGTCTCAAACTTGGGCTGCTGACTTTGTAGCTGACAAGCCCAGCATCTTAACCACTGAACCACCACACTGCCTATTATTAGGTAGCTGGACAGATTAAATTACTGAATGATGGTTGTGAATACTTATATTCCACCAATCTTCACTTGCTCCAACTTGAAGATGGATGGGATATACGTATAATAATTAATAAATGCATTTTCAATTCACTATCTAACTTAGCCTATGAAGTGAAAAGAAACTGAAGATAGAATTAGACAATGTTGAACCTTACAATAAACAAAGTGAACTGAATTCGAGACATTTGATAAAGTATTAAAATTGCACACAATGTAGATAGAGGATTCTGATCATTTTTCCACATTTTAAATTATACCCTATATTCATAATAAGTTTGAGGCAGCAGCATTGAATGGCTTTGTTTGGACTTAGAAATGAAACAGAGATAGACCTGGTTAATAAATATTTATGCAATATGGGAGATTACCAGGAAACTCTGAGATTTTACAATAGAATGGAGAATTGACAAAATAGTTCTGAAGAAAATAAGGGCAAACCATTTGTATTTTCTTCTGAAAATACCACATGGAGGCATCCATGTAGACCCCCAGGTAAATAGCACTAACTAAATGAGAGTTTACTAAATATGTATCTATAGTGTATTTAAGTACAAAAATATATTATGATCTCTCCAACTAGAAAGAGTGATATTTACCAAGAGCAAAGATTTAGGCTGAACTCTATAGAAAAAGCCAAGGATTTTATGATTAGGCATAAATTAATTTCAGATCCAGGTGAAAAAATGGATACAGAAAAGAAGCTAGTGGTGGAACAAACTCAAAAAGGTGGCATTGAAGAAGGCATGGCCAAGATAATTGAAAACTCTGGTGCCAAATTATAATATCGTTTATCGTACCCTGTTGGGGCTGGGTAGGATGCTGCTGATGCCCATTGATTTTGTACTAATTCAGCAAACATACGAGGGACAGGAATAGTTTCTGCCTCATGAGCCGGTTATGAGACTATTAGATCCTCGGATTCGTCATGAGACCCTGTTGACAATGGATGAGGGCTTGATGTGCTTAGTTTAGCGGTGTTCTTTGCTTTGAACAGTAAAGATTTAAAGAGGTGCGGATGAAAAAGGCCAGAAAAGGTAGGTTGGTCCGGAATGAGGCCTTCGTCATCTGACATTCCTCGTTCCAGTGGGTCAGCCTCTGACAACTCCAAGTCCATCTGATGGATCGACCCCACCACCATGGGAACATCCTGGTCATCAAATTCCAAAGACCCTGGACTGGTATGTCAGGAATATTCAGGAACACCTGAGTTTGATGATGTCTCATATGCGCAAAGGATTGAGCAGACAGGGATCCCGCTTCTGAACTAGCCGAAAAGTGTCTGGTCCGGATGGATTGCTGAACTCCAGCCGCAATGCCCTTTTGTATGGCCATCTCCATCCATTGCCTCATTTCGATGGGAATAGTCTCAGGTAATCCCTCCTCCTGTCTTAAACCAGTGGCTGTAGGGGTGAAGGTTGCCTCTGGGATCCGCCAGGCAGTGCTCATTGGAGGAGATATGCCTATGGGAGGCTGTCCAGAAATAGCCTGTCTGGGCTGGGTGGATAAGTCCAACGGCCCAACAATGTACTTGGGCCCTGATCCGATTGCTGTGTCATAGCTATCTTGTCCGCCTCCCGGGCCCGTCTCTGCAACTGCCTTTCCAAGGCTTGGTGCCGTCAATGGGTATCCTTATTTGCTGCCTTAGAGGCCTTTTTGGGGCCCACTGACTTATCTCGGGACTTATTTGTCTTGGAGCGGAAGACGTTGTCACTTTCCATTGTGGAGGACTGATTCTTGTGCCTCTAACTTTATCTTTTTAATTATTATTATGATTATGATGAT